>ML677372.1:14593235-15168649 GCA_007922305.1 Dermatemys mawii | reverse complement strand
CAAGAGGTGCACCTGCAGAGTTCATCGCCCACCCTGGCAGTCCCGGTGCTCACTCTGGTGCTCACCTCTCTGTTCGGCCCCCTCCCTCTGAGATGTCCTGAGGTCCCGTCACTTAACACAGCTCTCAGTGACTTCAGTTCTTAGTGGGAGAGCCTCACTGCTACTGCAGACTGGGCAATCTCTTTAATCAGAGACACTGTCCCAGGCAGATCTAACACTTAGACCTGGTTTTCAGTGATGTCAGCTCTGTAGAAAGGCTCTCATTAGAGTCTTAATCAGCTCTGTTATTACACAGTGGAGAGATGAAGGGTCAAGTGATGTCTGAGCAGGGCACACATCATCAGATCTCCACTCTCTCCTCCATTCCACTGGGCTTTGGCACCCAGGTCCCCTGCCTAGGGAGTGAAATATAGTTGAGGGTGAGTATACCTCGATCAGGGTATGCCAAGCATAGTTCTGCTGGCCTTCTGTTGTCCACACAACAAGAACAACAACCCGTTATTACCTTTGCCCTAATAACAAAGTGATTTGTGATCCAACACCAGCCAAAAGTGATGATTTGGGCAAAGCAGCCTGTAGCGGGGTGACCACCCGCTTCTCTTCAGAAGGGCTTAAAGCAGCCCTGAGAGAAGGCTGAAACAGGGACAGAGATTAAGGACAACTAGGTCAGCTGACTGGGTAGCTGACCACAGCTGTGGCCAAGGCAATTAGGGCCCAGCTGGCCCTTATAAGAGGGCAGTGGGCTAGAGGCAAGCAGTCTCTCTCTAGCCTTTGGAGAGGGAGGACCTGGCTGCTGGAGCTAAGCAGGGTACCGGGAATAGGGCAGGGCTGGGGGAAGGATAGTGGAGCTGTGGAGCTCTGACCTGGAAACCCCCCAGGCTGCAGGGCCTAGTCTACAGCCAACTAGGTACTGGGGGTGCAGAGGGCAGCCCCAAGGCTAGGCAGAGGCAGCAGGTCCAACCCCCCTTGCCAGTGATGAATGGCAATGATACTGCAGTCTGCCCCAGTGAACGGGGGTAGGTGGTGACTGGCAGTTGCCTAGACTGAGGCAAGGTGGGGATTCTCCAGGGAGGGGAGACCCTGAGGCTGTGGGGGTACTGCAGAGGTGCAACACCCTAGGTGAGAGGGCACCGGGGTCCGGGAGGGACACAGGGCCAAGTGCAAGCGGAACTACAGGCTGCAGAGGGCCCTCCAGAGGCTGGTGAGCTGATTCCCCAGACGACCAGCAGGCGGCGCCAGCGGGGTGAGTCGCCTCTCGCTTACACAGCCTCATCATGCTGAGTACCTAGGCAGGGTGGGTGTGTCTATGCAAATAAAGTCAGCTCCTGAAGTCCTCTTCCCCAGCTCATCACTAGATGTCAGAAGAGATCTCATTCGGACCCCGCTTACACAGGTGAACAGGCAGCTCCTGGCAGCAAATGTGGAAAAAGAGTAGCCTATTTATGCTCATTTGGGACTACATTTTGCTACAACATTTTTCTTCTAAGAGCTATTTCAATAAAAGCCAGGAAAATTATGAATTGAAAAGCAGGGCTAAAATGCTTATTATAGAAGAGTGCTGTGCTTTCAAGGTTGCTCTGGTAACTTCTCTTATAAGAGCATACTACAGTAGTCTAAGAAAATGGCCAAAAACACAAAATAGTGCTATAATAATAGTATTGTAAGCTGCAGGGTTTGGGGTCATTAGTGTAAGCTCCTGTAATACTTGTAGTTAGCTAGAAAATTTAGGGACCTTTTATCAATATCTGACTGTGATTTTTTTAAAAAAATACACATTTAAGATTGGCCAGATACCCTAGAACTTCCCTATTTGCACCTTTGGGATCTACCAGTCATTTCATGTACATATAGATAAACAGATTAATGTCCATGGATGTACATTTCTCTGACATCAGTACATGCTGCATACACTAATCCCCAAGGGTAAACTTTCATTGGATTGTGTTGGACTTCTTTTAATCCTCTAGGCTCTTTGTAATGGTGGGAAAGTTTCTAAGAATTCTAAGCCCAGACAAGGTCTTAGAAACTGAACCTAGATCTACATCTATCTAATCTCCTTCTCATCCTCTAACACTTATTCCCAAGTGTTTTGCGTTCTCAACACCTGGTACTGATGGCTCTATCTTGGAGTCTGGATAATGCCTATGATCCAATTAAAGCCAATAAGAATTTGCAAAGTAGAAGTTTACATGACGTTTGAAAATTAACTCCAAGGTTTTCCTTCTTCATGGACAGCTTAGGAAACATTCACTACTTAAAGCATTTATTTAAACTTGAAAAGAAGAATTGCAATGGGTTTCATTTATCTGTAGGTTTAGAGTCCTGAGGTCTCTTCCAACTAATCTTCTATGAGTCATGTGGTTATCAATACTTCTGAGTTGAAGGAGGTGTGGAAAACTAGTACCCTTTTAACATTCAGATACAGGAGTGGAAAGATTTTAGAAACTGAAGGACACAAAGGTTTGCATTACATGAGAAAAAGTCTCTCATGGCTGTTTTTTTATGTTGTTTTAATGAATAGGATGGCAAATTGCATGGTGACATCAGCTTGCCCATGAGCAATTATTATTTCTCAGCAAACAGCTTTTCTGGAAGCAAAATTCAAGCTTTTTGCAAACAGCCAGAGGATTTATTTAATAGATGAAGGAGGTAGGTGGGGAGAGAGACGGATAAATGTGCCTTAGGTCCACTTTGATGAGAGTCCAAGTGCAAGTTTCTCAACTACATGGCATATATCAGTTGCACAGACAGACAGATAACGCCTTGTGAAGGAAGATTCTTAAGTCCTGGCAAAAGCCACCTTGCTGACTGTGTATGGACTATCCATCTAGTAGGTACAAAATTGCCATTTGCACTCTTCTTGTTTAATGCATAAAGGAATTTTCATTCTCCTTATTAGGAGAAGCATTATAGTATTGTCATACATCACAGTTAATGTACCACACTGAGGAAGGCACTACTTAAAGATCCACTCTGAACTCCATGCAAAAAGCGTGGAAATAGGACAATTCACCTAAGCAGAGCAATGAGTCAACTAGGAAGAGGCAGATATTTGACTGGACACATTCCAAACTCAGAAGCTTATACATCTTGGCAGAAGGAAATGAAATCCAACAGCTTCAAGAACTGCTGTCATGTAAATCACCTGACAGGGAAACACGGGAAGATAGCAAGCAGTAGGAGACACTGATGAGGAAGGAACCCATCAGTGGGTTATTGTGATGTACATAAGGAGGAAAGGTCTGACACTATCTCATTTAGATCAAGAACTCCTCCTCTTCCTTTAACATTCCTTCTTGGTTTCC
This sequence comes from Dermatemys mawii, assembly GCA_007922305.1. Classification (NCBI taxonomy): domain Eukaryota; kingdom Metazoa; phylum Chordata; order Testudines; family Dermatemydidae; genus Dermatemys; species Dermatemys mawii. The sequence continues at coordinate 15,165,344 of ML677372.1, read as the reverse complement.
ATTTATGTGGCTGGAACTGGACCATATCTCAGATATTTAAAAAATATATCAGCATTACACATGTAAATGTCTTATTGTTACCTATTTGTATTTCAGTAGCACCTGGGAACCCCAGTCACGGACCAGCACCCCCTTATGCTAGACACTGTACAAACTCAGAACAAAAAGAATGTCCTTGCCCCAAAGAATTTACAATCTAAGCAGTTTTAAGTGAATACCAGTTCTAGTCTCCCAGCGAGTCTTGTCCTTCCTCTTTTGCACCTCAGGACAGACACTGCCTTCAGCTGGGTCTTGCACAGCATTGAACACCTTGTTGGTACTTAAATTATAAACAACAAACAGCCATATCGGAAAGATCATAACATAGGGATTGGCTTGAGCAAGACGCCTAAAGTGAAACTCTCCCAATGTTCCCAAAAGCACTGGAAATTTAAATGGAACAAAAGTTTGCAAATCATCATTCTCTCTCTAATGAGCCTAATTAAATCCACAGACCCAGACAGCCACTGACTTTAAGGAAGCTGGATCTGGAACTGAAATATGCAGCTTCTTCCATAGTATTTCTTTTCTATAAGAAAATCCCCTTCACATCATTCTGACAATTAACTATTGCTCAGATAAATAATTTTTGAAGCAGGAAGAACATACACCTCCATAATGTACTTGAGGGGAAATACTGTCTTTAGTGACTGTGTATTGATAACACCTTTTTTACCTATCGATTGCTAGATATCTATATGATTAAATGAAAGCCTTGTCTACACTACCGCAGTAAGTCGACCTAAGCTGTGCTGTTCCAACTATGTGAATAACAGGTAGACAGGTAGCTCCTGGCAGCAAAAGTGCAAAAAGAGTAGCCTGTTTATGCTCATTGCGGATTACAGTTTGCTACAACGTTTTTCCTCTAAGAGCCACTTCGACAGAAGCCAAGAAAAATATTATTTGAAAAGCAGGGCTAAAATGCTTATTTTAAAAGAGTGCTCTGTTTTCAAGGTTGCTCTCTTATAAGGACATACTACAGCAGTCTAAGAAAATGGCCAAAAACATGAATAGTGCTATAATAATAGTATTGTAAGCTGCAGGGTTTGGGGTCATTAGTGTAAGCTCCTGTAATATCTTTAGTTAGAGATCAAGAACATTTAGGGATCTTTTATCAATATCAGAGGGTTAGTGATTTTTTTAAAAAAACCTCACATTTAAGATTGGCCAGATACCCTAGAACTTCGCTTTTTGCACCTTTGGGATCTGCACGTAACTGGAATCAATGTAGTGTAGGTTGACGTACTACAACGTCTATACCATGCTGCATCAAAGGGACATACTTTCCCATTGATTTACCTTAATCTTCTCATTCCGGTGGGGGACCTAAGTCAACCACAGAGTGCTCCCTGATTGATTTAGTGGGTCTTCCCAAGACCCACTAAATCGACCCTCACTACATCGATCGCAACAGCTTCGATCCCAGGTCAAGTGTAGACACGGCCGAAGTGTCTTACAGAGGTACGCAAAGAAGAGGGAGTATTGAGGGAGGGACAGAATGCCTCTTCCCATATGCAGGCCATACAAGGATTTATCATCCACATACTAGGGAGACGGCAGTGACTGCTCTTTTGAGTTTCTCCAAGGTGTGCATGGCTCCCCAAAAGAGCAAGGAGACAGCTCAGTCTTGGTCCTGCCCTCCTAGCTGCTACATTGGCCCAGAGATACCAGCTGCATTGGAGGGGCGGGGTGGGGAATGAGACCAACTCCATCCTACAGTACATGTACATGGTTGCTCAGGGAGGGATTGTGTCCCCCGTGAGGCACAATCCCACTGGCAGTTCTCCCAAGCAGCTCTGCACACCACTCCCCTACTCAATCTACTAACTGCTACAATTTGGCTCCTTCATAGCACACCCTGATGCATTTCCTACATAGAATAAAATGCCTTGTAACTAAGAAATGTCAGATTATTATTGACGCTCTCTGAGGTATGAGGGATTAGGAAAAGATCCTATAGAGAGCACAAGAAATAGACACAAACATAAATTGTCAGGGAAAGCTAAAGTGTGACAGATGTACACAATGTTCTCTAACCATTCATCATGGGTGCATCATCATATCGCTCATTCTTTGTAGAGCTGCTGAGATGGATAAAAACTACAGCAGTAAGAAAGCAAAATGTGCCTGCAGAAGCACATGACTGGAGCAACCAAGGAAGCCCATACCTAGTGCTTACTGGTATTAAGAAGTGATCTTTTGTTACTTATGATCTTAAATGCTGCATTATGAAATTACTCAGGGCCCATTTTGTGTTACTGGTTTATGTGTAAACTATGTGGCCACCACCCCGTTGCCTAACCTCCTAAAATGGTTAGTCATACATTTTGACCCACCATGATTTTTTCCCTAATATGGTGAACAATTTCCTTCGACATTTATGAGCACATGGACCAGTTCCACTCCCTGTAACACCACTGCAAAACTAGAGTGACTCCATAGAAAATTACTCTCTTCACACCAATACAGAAAATCAGAATTTTGCCCACTGTCTACTTTTCTGACATTAGTTCATAAAAGAATTAGAATGCAAATCACTACCACGAATGCATGATTCTATACGAGGCTATATTTTCCCACTGCTGCTTTTGCAGATCCAAACACAAGGAGAAACATGTACAATTTTTATGGTACTCATCACTATAGTAACCAAGATCACAGATCTCACCACCAATGGTCCTGATGATAAACAAGGCAATTCTGTGGTGACTAGCACTCTATAAGAATGGGTAGAAAACAATCAATGTTTGTCAGATAGTTTAAAAGGACAGAAGTAGAAAGGAGACTAAAGTGACATTTTCTAGATGCTAAGAGGACATGATCAATAAAGGCAACTGAATACCACAAATGAAAAGAAGTATTTGAGTTGTGTTTCTCTAAGCAATATTCTGCACTTTTGACTTTTGTGTGCATTGCTATTGAGCAGTGTATTCAGTGTTTCTGTCTGGATACAGGAGTCATATTAAAATCATCTGACAAAGACCAACTTAAGGGAGTTCTAGCATAAGAAAAACAGCTCAGTCTTTCAGTTAAAACACAGGCAGGGCTGGGAGTCGACAAACCAGGACCCTCAGCAAGCCACTTAATCTTGCTGTGCTTCAGTTTCCTCATGCATACAATGGAGGAAACTCCAGAGGTATTAGGAGGCTAAACTTGTAAACACTTGGATGAAAGGTGCTGAGTGCAAAATACTAATAATTAAATTACTACAGCTAGCACCTTAAAGGAATAATCCTTTCACTCCAGTTTTCCATCAGATACGGAGCAGAGGGTATGACCAGTAACATACAAACCTTAGATACCACATCACACAGATCTGAGTGGCCATTGCTTTATAGACAGTAAAAGGGAAAAAAAATTCTTGCATTTGGGATCACATCTCTGTCTGGATACTGAGTCCCCCTGCTGTGATGGTTATAGCCCATAAGAGATTTGCAATATGTAAGAAAGTATTACCTCAGCACATAGTATCTTGTGTGTTGCCAGGAGATTTATCCTAGAGATCACTGGTTGCTCCTAAATTGCTCCCAAAGAGATTACATTCTATGAAATATCCCAGCGCAATTAACTGAAGAACAAATTTCTCAACATACAAGGAAGCAAAATGTTTCCACATAAGTACAGCCAAAATTTAATTTTGCCAGCACAGCATTTTGAATCATTGCAGTCTCATCTGTTATGAGATATCCATAATGGGTCAAGCTTAGGGATGGGTAGAGATCCATAAATAAGCCTATTATTTGCTTTCTTGCACACACTGCTTTTATCACTGGCAGGACAAGCTGTTCAAACTAGTTTCTAAACTGGATACGTACAAACAATCTGACTGCCTATGTTCTACCCAGAATGTCACCGATTTAAACAGTTTTTCATTAAAAAAGAAGCAAGACTCAAAGGCCTGACTTGCTCAGCTGATTGCTAGTGGGCTATGGCGCCTTTCATCTCAAGGTCACCTGTTTACTTCCAGCCCAGGTCAGAAACAACTGAAAGTAATCATTATCTCTGGGATATTCAGTGGCACCCATATAAATGAACTGGTGATCTCAGAGTGAGTTCCTGGGGTGCACAGCGAAAAGCTGCCACCACCACGATTCCAGCCCTGGTTGTTAAGCGGTGAACATATACAACTTTGCACCTTGAAATTGTATTGTATCCCAGAGTCCTTTCAGGGGGTTGGTCTACCCTACCACGATAAATCGATCTAACTTGCGCAACTTCAGCTATGTAAATAACTAAATAACTGTAGTTAGATCCACTTACTGCGGTGTCTACACTGTGCTGTGTCAACAGGAGAGTGTCTTTATTTACGGCTTTACTCTAGGCAGCTAAAAGCTCCACTGATTTGGATACCCCCAAAGGCACATGTAATTACTATGTGATGAAAGAGCTTTGATTTTATACTTGGACACAGCCTATAGTATTAAGATAGACCACTTTTTTTTAGCAATTTACCCGTGACCCCATCAAGGCCTGATAAATTACCTAAAAATTCCCTAATCCTTTCTGTTTAGCTGCTTTTAACTTCACAAACTACTTCTGTCCTCTCCCAGAGAGAACCCAAAGGCCCCAAGACTTGATCACAACCTTCACCTGTTTATTACACTTACAAGCATCTGAACAGGCAACAGAAACAATAGCATGTGACTAAGGTATGCTATCAACCAGTGATAATAGCAAATAATAATCACAAATAATTCATGAACAACCGACAGGCAGAAATATGTTTTCATGAAGAGTTCATTGAATAATTACAAATAAAATTAACAAAAAGCAAAGTCTATTTTGGAACAGTTAATGAATGGAAGAAAAGGCCAAAAATAATGGAACAAAATATTCTCTCTAGTTTGGCTCAGCTCTATATTTAGTGCAATTAAACAAGTCTGCTCACAAACAGATGGTTTGGTAAACTCAAAAAGTAATACTTCCCATAATTATTAGTATTTTTACAATACACTTTGGCATCAGTGTAGAGTTTCCCAGGACACTCAGGCTTCAATAGAGTACTGACTTCAAAAGGACTACTCACCTACTTCAAATTAAGCACATGCTTAAGTGCTTTGCTGGAAGGAGACCAAACACAATGATATTCAAAGACGACTTATGATTCTGAGTATCCAACTTGAGACATCTTAAAGAGGCCTGATTTTCAGAAGGTTGGCACTCAGCATTGGTAAAAATCAGACCCCGTTAAAGGTACATCAATTGAGTAAGTTAAGTGAAATCTCAGGCACCCAAAAATCACTAGTGAAGACGGTTTCCTTTTCAATTGCTTCTGCAAGAATTTTCACAAGTTCTTCCTCATTTATCAAAATCAGCTCAATCACAAAGTCATTGTTTTTAAATCATGACCACTGCTTCTGTCTAGCTTGTATAGACAAGTGTCAGTACATTTAAACAAAAATTAAATGGAGATACTCATGGTTCACCCTGGTAAAGATTTTTCCTTACATTGTTGAGGCAGTGCTTTGTTTAAATTATGCATGTTATTTTGATTCTGCCTTTTAATAAAAAAAAAAAAAGAAAGAAAAAAGGAAGGAAGGTAGGAGATAGATTTTGCACCACCAGCTTTCAAGGCTGACTCTGAATCCATAATGTATTAATTTCAACTCATGCTGCAATTGTAAATCTGTCATGCAGGTATAAATATTTTTTTAAAATATCAAGATCCAGATATCATGAAACTACTATACAACTCTCCCAGCCCCCACTACCTCACTCATACAACCTAGAACCATTTCTAAATGAGTTGAAGGTTTCAGGATTGCACTTAATTGACATCTACAACATTTTAATAGCTATTTACTAAATCTTGAGCTTCTGCTGCAGCCTGTTACAATATTAATCTCACCACATAATTAGCTCCTCGGGGAAAATGTGTACTGTTCATAGGATCCAACTGAAACAAAAATAGCCTTTATAGTTATGAAACTCACTCCTTTACCTTCTTTCCCAAAAAGGAAAGGGAGGTACATTCCTTGCTCTGATGTACATAATACTTAACAGTCTTGCTCTGCATGTCACAGAAAGTACAGCATTGAAAGATGAAGTGCCAGAAAGTGAATGCCGCTCATTTACACTGATATACTGTGGAAGCAGAATAAACCCTTTTATTTTAAGTTTCATATCATTTTGTTTTAAGAGATTGCGAGAGACTGTACAATATTCATGAGTCTGTGGTAGATACTATAGATTAATTCGTAAATTCCTTATACATAATGTATAGTGTATTTACAGAGTAAAACAGTCATCACAGAGCAACCATTGCAAATGCACTCATTTAAGTTTAAGGGCACTTGTAGAGATAATTAAGAAATTAAAACTGATAAAAAGAGTCACAGTCAATGACATGCTGACAAAAATTCATAGGCCTAAAAATAAAGGTGAGAGGCAACTGATGTGTGGTAAAATGTTTATGTATTATAAATACTTTAGCTTACTTCAAGTATGAATACCTTATCAAGTGCGTTATTCCAATTCAGACAATTAGTCTTAAACAGACTTATGGAAGCTCACTGTTTTGGTTTTTAAACTTTATTGTCTATAAAATAAATTTGGACTTATAATATGCAATGAATATTTTATTCTCCCTCTCTTTCTGCTCAAAAATCAACAGGACACTTTTCTCATTCATTAATTTGAAAACTGTTATCCAATAAAGTTTAAAATAGTTTTTTGCTACTAGCTTGTCATCTGCAGCTCATTGTAAGCATGTGACATTCAGAATTTGAACTGATTTCACTGGATACACAGAACCTGAACTAAAACTAAAGGGTCCCACCCAACAACATTAATGTTAAGGCTCCAAAACAAGTAAAGCATTTAAGCATGTGCTCAAGTCTACCTCTATTTAGCAAAGCACTTATGAGCATATTTTGCAGCATCAGGACCTAAGTATTTTGCAAGACAAGACCCGGAAAGCACATCTCCACCTTTTGCAATAAAGGCGCAGTTTATTATATTTGATACAGAAGAGCTGCTGGCTATAGTAGTTACTGTAGATTGCCACCAGATGCAGAATTAGCTAAAACAATCTTGGAACTATTAGCAATTGTCTTTGAGAACTCACAGAGGACAGCTGAGATCTCAGAGGGCTGGAGAAAGGCAAACATAACACCCATCTTTAAAAAGGGGAACAGAGAAGACGCAGTCTTCAGTCCACCTAACTAGGATATCTGGAAAGATCGTGGAACAAATTATTAAACAATCAATTTGTAAACACCTAGAGGAGAATACGGTAATAAATAATAGCCCACATAGATTTGTTGAGAACAATTCATTCCAAACCAACCTAATTTCCTTCCTTAATAGGATTACTTAGTGGATAGGGAGGAAGTTGTAGACAATGACATATCTTGATTTTCAGTAAGGCTTTTGACGTAGTCATAAGCAAACTAGGGAGATGTGGTCTATATGAAGTTACTATAAACTGGATGCACAACTCATTGAAAGAGCACAGTCAAAGTACAGCTATGAATGGTTCACTGTCAAAGTAGAGGGTGTATGTAGTGGGGACCCACAGAGGTCAGTTCTGGGTTAATACATTCATTAAGGGCTCGGATAATAGAGTGGAGAGTATACTTAAAAAATGGCAGGGGACACCAAGCTGGGAGGGGTTGGCAAACATCTTGGAGGACTGAAAATGACCTTGACAAATAAGATAATTGCTTTGAAATCAACAAGATGTCTTTATTGAATGTAAGTACTTCACTTAGGAAGAAGAGAAATCAAATGCACAACTACAACATGGAGAATAACTAGCTAGGTAGCCGTACTGCTGAAAAGAACCGTGGGGTTATAGTGGATCACAAATTGAACAGGAGGCAATGTGAGAAACAAGGTGGTGAGGTAATATCTCTTGTTGGACCAATTTCTGTTGGTGTAACAGACAAGATTTTGAGCTTAGACATAGCTCTTCTTCAGCTCTGGGAAAGAGTTACAGCTAAATACCAGTAGAAAAGATTATTTATAATAAGTAGTTAATATATATTATAAGAGACAATTCTAAGTGACACCTCTGCAGTCATAGGACAAAAAAGAGTTACAGATTGTTGTATTAAGCCATAAATCCAGTGACCGTATTACGATCATGATTTTTAACATCTAGCAAAGTTATGAATTTAAATCTAGAAATATTTGGTCCTGCATTTGTGCAAGGGGCTGAATAGACAATTGTGATCCAGGGACCTCTTGATGCCAAGTGTCAATGAGCAGAAGGGGTGCATATGGTCACAGGAATCCCCTGGGTCTAGTATTCACATTCTTGTTCTACCAAAATGGATCATGTAAAGTCTCTAATAAAAGGTAGTCACTCTGGTCATTGGCATCATTGTGAAACACAGGTATGGATGCTGTGTAAGGAGTTATAATTGTAAGTGTATATACATATTCTTAAGGTCTGTGTCTAAGGACTGGTCACCAGCAAAAGTGAAAAACAGATTTTCTTGCAGGCAAGAAATGTTTTCCTGTCTGCCTGTTTATACATGTAAGCAGTGTCAGCATAAGCTCTACCCTGACATCTGGTGGTGAATTGCAGGAATTGCGGTGAATTGTGGAAAAGAGCTTCTCATTTGCATAGGCACACCCACCACGCCTAGCCTGAGCTCACAGCAGCCCAAATGGTCACTTCGGCTGCTGTATTTGGGGCAGAAATGATAAAGTGTTGTCACCCTGATTGTCTGAATCGAGGACTGGGGACATATACTTGTTATGTACTTGTTTGTTATGATGGAGGGACTCACCGTCATCTAAGTAGCACTCACTGGGCAAGAGACAGTGGTTCAAAACTCAATGAATTTGAGAGAGGCCATGGACAGGCACTTATACCTTTTGGTAAGGGCCTTACAGGTCTATTGCACCTTGCCTCTCTCCACTGTGGAATGTCAGAGCTAATTTTTGATTCCATCAGCAGTCTAGATTCAGCCTGCTGAGCTGACTTCACCTTGGGTCCAGTGGTGCACCTGCACTAAGGCCCCGCTACTAAAAGCTGCAATCACTTAAGAGCTGAAATCACTGAGCACTGTGTTAAGTAGGGGGACCTGACGGTCTATTGCTGAGCAGCTGACTGAGCCGAGCAGTTCCTGAAAATATTGCGAAGCAGCGCAGTTTGTGTGTTGGCTGGCAGGGCGGCCAGCAGAGCAGTTTGTGTAGCTGGCAGAGTGACTGGCACAGCAGCGCAGTTTGGGTGTCGGCTGGCAGGGCGGCCAGCGGAGCAGTTTGTGCAGCTGGCAGAGTGGCTGGCACAGCAGCACAGTTTGAGTGTCAGCTAGCAGAGCAGAGTTGAGCTCATCTGGCAGAGCAGCTGCCAGAGTGGAGCAACTGACAAAGCAACTGGCAGAGTAGAGCAGTTCGTGGGACAGCCTTGGACCATGTAAGGTGCCCCTTAACCTGCCCTCCATTTCCATCCAGGCTGGGAGGTAAGACTCTGCAGATTGACTTTTGAACTCTGCACTGACCAGGAACAGAGACTCTTAGGCTGTTGGACTATTGGGTGATTTTGGGGGTTTGGGGACTCACGAGCCAAAGGGAAGGACATAGCCTATTTGCTGGGAGGGGGGCTTCTGGTTCATGGTTTGTTTTATTAATCCTATTTGTGGTATTTCCCCAATATAATGCCACATTGTTTCTCTCTGTTATTAAAAGGCTTTTGCTACACTCAGACTCTGTGCTTGCGAGAGCAGAAGTATTGTCTCTTAGAGGCACCCAGAGAGGTAGTATATGGTTGTCCCAGGTCACTGGGTGAGGGCTTGAGCCAGTTTTGTATTGCATTATTGGAATGGAACCCCTGGATACTGAACCCGGCCCTTGTTGCTGCCAACTCTGATGGGCAGAAGGGTTACGTACATAAATTAAAGTATTGTAGGGTTCACTGTGGGCCTCCGCTTACATGTCTGAACTGAATGCTAAGGAAGGATTGTGCAATATTCAAAGAGAGGAAAGTAACAGGAAGAGGTAAGCAGCAAATGGAGATGGAGGAGGAAACACCCTAACTTGAGATGCACAAAGTCCTGGGCTGGTATATTTTGGGGGCAAAGAGGACAGACATCCTGACATCCCTCACCTAGGATGTAAAAGGATAGGAAGTTTGCTTCAAAACAAAGCAATTTCAACAGGCTTGGTTGAAAACACTGGAGAGAACTTTGGGCATGATAAGCTTCTTTAGACAGGAGGAGAACTTGGTAGTTAGGTTTAGTCTCTCAGAATCTCATTATAATTTTTTTCACATGTAACCATTTCTTTCCAGTATTCGTATTATAACTTATATGTCTCATATTAATACACTTTTTCTTATTTTCGCTGCAAGTATATTTAAGTGTTGTATGTCCAGAAGAGCTGTGTTCTAACCTATAACTAATAAGCTGTGGTGTACTTCTCTCAGAGAGCAACAGGCCTGGTAATTCTGTGTTCAGCGAATAAGGGGCTGGACAGGGAACGCTTGGAGGATGCAAGGTTGGTGTGTGCCATTTCCCTAACTATACAGAGAGAACAAGGCCTGCTGAAGTGTGCTTCTGTTGCCAGAGCCTAGAGTAGTCAGGGAGCTCACAAACAGCAGGAATGAAACAAGACATCCTCGTGCTAAGGACAGGTGATCCCAGGGTGATGAGACACCTTGCTAAGCATCACAATAATCTCTCATGGTTCCCTCCAACTCTACATTTCTATGATTTAATGACCTCCCACACACTAAGGTCTTTGTACCACAAGATAATCCAGGCCACTGGACTCTTCTGCCTCCATGGACCTCCATTGATGCTCCTGTGGATCAGGTAGCCAGATCGGAGCCTAACCCAGTGTCTTACAAGTATAATATATAATGGTTAATATAAGCGTGGCATGGAATTAAAAAAAGTGAACATGCTTTGTTTTTGGCAATGGAAGCTTGTTGAAATTAAAAAAATATGAAAACTGTGTTTTTAACTGACAAAATATGGTTTTCATCAAAAAGAATATTTTAAACACAGTAAAGATACCCAAGGCCATGGATAGGAAATATACACAACTAATTTTTAGGGGATCTGGATGAGTTACTGTAATATGCAGTGCTGTGTGTCTTGGGAGAGAGCCAATGTGTCTTATTACTTATCTAAACAAGCGTGTTGTACATAGTACAACTATCTTCCTTTTGATCATGTTTTTTGCTCTTTAAGTAGCTTTATGATGTTCATCTGCACACATGCACAGATTTTTAAATTGCTATTAAATACTAATGTGGTTTTCAGCAACAGAGAACATGGATTTAAAATGTAAAAAGTGTCTAAATCCATTTCAAAGTTTCAGAAATAAACAATAAGTATTAGATACAGATACAGGAGCTACCAAAGACTGAAGAAATGGTCATGGGATAGAAGTCCCAAAGCATGGCATATCTTGACTATACCACATAGCATATTGTGGGTTGCCCAGAAATCGGTTACAAATCCACAAAAAAAAGGATCACAATTAACTGGCTGTATTCCTGGCTTTGCCACTGACTTGATGTGCAAACTTGGCTATGTTGTTTAGCTCCTCTATACCCAAGTTCACCCATCTATACAAGAGGTATGGTTAATTAGCCTAATGCTTGCCTAACTCAGAGAGAGATTTCTGCTACGTTTGACACTGAACCAGTTCCTCATTACATAACATACCAAAACAACAAATCTTCTGATCCTGATTTGGATATTTTCTTTTTCTGCTACTGATGTTTGAATTGACTTCAAGAGTGTAAATTTATTTTAAATACGATCACTTACATGCTTCAGCCACTTATGAAGAGCAGGTTAAAAATTAAACAAGAGAGACTAATGTATCAAATGGGTGCCTACAGAATCAGCAGTTACTAGTCCTCTGCATTATTCCTTTAAAGAAGCAAAAGGAGTGTATTAGAGGAATCTCTTACCAACAGTAGTCAAAGGGACTTATGCCAGGTAAGATTCTTCCTATCAGTATACCTCAGAGAAACCTCCTTTTATTCAAACCACTTTGGAAGACAACATACAAAGTTGCCAGAACATTTCAGTATTAATGCATTCAGAAAAATGTAACTTAATTTCCTAGAGAAGGACAGTAAACATTTTACAGTACATTCAACAAAAAAAATCTACTAAATTAAAAATCTTTCCTTGTTGTTTGCTGTGTTGTTGTAGTCATGTTGATCCCAGAATACAAGACACAAGATGTGTGAGGTAATACCTTTTTTGAAACGTCTTATGCTAAACAATTTGTTCCACCTTGTATTTAGTAGCAACACTCTGAGTATCTTTTCCTGAGCCTGAAGATTTCAGTGTAACTCAAAAGTTTTCTTCTTTCACCAACAAAAGTTGTTTCTATAAAAGATATTACCTCACCCACCCTGTTTCTCTATTAAATTCAATGCAACTTCAAAATGCAAGCTTCAAAGCTACTGAACAGCAACAGCAGCAGAAAAAAAATGGGCATTTTTCCATATTCTTCCAAAATATTGCCAAGATAAAGCTATTACAGTGAGTGTTTGATATATACAAAAGTTTGAACTATTGTGAACTAAACCCCACTCGCTTCTTTCATTGTTACTGATAAACAAAGGCACTGATTATTATAGAGGCAGATGTGTTATTTTCTTTGAAGAGATGGGACAATGGCAGATGCAAAGACCACTCCAAGCCATAATCTTAATACAGTATGAAGATCTTCAGGAGCAGTGTTCCATCATTCACAAACCATGTCATGAGGCAAAAGGAAACTAGGCATCATTAAAACTACCTCACCGTTACTTCAGCACGCTACCTTATTAAAAAAATCCATTTAATCTCTTTTTTCCAACTCACTGCCAGTGACTAGAGAGCAAAAATTCCTCCCCCCTTTCACAGTCCCTTTGCTTTGCCCCTAGATATTACCAGATTTATTGCTGATCTAGAAAATGTGTTTTACAAAAAATATCTGCATCCTCTAAAAATGTGCTGAGTCTTGATGCGTTAAAGGTTCAAAAGGTAGTCTAACTGCACTGTATTTTAGCCCATTTGTACTGCTCTGTCAGCAAACCAACTGTTTCCAAAAGCAAGAGTAACAAAGGTTGATCAAGATTTGTCTGCCAAAAACCCTGCTCTAAGGCCATTTTTCAAAGGAGGGCACAAATGACAAACTCCACAAATAGCATCTGAATGTACGAAACATGCATGTGTGTGCATAAGTGTGGATGCAATTTACACATTTGCACGTGTGAGTGGGGTATTTTGGATGACACAATGGATACAGGTGCACTTTTGCACTTTCCTTTCAAAATCTGGCCACAAAGGTCAAACTGTCATAGTCAGCATCATGCACATCTCTCGTGTTGCAGATTACTTGCATAACAGTGGAAACTACTGAGAAACACGAATCCTTAGAAAAATCGCTAATAAAATGCAAGCATATTTAATTGGCAAGTTGCTAAGTGGAAAATGTTAATTGCCAACTATAATGTACTGAATAAATTAGCACAGCTAGCTAGTCAAAGGCTGACATGCATTATCATGTATATCACTGAGACTTTAAATTATTCATACAGATGAACTACATAGTCTTCAAGCTTGCCTTTTCTTTGGATTTATGTTGCCTATTGTGATTTTAAATATGTTTCTAATATTGGTCTTATTAACTACATAGTTCCCTGTCTAGCAAACATTGCCAACAGCCAATTCTCAATTCTTGCATGTTACAATATGGGAGCAGATATGCTGTCTCACCTACTTGAAGTCTTTCACCCTTTTATATTTCCAGGCATAAAGACATGTTAACAATTCATCCAAAAATACAATGTCCAATGATCCAGATCATTTTAGATATACAACTATATCATTGTTTCCACACTAGAACAGACAAACAGTAACCTGTGCTTGTGTTTGCAAACAAATGGCAAACACTCAGTAAAAGCAGGCAGTTTGAAAGGACACATTACCGCTTTCTCTAGCATTCTGAATGGTACTGAAATAGATAAGCCACAGCACAAATATGAAAATGGGAATCAGAATTGCAGCGCACCCTGGAAGGCTACTGAATAGACATCCTCCAAAATATAATGCTATCACCTGTTCATCATCATGGAGAAATGTCCAGTGGGAAATTAGTAGTATGTTGTTTCTGTCCCACTGGTAATTACCAAAATGATCTTAAGTAATATGGCCTAGTGGACAGAGCACTGGACTGAGACTCAAGAGACCTAGAGTCTATTCCCAGCCCTGCCACTGGTCTACTAGGTGACCCAGGGCAAATCATTTCACCGCTGTGCCTCAATTTCACCATCTGTATAATGGGGATAATGCTATGACCTTTGTTAAATTATTTGAGATCTATTGATGAACAGCACTATATAAAATCTAGGTATGAGTATCATTATAAATTAATTCATATTTATTGTTTATTATTATGTTATTTATTATTATAAGCAACTACAAACTATGCTTATATGGACAAGTAGATAACATGCCTATCCAGTCTGAAACAAATTACAGATCACACTGGACAATCTTATATCTAGCATGAGGACCACTGGGTTCTAGTCAATGAGGTACTTCACACAGAAGAAACAAAGATAAGCAATGCCCATGAGCTAACAGTGTACTATATTAGATCCAGAAAGAGGACAATCTCTTTTTTTATATACTGCACAAGTTACACCTCCACTTGTCCTAGTTACAACAATTCTGCACCACGTACTTATGTAGCAATTTATGTACAAATATTTGACACAAGCTACTTGTGGACTTCTGGGTGTCTAACCTTATTACACTAAACAGTTAAGCACATAGCGAGTGTGTGAAAGAGAGAGAGAGAAACCATGCTTCCACCTCTCAGTGCTGCTCCCTCTGGAGTTGCAAATAAAACGCTGCAGACAAAAGCATGTGGGTTACTTATAGGGTAACAATAGTTCTGAGCTAGCTTCTCCAAGGGCATAAGGAAAAGCAGAGTGAGGGGATAAATAGCACTGTGCCCTCCTACTATCCCACCTGTCCACTGACCTGAGCTGGTGGGGATGAAGGTTGCAAGTTTTTAAAAGGATGTGTTCTCACTCATGATCTTCTTGCAGCATAGAGCCAGAGCCAGGAGGAACAAGGATAGCGGTTGCCCCTCCTAGGGAGGTGTGGTTCTGCAGCTGTGCTGCCAAAAATCTAGCCAACAGCATTAGCAGCAAACAGGTAGGACGATCTAATCAAGCTGAGAACTACATTGCTGCAAAGCAGAGCTTCAGCAGCCTCTGCCAGCCATAGTACTTATATGTGTGTTGTGTTTCCCAAATTTTATTTTCCCCTCTTCTCTTCTGGGTGTTACATAATTGCAAGGAGGGGAACCCTGTTTAAGAAAAAGTTAACGTTTGGGGTAAAGCGGCAGGCACTGACCTATTTGCTACCATGTTACCTTTGGCTAGCTTTGATTGAGGCCACACCCATCTGTTCTGATAATTCCCAGCCTAAAAGGGTCTTTGAATGGCTGCTCCCCTAGGAAAAATCCCAATCAAGGAAAAGATATTGGTGCTGGTTCCACTCCCCAACCCCCCATTCACTGCAAGGAAATAAAGAAAACCATTACAAAACCCTACGGGGCTGTTTTCTTTTAAATGAACAGTGCTTCCGTGTCAGCTCCATAATACAGGTTGAGACTTGCCCTTTGCACCATAAACACCACCAGACAGGTAAGAGTCTGGGTCTGGCCAGAGAAACCTCTTCTTGCCAGAAAAAGGAAAAGTAGAAGAGAGAAATAAGAAAGTTGAATAGCTGCAGAAAGAGGACGATGGATTCACTCAGAACAAGGACCATATCCCACACTATAACCTAACCCCTCAGTTTCCAGATAAGTATAGTACTCCAGCTATTCTGCTTTCCATGTATGTCAGGGCTACCCACTACAGCCTGCCTGTACCCTTTCCATAATTGGTGGAAGAAAGGAGACGTTCCCACCTTTTCCTAACAGCTCCATTTTCCACAATCCTTTTCCAGCACCAGAAAGGCAGCAGAGCCCCAACTGTGCTCACACCTGAGACTCCCTCCTCCCTGGTTGTAGAAACTGGTCTCTCGCTTCCCTTGATTGCCTCTGGATACTAAGGCCTTGTCTACACACAAAATTAGAGCTGCTTAATCATAACTGGTTTTTTAAAAAACCATTTAGTTAAACCCATGCATCCCTCCTGGGTGGACCCCTAAATTGATTGAAACCTGACCTGTATCAATTTAGCTTCAGTCAATTCCTTGCCCAAGCAAGCAAAATGGACATAAGCCAAGATTAAAATCAATATAAGTGGCCACACTGGGGGTCATACCAGTTTAACTAAACTGATTTAATAAATCATTTTCAGTTAAATCGTGGTACTTTGAGTGGATAGAAGACCAAACACTGCAAGTGGCTTTCTTTCTGGGGTAATGGGGCAGTCAACCCTTTCAAACTATTCCCTGCCCTATAATCCTCAGCATTATACATCTGCCTCTAGTTTCCTCTTTCTGTCCCATTCATAAAAATGAAGCATATTTCTAGCTGCAGCAAATGGATTATGAGTAAAATTAAAAACGCAATTAACATTAAAAGAAATAATGGGTTCTTTAATTAGCCTTGAAACTAGGCCTTGTGAAGATTTAATAAATGTTCTAGTGCTTCCATCACCAGTGACATTAACAATCGTAAGGAATGTAACAATGTTTTCACTACCCATGTGTGTGATGCATATTGTCTAGCAGAGAAGCCACTAGACTAGGAATCTCAATTTTAATGCTGACTCTGCCACCAACCTGCCAAGTCCTTGGACAAATCACTTTCCCTTTCTTCACTCATTTCCCCTCCCGCCCTTTATCCATTCGGATGGTAATTTCTTTGGAGCGAGGACTGTTTCTTTCTGGGGTACAGTGCCAACTTCAGTTTCCATTGGAACCTCTATGTGCTACAATAATAAAAATTAATCATAGTAAGGGTAGGCCAAACTGGCAAATAATTCAACCTACCCAAGGTCATCAGTGGAAGCAATTGTGTTGTTATATACTAAAGCATGACCCAATGCTTTACAGAGATTAACAGCCTTTACAGACAGGAAAAATATCATGATGTCTATTTTGCAGACTGGGAAACTGAAGCCCAGAAAGACGTGATTTGCCACAGGTCACATGGGAAGTTTGTGGCAAAACCAAGAAGTGAACCAGTTTACCTGACTTCTCATCTTCAATCATAAGATCATCCTTGGATCCTTTTGATCCCACCCAGTGACCTGTGCATTTCTTCGGAAAAAAGGAACTATCCCCTCTCTGAAAAAAAACTTCAAAATACTCAGTTCGAGTTTAGAGTGGAGTATAATTTAACTCTTCTCCTATGCACACCTCTATGTTTCATTGCTATCTGACTCATTGTTTCTGGGACCTGGTGTGAACAGCCAAGAAGGCTGTTCTCCTGGCACCTCCAGATCAACTGGAAGCAGGAAGTGTTGAAAATGTCATGGCTCAGCTTGTCTTCCATGTAAATTCTGCATCTTCACAGATAGCATGAACTTCAGGTACACAGCAGAAAATTTTTGGACTTCTCCGAACTGAACCTAAAATATTTTGAGGTTCCCCCTTCATTATGAAGGTGACTTTGTATGTACCTCTGTACTTAGCCATACCAGCAGAACCCAGCTCTCCCTCCATGCTCAAGCAGAATTCTAAACTACAGTGAAAGCCTACAAATCCAAGTGATACTGGCAGGGGGAAATGACTTGGGTGTTAAAAATATTTTGAGTGAATAGTACTAATCTTAATAGATGTCAAGACCTTCATATTAGACAGTGCAGATCCTTAAAATCCCTGGAACTGGGAAGTAGCACTCTATTCAGAGATATTTTAAATTAAAGTGCATAAGTGGAAAAGAATCAGTTTGAGCAGGGACAGAAATGTAAATTGTACTCAGAAATAACATCTTTTAAAGAAGATGAAGCACATGTCTGACCCAGAGAAATGATATTTTTGAAATAAAGAAGAGTTATAAAATACACATTCTTTTACGGGACTGGAAAATGATTTAATGTTCTTCCACGCCCAGGTGCCCCTTCCTAATCCACCTCCTCTTGTGTGCACACACTTAGTCACACGCACGCTGTGCACACCAAGCCCTTCTCAGCTCAGTTCTTTTCTATGCATTCCCGTAAAGCAACTACCTGATCATGAAGCTATGTTCTTTGTCCACAGAAGGGCATGCCTTGCCCTGAGTCAGGCCCAAAGAACTGTGATGGAACAATCAGGTTTCTCTTCTTGCCTCTTCCATTCTCTCTGTGCCCTGCACCAAACCCTTTTTCCTGCTTTGAATACCACTCTAACTTCTGTCTTCTTTCCCTCCATGTTGCTCACACCTTCCTCTACAATTTGGTTCTCCTTCTCCCCTTTGAGAGGCAATCAGTAATGCCTGATCAGGATCCAGACCCTCAATCTTAACCCCAGGGAAGTCACTGGATAGTCATTCTATTGACTTCAGTGCACTTTGGCTAACACCTTGAACATTTAGAGAGCACAGGACCCCAGCTGCATGAGATGTAAGAAAAAGGTTTTCAGGTCACAGTATCTTATTTACAGAAAGAAAAAACATAAAATATACCAGGTTGGGAACTGACTAGAGGAGGATGTGGGGAAGAAGTAGTGTGACCAGACAGCAAGTGTGAAAAATCGGGATGGGGTGGGGAGTAATTGGAAAAGGAAAAGACCCAAAAATCCCTGTAAAATCGAGACATCTGGTCACCCTAGGAAGAGGATTAAGACTTAGAAATTCTAACAGCACTGAGCACAATTCATTTCCTATATTCAGTTTCTTCACTCATGCTATAACACGCACAAAAGAAAAGTGGAGTGCCCCTTTCCCAAAAGTTTAAAGTGCAATACACTTCATATGCATTCAAAAACCTATATAGAACTCCAAAAAAAGAGGATAAAATGACATTATTTGGCTTCAAAGAACAGCAAGCAGATTTATTACAAAGATTGGTAATTCATTGCAAGATGCTACCTTCATGATTTTCACAGTTTGCCAACACCTATAAATTATACTATTAGAAATATTAGCAGTAATGTTGTAAATTAGGATAATGTCCCAGAAACACCTCTGATATAAACGTTACCAAGATGCATGGTTACCCCGCTAGGTACCTGCATTACTACCACCACTTTCATACAAGACCATCTCAAAGTACTTCATAAATTATAGCTCTGACCTTATATAAGGAACTTTCCAGATGACTCTCTCTACCCAGGCAAAGGAATGAGGCCTGACTTAAGTCTCGCAAAACCTTTGGGTACGATAACATTATCCACCAGATGGGCGGGCAGTGATCGGTCTAGCAGAGATCAATTTATCGCATCTATTTTAGATGCGATAAATTGATCCCTGGGCGTGCTCCTCATCAACTCCAAACTCCACCTCTGCAAGAGACGGAAGCAGAGTCGACGGGGGAGTGGCAGCAGTTGACTCGCCATCATGTGGACAGCCAGGTAAGTCGCCCTAAGACATGCTGACTTCAGCTATGCTAGTCACGTAGCTGAAGTTGCGTATCTTAGATCGACACCCCTCCTCGCAGTGTAGCCTAGGCTTATGAGTTTTAAATAGGGGAGGAAACCAAAACTGTTAAGACTCTTGGCCAACGTCAACTGTGAATTGGAGGCAGCGCTGGGAATGGAACTGAAGAATTTTGACTCCCTCTTCTAATCTTAATATAAAATGAAACTAAAAAAATTAAATACAGCTGCATACATTTTGAAGCATATTTTAAGCAACAGTTAAGGCTGACTCACACTTTAGCAGTTTGTGTGTGTCTCTCTCTCAACACACATACACATAGAGCAAGGAGGAGAAGGTGGATTTTAAAATGCATAGTTTTGTACCTTCCTATATTACAATCAGCCTAGTTAAAATTAGGTTTAATACTGAGGTAACAACCAAAAGCCTCAAGCAGGATCTGGGCTCCATTGTCCTAGGGAATGTATAAACACCCAGGAAGGCAAGGCCCTGGTATGAAGAGGTTGCGATTCCTTTCCAGATAGTGGGTGGGGTAAGAGGGGTAAAACATGTCTACACTGCGAGTGGAGAGGGCAATTCCCTGCTTGAGGAGACATGCACCCTAGCTCTGATTTAACTAGCATGCTAAAAATAAAGAGTAGCCGCAGCAGCACGAGCCACAGGAGTGGCTAGCTGCCCTGAGTACACACCCATCTAAGATACTGGATGTACTTGGGGCAACTAGCCCCTCCCATGGCATATGGCACTACCACTGCACTTTCTTTGCAGTGGCCCAACTTAGAGCTAGCATGGGTATGTGTCCTGGGAATTGCACCCCCCAGCTTGAACTGTTGACACAGGCATCAAAACAAAGTGATCAGAGTGCTGGTGTTCCCAGAGCTTCTTCGTTTCATTCCCACCAATCTCTCTCTCTCTCTCTGGCCCCTTACAAATAAATGGATGAAAAGTGACCAGCAGGAGGAGGGGGTAGCAAGACCAAAGTAGTGGGGAATAGAGACTGAGGGGAGGGAGAAAAGGGCTGATGGAGAAAGAAGGATTAAGCACAGTGTGGAAGGGTGAAGCTGGCATAGGTTAGGACAAGTAACCAATCAGCAGATAGAAGATAATGTCCAGTGTACAAACTGTAGAAACCAGTCTGCTGCAATCACTGGCCTCCAGGGGCTGTGAAGGTCTAGAAGGAAAGGGGCCAAGCTGGACCTCTCTCCATGTCCTGGCTGCTGCTGCTGCTAGGGTCTATCTAGTAACTCCAAGGGCTGGCTTTACCCTCAGAAGATCCAGATCTGCTCCCTCCAGCCCTATGGGCTGGGGAAGAGCCAGTAGGACCTGGCAGCCCCCAGATGAGCACCGAACATTGCCTGTGGGCTATCAGAGGGACACAGCTTAAAGCCCTGCTCCTGCAAATGCTAATGCATGGGCTTAACTTTAAGCACGTGACTTGTCCAATAGGATGATTCACAGGCTTACAGGTAATCTTGTATTTGCAGGACTGAGCCTTAATCCAATAGACCTCAAATCTGTTGGAATTGCTCTGAGTTGCTTCAGATACAGCTGAACCTTCTAGTTGTGTTCTTCAGAGCCCTTTTCCCTTGAGCAGCCAGCCATATTATTAATGTTGCCGGAATGTTATGCTGCTTACGGCATGGAACTGACAGTCTTGGACAGGGAAGCTCTCCCCTATGTTTTTCAAATCAGGAGATCTAGCATCAGAACTGTTCTTCTCTGCGGCTGAGAAGTGGCTCATCTCCATGCATATCCACTCCTTGGCTTGTCTGCTGAGACCCCTAACAAGTGAGTACGAGGGCCCACTGTGGTAATGTGTCTGCTGGTATAAACGTATGCCCCTTGGAGAAATGTATTTTCTATAAGGCCACAAAGCAGCCAAAAGATACTAACTTTTTTGGTCACTACCAGCCTGGGCCACATTCTGAACGAGAGATCTGAAGTAAGATGTTCTGCATCTGATTACCAGTCCCCTACCAACCAGTCTGCCCTTATTACTAAAAAAAGGACTGAAGAATAAAATGTAGCACGTAGCTTGCCTATCAGATATTAATGGAGTGATTTTTTTCCATGTAAATTTAGATTATTTTTAGTAATTTTAAGATTACTAAATTTAGACTAGCCTCATTGTAATAAACCTGCTAACAGGCCCTTGACAGCAGTAGTGAGAATGGCACAGCTATAATTGCTTTTCATCTTTGTTAAGATGATCTGCCTGCAATTCTGAAGCCTCTAATGCAGAATAAAAAGGAGAATCTTACGCAATGCTTAATTATAGCAGAGCCTCACATCTCCTGTCATTTCAGTGACCAATAGTTTCTTTGTTTTATTATTTATGTTGTGGTAGCCTCAAGAGGCTCCCATCTGAGATCAGGGCCCCATTGTGGTGGGCATCATGCAAACATATAGTAAGAGAAATGATCTGACAATCTTACAGTCATGACAGCCTAAGGATGGGAGGAAAGGAATTATCATCCCCATTTTACAGATGGGGAACTGAGGCACAAAGAGATCAAGTGACTTGCTCAAGTCACACAGGAAGTGTGTACCACAGGCTGGGAACTGAACACAGATCTCCTGAGTTTTAGGCCAATACCCTAACCACTAAGCCATCCTTCCTTTATTTTGTAATAAGGCATTTGTAAAAATAATTTGTAAACATGGAACAGGAGTCTTGATTTTCCCTCCTTAATGACTAGACCCACTCTGACTTAAGTAACCTGGAGAGGGTCTATATTCCTACTGCAGAAGTTCAACTAGAGGGTTGCTTAAGCAGCAAGAGCTATTAATGTATATATTTTAAGGATGCTGACAACACAGCTCCAGGTTGTTTGCTAAGTGTTTCATCATAACTTTTATCTCAACGTGAAAAAGGGAAACATTAATTGCTATATGCAATTATAAAGCAAACTCACGACTAACACTCAATTTAGCTCCTACTGAATACAAATATCTTGGTGCTTAGGGATGTTTTAAAACTGTTCAGCTATTTCTCATTTTTAAAATGTACCTTCTGGACAGTTACCCAAACCTTGATAGTATTCAGCTAGAGATGTAAAAATATCAAAAGGGGGGAAATTCTCCTTTTCCTGGGAGAGTCTCCCCACTCCATTTTAAAAATACGTGCCCTGGAACATTTTCTATCCATCTTTATTACTGTACCCAGTAATCTCCCATCTTTATTTTTGCTCAGGAAAAGTATAGAAGTGCACTGTACCAGGATTAGATGCTCTTTGAGCTGTTTTACTATATTTCAAACATTACTGCAGTCTGATAAATCCTCAAATTCAAAATATAGTTGAAGGGTCATTTTATTGTACCTATATCTTATACTTCTTGGTTGAGAAAAACAACTGTAAACTGGTGTCCAGAACATTATCTGTATTTTGGAAATGTTATAGTTTTATGCTAAAACTCCTGCACAGCCCCAAAATACAAAGGAAGTATGAACGAAATGGCACCTAGTTACTAAGGGAGTTCTTCTGTGAATGCTTCAGGCTGTGGGTGGTAACTGACCAAACCACTTCTGATGCTGGAGACATTTCATATTAATAATTGGGACTTGTTAAAGCACAACTAGTTTATTAATTGAAAATGTATTTATACTTAGTTTAGGGCCTGATCTTGCTCTCTAGCTCCCCTTAATTTCAATGAGGCCAAGATCAGGGTCTAATTTATTGTATTTATTGCTGCTCTTTTATGATTGAATTGGAGTTTTTCTGGACATCTTTTAAAATTTCCACCCATTTTAGATGAATTGAGAAAATTATGGGCAAAAGACTAACAGATTAGAAAACTACATAGGAAATGTAAAATGGGATAAGATATTGTGATTCATCTAGCCTAGTGCATCTCAATTTTCAGCCTGGTGACCTTCTATGTCCAAGTCAAACATTTCACTCTTTTACTCTTGCTTTCATAGTAAATATATCAAAATTGTTGTGTGTCTAATTACTAGTTAATGACTCAAGATTGTCGAAACACCAGGCTCAATTGGAATTATTTAATCTAAGACTATCAATCAAACATTAGTACAGCACTATAGAGCAGGAGTCTCAAACTTAATTTACCTTAGGGCCAGTGCCAGTCCTCAAATCCTCCCAGCAGACCTATAATGTCACTTACGCCACCCAGAACCCACCCACCCTCCAACTCTGTCCCCCCCCAAACTCTGCCCCCCACCCACTTGCCTGAGGCTCTGGGAGGGAATTTGGGTGGAGGAGGAGGTCTGGGGTAGGGAATTGGGGGTGCAGACTCCGGGAGGGAGTTTGGGTGCAGAAGGGGTGAGAGGTTGGGCTCTGGGAGGGAGTTTGGGCGGGGGACGGGGACTGGAGTGCAGGCTTGGAGATAGAGTTTGGGTGCTGGGTGGAGGCTCTGTGAGGGAGTCTGGGGCTTAGGAGTGTGGAGAGAAGCTGGCAGCCACTGTAGCAAGTGCTCAGGAAGCTGCTCAGCTCCGCTGTGCTGGTGGTGGTGGGTGGGTACCCGCATCGGCGGGTAGCACTCGATGTATCAAGGATTGATTTATCGTGTCTCATCTAGACGCAATAAATCGATCCCTGAATCGACCCCTGTACTCCACCTCAGTGAGAGAAGTAAGCAGAGTCAGCGGGGGGAGCGGCCACGGTCAACTCGCCACTGCGGGGACATTCAGGTAAGTCGACCTAAGATACTGCAAGTTCAGCTACGCTATTTGCGTAGCTGAAGTTGTGTATTTTAGGTCGAAACCCTCCCCCTCCCCGCATACTGTAGCCCAGCCCTAAGAGATAGATTACCATCCTTTGTTATCAGACTAAGCAGTGATATGTGTCTCTCTGGCATCTGGAAGGGACACACAGTTTTCATTCTCTCAACTAAGTCCCCATGTCAGTATCATGTCATAGGTTTTCAGACAAAGGAAACCTTGTTGCCAAGAATATTCTCCCAGAAACATATGTTGTGATGTCATTTCTATACATTCCCAATTTACTTGATTTAGGTGTGAAGGCATGACTATTTACATCTGGGGGGACTAACAATTCTTCAAGGTTTTTAAGGTCAGGCTTGACAAAGCCCTGGCAGGGATGATTTAGTTGGGGACTGGTCCTGCTTTGAGCAGGGGGTTGGACTAGATGACCTCCTGAGGTCCCTTCCAACTCTGATATTCTATGATTCTATGAAGATAATCTCTCTCCGTGAGTCCTTCTTACCCCATCATCATTTTGCCCTGTTGATTCCCAATAGGAAACATCTACTGTAACAGTCATCACTTATTTGTGTTGGGTGGGTGGGTGGGTGAAAGAGAGAGAGAGAGGATTTCCAAGAATATCTGGAGTTGTACGGAGATGAAGGTGCCCCAGGATGTTAAAATATAGCAGAATATATTTTTATAAGGTTTCTTATTGGTCAAGGACAAGTGTTCTGGGTCTTAGAATTCAGACATGCTCATTGTTGAAGATAAAGATTCTAAAGAATAGTTACTATATATAACTGAATCAAATATACAGAAAGAAAGAACTAGAAGTATTAATATTTACTAACAAAACCAGCAATGATAAACCTACATAATTTGAGAGTGCTTTGAGAGGTTGACAGGGAATACTTAACCTTGAAAGATATAGGCATGGGAAAAGTGAGGGAGTAAGATTTTCTTTGTTTTAGATTGTACTAAAGTTTTCAAGTGCCTTGTGGCCCCCCTGTCCCTAATTATTTTTCATGATTCCCCTTGGCAGGGCGGTCATTACTTACTTGTGAAACACTGATCTAGCCAATTTGCTAGTCTCTGATGGTGGCCAGCAGCAGATGCTTCAGAGCAATGAGGAATAAAGCCCCTCACAGACAGACAATTACAGAATGTCCTGCTTGTAGGGGGATTTTCTTTCTAACTTCCAACAGGTTGTGGATGATATTAAGGATGGTTGATTCCTTTGAAAGAAATTCTTGTTAATATATGTGCCAATCGTTACATTGTCTACAAAAAGAATTCAGTTATATGGAATCTCTAAGTATCTGGCCTCTGATATCTTGTGGCAATGAGTTCCACAGTTTAAAATTGTGAGATCTCTAACAAAAAAATTCATTTTAACATATTTTAAAATACGTTACCTTTCAATGTCACTTGTGACTTCTCAAGTATTTCTGTTTATTATTTAGGTATAGTGTATGTTAATTACAACATAGTCATTTTAACTGGGTGTTGACTAAGTGAACATTCCAGTGAACACAAAAAGCTGTTGTAAAATTAATATGAAAAGTGTTGAAATAAAACATTGTTCTAAATAAATATTAGGAAAAAGTTCATTTGGGGGTTAATTTCCTGGTTAATTCTTTGCCATTTCCATATTTTAAAATGGTAGCCAAAAATATTACC
Source organism: Dermatemys mawii (assembly GCA_007922305.1). Lineage (NCBI taxonomy): Eukaryota > Metazoa > Chordata > Testudines > Dermatemydidae > Dermatemys > Dermatemys mawii. The sequence goes on along the minus strand of ML677372.1, from coordinate 15,139,513 downwards.
CACGTATAACAGACAGGTGAGACCCACTTAACCTCTTGGTAGTGTCTGAAATCTCCCCCATTAAAAGGTCTAATCTTGCTTCTATTGAAGTTATAATTGACCTCGATCTGAGTAGGATCATACTCTAAATGGAATTTTTGCTAATATTGTTCTGAATAAATGGCAGTTATTATCATTCAACTAATTCAGTTGCCTGAGAGTCATCCAAGTTAAATGCCTGCCAATTAAGCAGAGTATAATGTGTTCTCTTACTTTTATACCTTTAAGGTCTAAACAGGAGCACCTCAGTTCCACTGAATTTAAACAAATTTGGCAATGGTAAAATGTGTCAGAGGGCCATGCATGCACTTGTTTCTTTCTCTTTCTTTCTTTCTTTGCGGTACATCACTAAAATGTCCATAGTGAAGCAAAAAGGTAGCCACAGATACCACACTGATGTTTTTTGGTTAGCTAAGTTTTGGATAGCTAAGGCTAAAACACCTTGAGTTTTGATTAGTATTTTTTTAATCTAAGAAGCTAAGCACAGAGAAGTTTTCTCAACACTTAGTTGGAATACTTCCAAGTAAAAGTGAAGTATCATAGCAAGTGGCACTGTTACCTCAGTAGCTAGTTCTCTTCCCTCTGAGTCTTTACTGAGTCACTGGTGATGAAACTGCTATGTTGAATGAAGGCAGACAGGTTGTGATCATTGAAGATTACAACTGCACTTCTCTTAGAAGTTGAAATATTAACCCTGATGTCCTGCCCAATTCCTAAAACATGAAATTAGTTTCTCCCCAATTAAATTCCTCCACAATTTCAAACAGGAGATATTCTTCTCTTCCCTTCAAAATACTCTGAAGGTACGGGCATTAGAAGACATTTTTTTTCTCCTGTGACATAATGGAATTCACTGTATTTACTGAAATAAGGGCATGAAAGCAGAGTGGGTTAAAAAAACTGAATTTAATTCCGTGGTCCCAGTCACCTGACCTGGATTAAGATAATAAAAATTTATTGTCCTTGTCACATAATAGGGGTCAGCATCCTCTGACTCCTGTACTTTGTTACATCTTCCATTTCAGACTGTAAATGACTTTTGGAGAGAATGGTGTGCCCATTGTGTGTTTGAAGATCTCCCACTTTAAGGGTATATTTACACAGCACAATTAAGGCATTATAAAGTTATGGTTTCATATTACAGAAACTATCCTGGTCAGACCTTTTGATGGTATGAATCCTCCGACTTCTTGCACGTTTTCAGTACACATGGGAATCAGCTTCATCTGCTCAGTTGTACAGTGATATTCTTTGCCCCAAAGTGCCTCCCAAAAAAGCAGAAAATACAAAATCAAGCCTGGGAATTGTAGTGTGAACTCCAGACTCTATTTCTCAGGTATTTTGAAGTTTCCAAAGACTGCATAAAATAAATGGTTTATATTGCAATAACCAGTATAATATTTCTGGCTGACAAATGGTTTCAGGCAACACAGCCATCTGGATACATAGAAAAATCACATGCAAAATATAAAATGTCCAGGTTAATCAGCTAATGATGGTCCTTTAAAGTTTTGAACTATGGCTAAAACTTCCATTTAAGGCACTATTTATGTTCACCAAAAGCAACTGAGTTCATTAGAAACTGCAATATTAAACTGTTATACGGACGCTCCCCGACTTACGCAAGCGTTCCATTTGGGAACGCCTTGCATAACTCGGAAATTTGTGTAAGTCGGAAACATATCTCCGACCATTACGCCCCCCCCCCAAAAAAAACCTCTCCTATTTTTAGCTTATGGACCTTTTTCCTGTAAGCGTGAATTTGTGTAAGTTGGGTCTTGCGTAACCAGGGAGCGTCTGTAGTATTTTAGCCAGTCTCTCTGCTGCCTGGCTCATTCTTGTCATAGGTGCATTATTGGTTCCAACATACATTTAAAAGAGAAAAGTTTTCTCTTAATGATGCATTTTCCTAATCTAGTGTGTTGACTAACGTTTTGGGTTTTTTATTCATTATACATCAAATTTTACAGATCAACACATTATACATTATAATAAAGAATTAATACTTGGCACTTTAGCATTAAGATCGGCATATACACTCTATGTTAGCTACATATTTAACCTTATTCGGCAGTGAAGGATTTCTCTGTTATTCTGGGCCACAAATAAACTGGTGTACCCAACCCACCTCACCTATGGGCAAAAAATTTAAAAAGAAACAAAAAAAACCCACAGCCCTTCTCTCAGTAAGAATGTTCTTGACATGAGGAAATTCTTCTCTCATTGAACTCAATTGATTCCTTGCCATTGACTTCAATGGGACCAAAATTTGCTCCAATTGATATTAATTCTGAAAACTGATGAAGGTTCAGGGAAGTTAGTAGATTTCTTATTTAGATTTTCTTATTAGAGTCATAGCCAAATAAATTGGTTAGTTTCTAAGGTGCCACAAGTACTCCTCATTCTAGATTTCTTACGTTATCCCAGCATGTTTGTCCATCTCTAAACTAAATATTGTGAATCAAATTCTGTTCTCAGTCACACTGATGAAAATCCCAAGTAACACCAATAACTTCAGGGAAGTTATTCTGAATGTATACCAGAGTCAACTGACTGCAGATTTTTGCTCCTTGACCCTTCATTGAGAGTACTTTCTGATTGCTAAGGACACAGAGTTGTTTCTCTTACTGCTGATCTTTCTAGGATTACTTTGTAAAAGCATGGCATTGCCTAGTGCACATTTATTCCCCCCGCTCACATACTGATTTCCCATGCAGAGGGTACTGTTTACATCATTATCACTTCTCTTTGGGCAAAGTCACCCTCAGATATTTTCTACTGATTGTAACTTGATGCATAAAAAAGTAAGCTCTTAAAATTTTGAGGCTAAATAAATGATTCATGTAGGCTTGTTTTGTCTGAATAAATTATTTGTTTTTTTCTCTCATCCTGGCTAGGAAAGAATATAAAATTAATGCTATTCTATACAAATAGAAACTCTTCTAAAATTCTGACATAATCATTGGGGTTTGCTAAGCAAAACATATATGGAATTTCTTCAGGGTTTGGGGGGATTTTTTAGTATAATATTCATGCCGTAGAAGGAAAGAATCAAACAATAAGATATCCCATTTATGGACATCAATTATAGATGAGTACAAATGTTATTAATATTTCTGTTTTCTGAAATAGCTTTTTCCCCTCTGTGGAGATACAGCCGGATTGGCACCCAGAACACTTTATCCTCTGTGCTATCATTTTAAGGCAACTATTCACTTAAATAAAATCATCTGCAAAATTCAGACCCTGAGAAATCTTTATTTTCAGTAAAATAGCTGGAGTTTACATTGCGTGGCACTTTAGGAAACACAGGAGCACATGACAAATGTTACGCACTCAGATTTTATTTTAAGAGGGGGTAAAGGCAGCAGACCCAGAAAGTGTGATCCAATCCCCGGAACAGGAAATGTACCAATTTGGGATGGGGTGTACTTGGTCCTTTGAGGCCCCTGATGGAGTTCACAGTACACCGCACCCCAGGAAAGGAACAGTGAAGGTGGGTCCTCCAAGCTGACCTAGACAGGCTGCAAAGAAGTAGTCAATTAGAAGCCAACAGGCTCACATAAAAGGAGCTGCAGGGATCTGAGCTGGGGCCAGAAGGGCTAGGAAGGGTGCGCTGCTCTGGCCAAAGGGAGCTCGATGGGCTGCATTGGCGAAGCCTGAGAGCGAGAAGAGCTGCGAGTTCTAGCCTTAAGGTAACAGACAGAGGTCAAGAGGCCAGATGGGAAGAGGCTCACCCAGAAGTGGGCAAACCCATGTTCCCCCCACCAGCCAGTGCTGGAATGGCCTAAGCCCCAGCAAGGGGACACATCTAGTTTAAAAGCCCAAGAAAAGGGGCTAAATTTAAAGAGCCCAGAAACAAGGCTGAAGGCAGACCAACAGTTCCGGTTGGACTCTCTTTTTTTTTTTGAGAAGAAAAACCAAACAAACAAGAGATGGATTAGATGTAAAGGGCCCAAAGACTGAAGACACTAATCTGGACAGACAGATACCCCTTGCTGGACCTTTGATACTCCCAGAAGGAATTTATTCAGTTTTGATTGTGAGACTTGGACAGAGGGCGGAGCCATTGAAGATATACTAGTCAAGGTCAACATTCTACAGGCAGTGCTGGGGCAGGAAAAAAAGATTTCAGCTCCACACTCAGCTGACAGGAGACACTCATGGGAGCTGAGCGTCCATCACACAACTGATTCTGAAAAAAGTCAAGCTTTCACACCTGATGGTGCCTAGTGACCTAACAGAGTTTTTTAATAATACTAATTGCTCATAACAAAAACCTTTTTGGTGGTGTTGAAAAAACCCAGACTGAAATGGTAGCTACCAAGTAATAAATAAAGGGGCAACCATCCATGCTTGCGTCCACCTTTGGTAAAACAGAGGAAAAAAGCACAGGTCTTCTTTTTTAAAGAAAAGTTTGTGAATTCAGGGCTCATGAAACGTTAACAAATGGGGAGCTTGAAGTCCACAAACCACAGATACTCCATGATGGCACCAGTGTAATGTTCCCCATATTGCCCCACCAAAGTGCCATACTCCTGACCCAGACAGACCATCTCTAGGGATGAGAGTTTAGCTTCCAGGTTCATTTTGTCCTCAGGCTTCCTGCGGAGTGACCCAGTAGCAGTGAGTAGTGCAGAATTTGAGTGAGATCAAGCTCATTTCACACAGCAATAGGCCAACACACAGCCAGGGGATGGTAAAAACCTTGGAAAACTGCAAGAATGGGCCGGGATTATTGAGCTGCTTTCCTAGAACTATGTTCTATTGACAGTTCTTTGAGCAAATCCTGTCATTGAAAACACAAGCCTTTTCTAACCCAGAAACAAGGAGAAACGGAAACCAATCTGCATCAAAAGTGACCCTAATGGGAGTTTCCTCTCAGAAACACTTCACCAGAGAAAAGGAAAGTCAGAGGTAAGGCAGAAGTCTGTTTTCAAAGTAGAAGAGGACTGTGGACTAGGAAGAAAGCAAGCAAGTTAACTTTCATAACATTTCTCTCCATATATAGAAACATAATTTACCAATATCTGGGCTTAGCCACATATCAGTGCATAGCTCCCATAGGAGTTACATGTTACCAGTGAGACGCATCATCCTAATGTCTGAAATGAACTCTATGGGTTTGCGTCATTGCTTGTACAACATCTGTTCCTAGCAAATTATTTGACTACTTGGGGCCAGATTCCAATCTCATCCCAGTTTTGCACTGATGTAATTCCACTGACTTCACCAGAACTCCTCCTGATTTACACTGGCATAAATAAGAGCAAAGTTTTAATTTGTTTGGATTTTATAGCATTCCTCCCCTCTAACGGCTAGTTTCTGACAAATTCATTTAGCGAATCACACTCTCAAAACCTAAAAAAAAACTATACTTTGTATTTCTCAAGGATTTACACATTAACAAACAGAAGTTATCGAGGTGGAAATTATCCATCTGTGAAAGTGAAGATACAAAATGTACCAATCTAAAAATTACTCTCTCCCAAGTACTGAATAAAAGTAACAGAAAAATGTTACTGCCAACACAGAGGTGTCAAGATGATGGAATAGGATCCACTATAATATGGGAAAACGTCTGCTTGTGTATTTTGTCATCAAATTGGAACATTTTCTGCACCAGTGATATGGCAATATGATTTGAAAATGTAATAGCTATAGTAATTTTCATAGTATTACAAAGGTGTTTTGCTGACATTGTATTTGGCCTTTCATATATGGATTTGATTATAGCTATGTTATGATCATTCAAAACCAGTTAAATAGACATTTCCTGCTTCATCATTACCACCATATATTCCGGCAAAATCACCAGGTAAGTGTGGGGATGTGACAGTCCCAACAGCCAGGAGCAGAACAGGATGAGAGTCAGGAACATTATTTGCAGGAAATTTCCCTCCACAGCTCTCTGCAGAACTCTAATGATCAGAAAAGCAAGGGCTATCTGGATATATCTACACAGCAAAGAAAATCCCATGGCTGGCCTGTGCCAGCCAACTCAGATTTGTGGGACTCAGGATATGGGGCTGTTTCTTTGCTGTGTAGACTTCCAGGCTTGGGATGAAGCCAGGGACCCTGCAAGATGGGAGAGCCCCAGAGCCAGAGTTCCATCCTGAGCCCAGAAGTCTACACAGCAATGAAACAGCCCAGCAGTCAAAGACTCACAAGCCTGAGTTGGCTGGCATGGGCCAACCATAGGTTTATCTTTGCTGTGTAGACATATCCTCCGGCTCAGGGCTTATAAACTTTTTCAGAAGCTCCTGGATGGCCAGGTAACAGCAGTAGTTTATCGGTCCCTGGTAAAAAATGAGTTCTCTCTTTGGGACATGAGTGCACCACCTCAAACCCATTCATTTTGCTTCAGTGCACGGGCACGTCAAGACCACATGATATGCAGGATAAACTAGAATGGCAAGAGGCTCCCTACAACATCAGTCCGAAGACAGAATATCATTCCAGCCACCTTTGCACTTCAGCACAGCAGTCGATCACAAATCCTACACAATAATGCTACATGAAGTTAGAACAGGAAACAAAGAATAATACTATATTCATTTGTTAAAGCAGGAGAAATTTGGAGCGAGTTGGGATTTGGCCAGGAGCACTGGCTGTTTGTCAAACTCCACCAGTCCACATAGTTGGCAAGATGTCAATTTTAGGTCTCCTCCTCCAAAATGTATTGATTTAAAAAGATGAGATGGTGTTCTTTTTTCTTTCCTTTACTCATGTTAATCTCAAACTAAGAGAAGCTCAAAAGCTGCTAACAATGACTATTAATAAATCAAGTGGGCTTCAAAGAACATTTCTTCTTTGGGTGCAGTATGGTTTGACACATATGAAAAGGATATCTAGTTTTCTTTAAAATAAATGGAAGGATAATATGGCCATGCTATAAATAAGTGTAAATAATCATTTCTTAGTGCTGGACTAGCTTGGAACAAGGTATCTGCCTCCTCTGATCCACCTCCTTCACTTGGACATTTTTGTTAAAGAAATTTGCCAACTACATATTTTTTATGTTCTTTTGTTTGATGTAGATGACGACTAGCAACAATCAGACTATCTTGAGAGACAGACACTTACGCCAGACTTTTCTTGAACTGATTATGCCTAAAAGGGAGGAAATTAGATCAGGAGTGTTAGAGAAGGGGAAGGATGTGAGCAGGAGGAGGAGGAGGAGGAAGACTTCTAGAGTTTCCACTCAGCGACCATAATGGGGAAGTTAGGGTGTTGTCAAAAAGGAACTTCGCCATCTTGTGTTGCTCAATCCCAGAAGACAGTCCTGATTTAGGGTACCCAATATCAATGGCCCAATCGTTACATCCTAGTGCAACACAGGAGTCTGGCGGGAAGGAATGATACAAAGATGGCTTTAAACCACCATAAGGTCCATCTAATTCTGGCAGGGGACCAGTTCAGAAATACCAGTTCTCTGTTATGCCTGGAAGAGAGGTACTTTGAACATGCCTCCTTTTCCCAGAGTCTGCTCATTACACTGGGAACCATTATGCTTGCCGTACACCAGAAAGGGATTCCCAATCACCGAGGAATCATCAGGCAGCTCGACATGCTGGCTTTAGTGTCACTTTGCACAAGTGAAGCAGTTCAAAGCATACATGCAGAGATGTTAAGGCCAGAGGGAATGTTAGCTCATCTAGTCTGACCTACTGTAGAACATAGGCCATAGAATCTCACCCAGTTACCCTGTATTAAACCCAGTAACTTATGTTTGGCTAAAAAAAAATATCTTCTGGAAAGGCATCCAGTCTTGATTTGGAGATCTCAAGACATGAGACTCCATCACTTCCCTAGGCAGTTTGTTTCAATGATTAATCACCCTCACCATTAAAAAATGTGCATTATTTCTAATTTAAAAATTGTCTGGCTTCAATTTCAGGACACTGCTGCTGTTTATGCCTTAGCAACTGCATTGAAGAGCCCTTAAGTATCCAGTAATTTCTCCCCATTAAGGTACTTGTAGACTGTAAATCAAGTTACCTCTCACTCTTCTTTTTGATAAACTAAATGGATTAAGCTCCTTCAGCCTCTCACTGTAGAGATTTTTTTCAGCTCTCAAATCACTTTTCTGGCTCTTTTCTGGACACTCTCCAATCGTTCAATAACTTTTTAAAATAGGGACATCAGAACTGATAATATTAGAATATTATTCTAATATTGGTTTCACAAATGCCACATACAAAGAGAAATAAACCCAGCTCACTACTCTCTTGTTTCTGCATCCCAGAATCAAAATGAGCCCTTTTTGCTACAGCATGTCTTTGGAAGCTCATTTTGTCCAGTATGACCCCTAAATCCTTTTCAGAGTCACCGCTTTCCGAGATACAGTCCCCCATTTTGTAGGCAAGGCCTATGTTCTTTTCCCTAGAAGTACGACTTAGCATTTGATTGCATTAAAATGAATTTTGTCGAAATGGGCCCAGTTTACCAAGAGATCCACGTCGCTCAATATGACTGCCCTGTCCTCACCATTTCCCACTCTACCAACCTTTGTGTCATCCACAGATTTTTATATTTACTTCCAAAGCACTGATAAAAATATTAAATAGCACTGAGTCTAGGAGTGATCCCTGCAGAGCCACCTGGGATGGGAACCGCTGAGAACCGAAGCGGGAAAGGAGCAGAACGTGGGGCCGCCGCTTCCAGGAGCCAGCATCCCATGCCAGTAACTCCTCTGGCATAGCTGTACCATCTGCAGCCTTGCCCACAACCTCGCCCCCAGCCCTGTCCCTGACCCTTCTGCACAGCTGTCTGCGTCTCTGGGGGCATGCACACCACTTGAACACAAGTGCACAACCAGGGACAGCTGCCAAAGAGCCTGGTGTCCACCCCAGTGGGCGAGTTAGGGGTGGTATAGCCACGCAGGAGGAGCTGCCAGCATGGGGCACTGGCTCCTCGGAACAGCAGCCCAACGTTCTGCTTTCGCTGCTGCAGTTCCTGGGAGAACCGTGCAGTTCCACGGATACCAATTTGTATCCGTGCAAGGCTCAACTCATTGATTTTTCTGGGTGCTGTTCAAAATCCTATGATCCACCACACAATTCAACAACGTAGTGTAATAGGTAGAAGCCAGGATCATCCCATAACTGGCCACAAAATGCCAGCAATTTCATTTCCCACAAACAAGGGATTAAGCCAAAATTGACTTGTGGCAAAGTATGAACCAGGCAGTTTTCACAACTAATTTGGACAATTAGTTAAGAGGTTAAACAATCATAGGAGACTCCAACTTCACTTCTAGCCTGAATGCCTTAGAAATCGGTAAGGTATCTGCTCCAGAATATTTTTGGTTTTTTACACAATGCGACTGCTAAAATTCAAAAGTTAATTTGGTGGGTGGGTTGGTAATTAAATTATTATGGTCATATCTAATTAGAACAAATTTCAAGGCACATTTCAAGCTGTTGGACTGGATGCCAGCTTTAGGTTCCCTAGCACAGCTTTGTATACAATCAAATTGAGGGGGTAGGAAATGAAAGCAGCCAACAGTAAGAAAAAGTGTAAAGATAAAAAGTATTTTTAGAATTGGAAGGAATTTATCTTACATTTTGATCCTTGCATTTTATTATTAGCCATTCCATATCACACATTTCTGAAAAAAGCCCGGAGACTAAAATAAGGAATTTAAAATAGGAAACAATTAACCTCTATGATTTTAAAGATCATAGTTGTACACAGAACCTCGATGCATTTTTATTCCAATGTATTTGAACACACACAAACAAACAGACTATCCACAGACGTAGGACTGCCAGGCACTGGAAAATGTCCTGTTAGCATATGTTAGACCATTAACTCGCAATAAAAAGTATCAGAATCTAATTTAGCATTTAGCCTCCAATTTGTTTTGCTGGGGTATAGTGTAGACACATGAGCATATCACAATCTCCATTTCTGCCATCCTTACAGCTACCGCCTCAACATCCTTTGCTGTCAATGCCACTGCTCACTCGCAACAATAGACTAAGGGACACACACAGGGTTTTCATGTGTCAAGATGAGGTAAATCATTTCAATTCTCAGACGACAAACTTACCATTGTGGGAGGTCACTGAACATCGTTAGTTGCTCTGTGGCACTGGGGTTTCAAAGTATAGTTCTAAAAGGAGGAGTGAGAGAAGAGAAACATTTGTTTAGGAAAAAGATACTGCACCCTGACAATGCTTTATATTATCCCAAACAGAGAAGCTCATGTATAAACAGGGAGTAGTATGCTTCTTACCCAGTCATAAAAGATACACACAGCATATTCAACAAAATTAATCAGAAAAAAAGGAGCATAAGCCCAATGCTGAAGGACATTCTGTTTTTGCTAAGTGCCTTGGAGAAATGTTTAAGAATAGCTTTCCCTTACTAATATCCAAATCTAGATCGGGTGCCTGTGGACCCCAAGGTCATCAGAATGACTCCAGGACCAGGTTAGTGAAAGATCATCAGTGAAAACAAATGAATGAAACTATGTAGGCTCATCTCCCTTCTCTCCTTAAGCGTATGGCAGTGATTCTCAAACTGTGAGTTGGGACCCAATATGGGTAACGACCCCATTTTAAATGGACTGGTTAAGGCCACGTTAGACTTGCTGGGCCTAAGGTGAAGCCAAGGGTCCCTCCTACCCTGGGGTCATATAGTAATTTTTTGTTGTCAGAAATGGGTCATGGTCCAATGAGGTTTGAGAACCACTGGTGCATTCTGTGGATGAATTTTGATGTCACGTAATTTATGTGTGATGGAGAGATAAGTATTACCCCTCCAAACAACTTCAAAAAACTCAAGGGTAAATACAGTATAACTCCTTCATTAATACAGCCCCCAGTGAAATATGTGTGCCATATTATCAGCCACATTAACAGCAATTGTAAAATCCATCATAGCGGTGAACATGGTGCTAAGCTATTATTCCGACTGCTGCATCCTCCCTCCTATGCAGTCTCAGCATATTTTGTCTACAGGAAGATGTGACAGCCATGCAGAATTCCTTTCTAAAATTGTGTATTATGAGCATGTAGCGGGATAAAGACATTGCCATCAGAAGAGGACAGTATTTTGGTCACTTGAGAGTTAATGATTAATCTAGAGTTCTTTTACTGTCAATTTGAAAACAGCCATCCCACCAAAAACAATCTAATATTCTAGACCCTCATTCAGCAAATTGCTTAAGCATGTGCTCTAAATTTAAACTGGTGTCTAAGCATAAGCTTGCAATGATGAAGAGAACAATTTTCAAAGGGCAAATAGACACCTAACTCCCATTGAACACACTTGAAACAAGTTGCAAAAAAAAGTGAAACTTCTCTAAGCAAGAGAGCTGGTCTCTGTTTAACATTTTATTATCTTTAACAGGCAATAGGATATTGTCTGTATTGTGACAAAGCTCCAAGTCTGTACTTGTGGGTCCTGCGCTTCCTGGCAGATTTAGGGGCCTCAGAAACTCATCTAGGCCCCAGAGTGACCTCCCTTTCTCAGTATAATTGGCAAGAGTCACCACCTAGTGAGTTGCCTTCATCACAGGCCAGTATGGAAGATGGAAAAGGCGGGGAGCCCGGGCCCGCCCTCTACTCCGGACTCCAGCCCAGGGACCCTAATAGTATCAGCTAAGATGGCTGACCTTTTAGGCACAAAACACAATACAATTCCCTGGGCTACTTCCCCACAGCAGTCTCTGCTTCTTCAAACTCCACTTCACCCTTACCTCAGGGCCTCCTTCCTTCAGTATGATATGTTGTCCTACACTCAGTCTCACCAACAGCATAACTTCCTTCCACAGCTCCTGACACCCACACCCACCTGACTAACTGGGAGGTTTTTATCTGGTTTCAGCCAGTCCCTGATTGGCTTCAGGTGTCCCAATTAGGCTAGCTGTTTCTACTCCTTTCTAGAAGGTTCTTAATTGGCCCCAGGTGTCTTGATTGGCTTGGAGTAGCCTTTGTTTGGCTATCCAGGGAACAAGGACCTGCACATCCTGAGACTAATATACCTGCCTTCCAGCACTCTCCTATATCCTTCTGGTCTGACTCCGTCACAGTATAAAATATACTCTAACTTACTTTAGGCAAATAGATAAAAACACTTAGTACACAGTGCCATAACTCAATGTTTGGGATATTTCCCACACACACACAAACACCCCAACGGTATCTATTTCCATTGCTGCTTTTGACTTCAGCAAAAATGTTATACATTGCCTCTTGGATATGACAGAACTTTCAGCTAGCCATACACAAGCTATTATTAGAAAGTATAGATCTTTCCACCTGGTGTTCTTCTCCCTGATTGCAAAAACAATGGCACTATATGAATTCACTGAAGCAAAGACAATATCTTCTGCCTTTTAAGGCTTTGAAGTATCCACCAATGAAAATTATCTTTTTGTTTTCTTGACATCCTAATTTCATTTTCTATGTGAAATTGTAAAACTGGCCAAGGCAACACTATAATCTTAAGCAGAACAGCATCTTTTGTTTTGTAATATTGCACTTGGAGACCTTAAGGAAAGCAGAGAAGCTTGGCAGCTCAGACAGTACACAAAGAAGTCTGGAACTATAGATTGGGTGATGATTCAAAAATGTTGACATTTTTAATTCATATTGGTATAATCCAATGGTGAACGTGTGTTTCACAGTCCCCTCTGCCATTCTTCAGAGGGTATGTGTTGTTACAGCCGAAAGCGTAGGAACTTGGCTCTTTAGCTCAAACTGTAGCAGCTCATGCTTTCAAATGTGGAAGTCCTCAGTTCAATCTTTAGGCTGTTAGCCAAGATAGCAGCCATCATACTGACACAATGTGTTTGCACAGATGAAAGTGGATATTACTGGTTTTGCCTTTTGAAGTTAAAATCAGGAAGAAGGAATATCTTGCACGTAATAGCAACTGTACTGCATATTTGTGTGTTAAAGCTTTGATTTACTAGCACAATAAAAGCAACATATGGCTGCACCTATTGAAAAAGAAGGTTAAATAAAAATATACTGTCTCTATTCTATTATATATGTATGTGCACACAGAGTCTGTATTTTCATAAAGGCCTTTCTTTTGTAAAAGATCAGTAAAATAAAAAACTTCATTATAAATAATGGACAGAATTTCAAAAAGACCTTAGTGCATGTCAAAATGGGAGCTACTGAGCATAAGTACCACAACAGTAGCTATTAGGCGTTAATTATCACTGAAAATTCAGCCCTGAACTCTTTTAGGAATCTCTTCCTATGTATCCATCCTATCTGTACTGTGCACTGATTATTTCCTTTCCCAAAACATTTAGCTGTCCCTGCATGTTTATTTTATAGTCAAAAAATGTTAATGAAGTGTAACTGGGGAAAAAAATAACCTTGTTCATCCATGAATTAGATAGCTGTATGCTGATTGTTTTAAAGTTTTATTAATATATAATGCCTTCACATAAACTTAAGAGCACAAACATACCTCATATTACCTTTTGCTCAGGGGCCAAAATCAGAGTGACTAAAATCTAAATGGGGATGGAAGTGGAGTATGCCTATATCATCGACAAACTGAGTGTAGAACATGGGAACAACTGAAGAGAGAAACTCCGCAAAGGTTTTATTAGAATTTCCAATGAGAAATGAAGTGCCTACATCATCCAAACTTTAAAAAGGATACAAGGTGGTGGCTGAAGTTCACATTTGTTTTTACTCATGAAATGCACTGTGATATCTTAAGAAATTCATTTTGACACAGTTGTATTCTCATTGACATTAACAACAGAATTTACCAATAAGCTCCAGAATGAAGACAATAAGAGTTCAAGAATTAAAGGAAAGTTGATTGTTGACATTTCTGCAAGTTCTTTCTAGCAGCTCAGAAACAAACTTGAATGGAGATGGGAGGTCAAGTTAACGTGCTTTCTGGAGAACTCAATAGAGGAATCATTTTCCTTGACTTTCTGCTATACAGAAAGTCTAAATACATGTTCTATATAAAGTACTTGTAACAATGCTATGAACTAGGCTTATGTGTATCAAAGACATTGTTAATCTAGGAACTGTGAAAATATAATACTTTTTAAAATGTCCGTCTCTTTGATCCTACAGCAATGAAGATCTTGAGAATTGATCAAAACTATGAGAGAGGAAACTCAAGACAAAAAGAAAGAAGCAGCCTTGCAGTAATTACCTTAACAGATATAAGGCCAGATCCTGAACTGGTAGAATTCAGCATAAATCCATAAGTAAATGAAGCTACTTGGATTTATGTCAGTTGAAGATATGGCCTATCATTTAACTCTAACTTCCTTTTTTTAAATGAGAAGCATACTGGAAGTGACAGAAAATATATATATTTCCAAGTATATTGAAAAGCAAGTCATAACAGGACTAGAGTCACCAGACAGCAAGTGTGCAAAATCAGGAGAGGAAGTAATAGGGGCCTATATAAGGAAAAAGATCCAAAAATCAGGACTGTCCCAATAAAATTGGGACATCTGGTCACCCTAACCATGATACACTGAAGCTGTATGAACTGATAAGTTTAGATCAATGAAATGGTGCTCTGCAGCCTAAGATCATTTAAATGACCAATGGGAAGGGTTTCTTCTACCATTGCCTTGGGAGGCTGTTCTACAAGCTGACAGAGCTCAATGACATTAATATTTCCTAATATCCCACCCAAATTTTCCTCCCCTTATTTTCACTCCATTATTCGTAATTATATCTACTTAGACCAGCCTGAATGAATACTCACTTCCACCTCTTGCTGCTTTTGCCCTTTGAATGCTTGTGGGTGTTTATGTATCCGTGCACTCTCCCCCGCCCATCTCACTTCTCATTTAGCCAAGCAATATGTACTTACTACTTCGAATCATCTTTCGTACAGGAGGTCATTCTGTACAGATGTTTAATTATTCTTCTTGTTCTCACTGAATTCCCTCCTGTTTGTCTTCAGCTTTCTGATACAGAGGTGTCTGACACTGCACTCAACAATATTTGTATTTCCTGCAGCACTATTCGTCCCTAAGGATCCTGAAAGGCTCTAAAATGTTTAACAGAAGTACAAATGACTTTATTTATTTTCCTTTGTAGTATGCCTGGATAGGAATGTCTTGCACATGGTTTGTTCTTTGGAATTATTATTTCAATGACATGGGCATGAGTGTCTATCTATATATTCCCATAAGCCAGATAAACCTGCTAACTATCCATGCAGCAGGCACATCTTTGGGCAGCCATCAGTGAAAGCATCCCCACAGCTCCTTCACAATATGTCCCAGTGCTGTTCTGGATGAACTCTGTCTAGTGGTAGGCGTGTAGTTCTAGTTCCTAGTTCCAAGACGATTCTGTAGTCTCTAAGATTAGATCATCAAAGTGCTAGTTCTGATGGTGGTATTGGCGATACCACCTATGAAGAAAAAAAGGAACCTGACCCCTGGCAAAGGACTAAGACCACTAAATTATTTTTAAGAGACCACTGAATGGCCATACTTCAACAAGCCTATAAGGCTTGGTTACCCAGTCTGAGTCATCTGATCCACCTCCTCCTCATGCTATTTCAAGTACTCACAGTGTGCCTTAATGTATCCCAGCACACATAGTACCCTTTCCTTCAGCAGTGTGAATGAGAGCCTTCTATATCATTCTAAGACACCATATGTTCTGTTTTTGACTACTACACAAGATTACAGTACAAACTTGCTTTTTCTCCAGGAAAAGAAACTAAATGTTAATAGTGTGATATTAAACTGTTTATTGCATAACTCAATTAGTCACCATGCACAATTCACTAAAAGACTGATTTTAATGTGAGCTTCAATAGGGCCTTTAATAGGGCGACCAGACAGCAAGTGTGACAAATCGGGATGGGGTGGGAGGTAATAGGCTTTTATATAAGAAAAAGCCTCAACTATCAGGATGGTCCCTATAAAATCGGGACATCTGGTCACCCTAGCCTTTAATTTTGCACCTGCAAATAATTACATATGCAATTGTGTGCCCATAGAACAATTATGAATGCAAACTTAGACATTTAACTATCTGATCTTCAGGATCTAACATATAATCAAATATCTAAGTGAAACCAGCTGAGTTCAAATATTTGCAAGCATACAAATCTAGGCAAAATTATTTATTAAGGCAAAAACTGCATTAAAAATTAGAGAATATCACTTTAAGTCAGTGCCTTATATGTACAATTGTTACAACAAACCACTGTTAAAAGACTTTGACTAGAATTCATGAGACACTGTGGAAAGTAAGTTACATTCAATATAATAAAATAAAGTTTATAAAAGTAAATTGGAAAAATGTAAAGAAATAACTGATAACAAATGAAACAAATTTCCTTTCTAGATTGGCACTAAAGATTTAAGAGTTTATTCCAGATGCTACTGACTTTACTCACATTAAGTACTATCTTACAGTCTGAGTAATCCCATTGATTATAAGAAATAAAGCACTATTCAAACTGAGTAATGGTGGTGTGACAGGATGGACTAGGCCCAGAAGCCCCTTACTGAAGGCCTGAGGATCCTGCCACACCCATTCCAGGAAAGGAGCAGTGGAGCTAAGTCCTCCAAGCAGCCTACGGAGACTGTGCAGGAAGCAGCCAATCAGGGGATTGCAAGAGGCTAGCCAATCAGAGGGTTACAGGCTAGTATAAAAGGAGCTGCAGTGTAGATCAGAGTCAGATCTTTACTGGAGCCAGAGGATTGCACACAGTGCTCCTGGCTGACCAAAGAGAACTGCAGCACCACGAACAGCTCATTCCTGGCACAGACTGTGGGGCGGAAGGGAGGCAAGGAAATGCTCCTGTCTGGCTGCTGGGCCTGAACATAAAAGAGCCCTGAGGTAAAGGCAAAGCTTTGGTGAAGGCTGGAGCTTTGTGGAAGTGGCCCAGGAAACTGAAAGCAGTTTCACTGAAGGGTCACAGTGCCACATGGCCATTATTCTTGGATAACAGTCCCTGGGCTGAGACCTTAAGTAGTGGGTGGGCCTTGTGTCCCCCCGCATAGGTCACTGGGGGTGTGGCTTACAACTGGACAGCAATAAACCTCCAGAAGGGGATCTGAACTACTCAGTGGCCCAGCTGGAGAGCTAGGACCAGAAGGGCCCAGGGAGTATAAAATCTTTGTCTCCAGAGAGGAAGCCAGGTAGTGCAGGAACTGTTTAAAGACTGCAGACACACCTTACCAGAAGAGGTGCTCATGAGAAGTGGGTGCCACTCCCTTCCAGGTGGAAGAATCTGGACCTAAATAATTCAACAATGAATTACATTTTTTAATAGTAATCTCAAACCAACCTACAGAATTATCTTGTAATGATAACTCTAGTCAGTAGGCTTTTAAAGTAATTTTCATAGAACCCTATGTGGTTCCTTCTCATTAAGTTCTGTAAGCTGCTTCTATATGAGAGGTCATTTAAAAACAGGTCTACAGGCTGATGGATGGTCACTGTGCCACCAGATCCACAGTCAAAAAGAGGTTTTGCTGCCTTTTGTCCTTCACACCTCTTGAATTTGAGCATGGCTTTTGGGGAAGAAAGTTGATGCAACAAGATCTGCTTACACTCAACCAAATTAACAGGACTGGCCTCAAGCTAAAAGGAGGTTGCCCTGAACACTTGCATTCATGGATTTAAAGAAGAATATGGCATTCAAAAATAAAAATGCTGGTGCTCCAGAACCAAAACATGGCCATTATTTAAGATCCCATAGCCAGTGGCCTACAGATAGGTCCAGCCATGGGAACTTAGACAATCCACACTGACGTGTCTACAAGGAAATTATCACATTGGAAGTGCCCTACTTAACAGATTCTGGCCCTATTTGGCACAGAATAATCTTTCTCCATCACACTGCCATTATCTTACCCAGAGACTCCTTCAAGAACACAGCAGAATAGAAAGATCTATAAAAAGCTAGATTAGACACTGACAACCATTTGCAATTAATTGGCAAGTAATGAACTTGTCAAAGTCTATGATCCTTACATGACTGGTATTGCAAAAGCACAAAGGCAATAATAAAGATGCAATGATAAGGAGATTGCCTCTAGGTAAAGGGAAAACAAAGTTTTTCTTCAGAGGGATAAAGGGAACATCATACAATTTCAAAAGTGACAAGAGCACTTTCTCTGGAATGGTTCTAAAACATTAAATTAAGTAACATCTTTGCTCTTTGAGTAACCTTTGGTAACTGTTCTGAGAAGGAAGTATTTGTGATGCTTTTCCGCTTGAGCACAGCACACATCATAATACATATTGAGAGGTCTGAGCAGCAATGGGAACATCTTTCAGAGGAAAGTGTGTTTGGTTATTTACAAAGAAAGACTACATTGAAATTAATAGAGAATCAGCACAAGCCAGAGGAAAGCAAAGAATTCAGTGAAAGTTTTCTGGGCTGTCCTTTGCACAGCCTGATGTATCTACACTATGGGCCTGACTGCAAAGTTTGGATCCAGACTTAGTGCTTTGATTCAGTATAGATGCGAGGGTCCAACTGCAAATTCAGAGCCAGATGTTTACAGCAAACTCCAGATTGTCCAAAAGCATAGGGGACATGGATTTTATTTGTATAACCAAGAGGGCCGGAGCTGTTCAGTCACTCTGCAATGGGGTGGCCTCCTGTGCAGCTGGGTGCTCATCATCATAGAATAATCAGGGTTGGAAGGGACCTCAGGCGGTCATCTAGTCCACCCCCCTGCTCAAAACAGGACCAACCCCAACTAAATCATTCCATCTTCCTCCTCAGTCTTGGCTGGGGGTTTCTGCTCTGCCCCGTTCATGGCACAGGTGCTCTTTGAAGTTGAGATGGGTATGGGGGCGTACATTTAGACCACAAGGAATATAACACATTCGACTGCCTGGATAAATCATTAACCAGTGAAATACTTAGACCTAACACAATGGTTTCAAAACATTGGCCAATATCCTAAGCCGACGTAAATTGCTGTAGCTCTTGATTTCAGTGGAGCAATGCTGATTTACACCAGTTGGGATCTGCCCGCTGTATCAGCCTTACCATCACATTTCTTTGCTGTGCGGAGGTGAGGGGGAATTTTCCAAGGCAAACAGGTGTCCTCAGTGGAAGTTCAGCACCAATCTTCTATGGATCTCTTGGAAAATCTTCCTCCATGTTTCATGCTCCAAACATTAAACAGAGGAGCTCAGATACTATGGTATTGGAGGCCATATAACACTTAAGGACCAAATATGCTCCATTTAGTATTTGTTCTATTATGTTCTTTGAAAAATTTAAACTTACCAGCTGCCAACTGCCAGTCTCCTCCTTACTTTTGCTTTTTTCTAATCTTCCAACATCTCCCTCCCCCAGTTTGTGACTTGTCTAAATAAGTAACTGTCAGTGGCTCAAAGTCAGCCCTTTAAGATCATTTCTACAGCTGATTGGTAGGGGAATATCTGGACATACAGCACAACAATCTTCCCATCTTAGCTTTGCACCGTCCGAGGCACACATTCTTTTCTTTCACACCTCTTGAGATTTTGTTCTTGTCTCCATAACTGTTTCTACTCCATAACAGCACAACACAGGTGCTAGGGGAAATGGCCTGAACAGGAACAGAGAAATTCAGGGTGTTTTTGGTAGAGGGATGCATCAATGGCTGCAGGGGAGAATCAGAATCCATTGGAGGGGGAACACAATGCCTCAGTGAGTATGCAAAGAATGTATTTTGAGATTTGCACATCATCACTGTGAAGCAGCATATCATCCAGAACAAATGTAGCTTGTTTGGGACGTGACAGCAGCATGTTACCATGGGCATGTCTATACCTCCCACTAGATCGGCAGGTAGCGATCGATCCATCGGCGTCGATTTATTGCATCTAGTCTAGACATGATAAAATCAATCCTTTTGCGCTCTCCCATCGACTCCTGTACTCCACTGCTGTGAGAGATGCAGGCAGAGTTGACAGGGGAGTGGCAGCAGTGAACTCACCACAGTGTAGACGCCGCAGTAAGTAGATCTAAGTACATCGACTTCAGCTACATTATTCTTGTAGCTGAAGTTGCGTAACTTAGATTGATTTACCCCTTCTTCCCCCTAGTGTAGATCAAGGCCATATTTCCATCTTTTTAAAGGAATCCCAGGATGTCTTTTGTGTAAGACTGACATTTTAATAACAGGCCTTCCCTTGGTCATTTCATTTCAGACTATCCTTCACTGAATGTCTCTTAACATCACATCCACCTTCCTAGCCACCTCCATGCAGACAGGATCCAAGCCTACCCTTTCTCTGCTGCTCAGTATTGTTTTTCACAAATATTATTTCTCAGCATAAACTCTACTTCAGTGCATTTACTGGATAGCCTTTCTGCAGAGCTAGATCTTGCTAATAAGAGCTGATTGCTTTTGATCCATTTCATTGACTAGAACCCAGTTACATGTAAATATATCCCCATCTGTAGCTCTCAGATCCATCTCTTCTTAGCAATCACAAAGTGTCATGAAAGATGAGTCAGGGTGGAGAACAAATACAAAAATATGACCTCAGAAGAAGTGAGACTCTTACCGGGCTGCTGAGCTACAGCAGAATATTTGCTGCAATTACAAACTATAATCAACTTTTTGCCAACTTTTAAGGGCAAAAAGTACAATAATTTCTAAAGGACAGTCACTGGATTTTCCCTCTAATAGGCCTCAGTTCTTGTTCCAGCCCGTTGTTAAAACGGATGCCTTATGCTATACTGTTGGAACTCTTTGAAATCGTGTAAAACGACAAGAAGAACAGAGTCACATTTGAATCAGAGCAGCTTAAAGGAACAGAGAGGAAATATACTAGGCAAGTAACACAGCTCCTGTAGTTGTGCATGCTGTGATTCTTCAGCATGCTTACTTATAATGAAGGGGGAGACTTCCTGGGGAACGGTCTGTGCATCTTTAATTCAGAGGAAATATAGACTGTATATATAGCAATAGCTAACAGTGTCTGTGGTACAATTTTACAACAGAAAATGACTCTTTTTTTAATGTGTGGCGTCTTTGGAAAGTATTTTAAACATGTTTCTATCAGCAAAGTCACAATAGATTCTGGTGCTCCTGTTGCAAGAATTCAAGATAGTGTTAGAAAATTCTTACCCTATGTGACAAAGCTCTGTCCTCATCCCTGTGGGTCCCACGTTTCCTGGTGGATTTCGCTAGCCTCAGAGGCTCACTGTGACCCTCCACATAGCCCTTTTCTCTAGAGAGGCAAGGGGCACAGCCTACTGAGCCATTTTCATTATAAACCAGCAAGGGAGGCGAAGAGAAGCTACCCTCCCTTACACAGACTCTGTTGTCTCCTAGTCTCACTGATTAATCAAGGGGTAAAAGCGGGGAGCCCGGGCCTGCCCTCTACTCTGGGCTCCAACCCAGGGACCCTAACAGTATCAGCTATGGTAGTGGACTTTTTAGAAACAGGACACGTACAATTCCCTGGGCCACTTCCCCACAGCAGTTCCCCACTTCCTCATGATTCATTTCACCCTTACCTCAGTGCCTCCTTCCTTGTGCCTGATATGGTTTGGACTGCTCAGTCTCTCCAGCAGCATGGCTTCCTCCTATGTTCCTGACATGCACGCCCACCTGACTAACTAGGAGGCTTTTAACTAGTTTCAGCCAGCCCCTGATTGACTTCAGGTGTCCCAATCAACCTAGTTGTCCTCCCAGCTTTCTGGAAAGATCTTAATTGGCCTTGGGTGTCTTAATTGACCTGGAGCAGCTACCATTTGCTTATCCTGGTAACAGGGATTTGTTTAGCCTGTGGCTAATATAGCGGTCTCCCATTACTTTACTATAGCCATCTGGCCTTGCCCCATCACAACTACTATTAGCCAGTTTTCAGCATCCAACCCCCACTCTCTACTATTAGTAGATCTGGTGGAAACATTTTCAATGGAACTTTTTTCAGCTGAAATTAAAATATTTTGCAGAAATGTTCTGCTGAGACAGTATTTTCATCAAGAAAGTTTCTCGGGGGCAGGCGAGCATTTTAGCACTGTCACTGATCTGTGGGATTTGCCTGATTCAGAATAATCCGGAATGAAAATCTGTGCTCCGAGTCAGGCAGAACATGGATTTGAACCTATGGGTCCCACATCCAGGCCACTAGCCAGAGTAGAGTACAGACTTACTGCCTTGCTATCTATAGGTACACCTACATTGCAGAATATGACCATGAGTGTCTCAGCTCAGGTCAACTGACTAAGACTAAGGGTCTAAAAATAGCAGTGTAGACTTTCCCACTAGGTTTGGAGCCAAGGCTCTAAGATTCATCCTCCCTGGCCAAGTTTCAGAGCCCTGGCTCCAGACCAACTGGGAATGTCAACATTGCAATTTTTGGCCTTGTAGCCCAAGCAGGAGTCAATTGACCTGGGTTTTGAGCCCCACTGCTGCAGGGTTATTTTTCTATTGTTTGTGCACAGTAGACATATATTTTCTCTCTTCTGCACCCCTATCCACCTCGCTCTGTTGCTTGAAAAATGTCAAGAGATTTCATTTTTGTTCCATACTGGAATGAAACTAGATGCTGAAACCTCAAAACATTTCATGAAATGGAATTGTTGTTTCCTGGCCATCCCTAACCACGAGCTCTATGCTCATTCGCTAGCTTCCCAGATTTACAGTGTGATCACTCTATTTTCCATCATGTTGAAATGCTACTTTTGAACACAGTGCCAGGTCAGCTTCCTAAAACCCTAAAAATACTGAACACAGGAGAGAAAAGCATTATAGTTAGAATCCTTGGGAGGCTGAATCTTATTCTAGTTATGTTGCCTCATGAAATAGTATCTGTAACCATATCATTCTGGTTACCGTCTTGCTTTTCCCTTCCCCCCCTTCACACACGCTTTATTTCTGATATGATTTTAGCGACTGTCATTTCTAAAACTCAGGACTTGGAATACTTTCCAGCGGTCCAGGGGCGACAAAGTTGTTTCTTCTTTTGAAAGAGTTACTGCTTCAAGAGATATGCCTATATTTAAAATGGGCAGTGCTGACAGAATTGCAAAATAAAAGGGAGTTTTTAAATTCTTATCCATTTGTACAACTGTCTCTAATGCTAGCAACCTGTGTACATATTGGCTGCTAAAACCATGCTGAAATTTAAGTTGGGAATACGGGGGAACTGGAGAGGGAAAGATCAAGATGATAATAGGAATGACTTTAGATGCCACGGATGCTTTAAAAATCAATTCAGTGGGGTTCAAGCTGGCAGGCACAACCCTTAATGAGGGATTCAGACTACCCTCCCTTTATATACAGCCAGATGGAATAGGAGGGTCCCAACGGGCTGGGGGGTTAGATCAATTATTCTCATTCCTTATTTTTACCAGTTATTACCATATTCAGGGGGTGCTACCATGGAGCAAATAACACATGTCGGAAATAAATAATGAAGGCTGATATTGAACTGGTTGGTGGTTGTTTTCCTGCACTGGGTGCAAGGAGACAGAGGGTGGTTGGTTGAAGGAGTGATCTAAGGAAGAAGACGTTGCAGTCTGAGCATGTAGCACAGCATCCTAACCTGTGCTCTGCTAACATCACAAATGCCATTTACTCCATTTACCCTCAGTGTCAACATCATGAGTTCACAAGTTTCACCCCAGAATTTCCATGCTTCTGGTTGCTACTTGTATTGCGTTTGAATGGCTGATTGAGAAACGTAAGGTAACAAATCAAATCGCTTTTCCTCACTCTTCCTCTCACTGAACCAACTGGCCAACCATCAAGTGCTTAAAGACTGAACGTCCAAAAGGGTTAGATTCCACTTGAGAATTCTGAATGGATAATATTCAGGGGATTTAAAGATTCCACAAAATACCCAGAGCATAAATAATCAAAACTAAATTCTCTTCTACCTGTCCTTTCCGAAAACCACTGCACTAGGTCTGTGGCCATTACAGTATCCTGGTTGTCACCATGCTGCCTGCCAGATCCTCTCAGAATTTTAAATCAATTTAAATTTAAATCTGCTGTTCAAAAACTGCCTCTTGCATCAAAGGAGACTCTCCACGAGCACTAACAGTATAAGGCCTGTAACGCACATTTCATCATCATGTTCCTATTCAGTCTCTGGCGTGCAGGGCAGTGACAAAGCTCTTCCACTCCTGCCTGTTTCCGGCACAGAGTTAAGCGTGACTAATTCCATCCCATAGAAAGATGTGGCGCACAAGCGGACTAGCCTGCTCATTCTATTCCAGCGGAGGCGGAGATTTCATTTAAATCACTTATAATGTTTGAAATAAGTCACCTGATCACTAGCAGATTCAAATCATGAAAAATCAGAACAGGGGAAACCTACAGCCTCCTTCTGCCCTATAGTGGGGTTTGTAGGTGTCCAGCCCCACACTGTGTATGGACCTACCTGACTAAAGAACTTCCCTTCTTCCATAAGCTACTGAGAAGCAGGATGCCATAAGAAGCCCAATTTTCACACACAAATGCCTAAATACGATACCCATATCCCATATCTGAATGCTCAAATTAGCACTTAGATGCATAAAACAGGTATTTGATGCAACTAAGCACCAGTCTGAGTGTCCAAATCCCTCAGCTGGCCATCCAGTTAATTGGTTGTGTTCGAAAACTGAGCCTCAGTGTGCCTATAGCCTGCCATCCAGAAAAATGAAGCAACATATTCATCTCATATGACCAGGCTTTATTAACCATGAATAAAATGATCTTGATGAGAGTGTGTGTGTTTGTTTTAGAAACTATGAACAGAGTGCTTAACAGAACACCCAGGATTTCCTGATTCTCTAGTGGCCCATTTCAGCTCTGGTGACACAGATGATATAAATGGTTCGGTAAATGGTCACACTTTACAGAGGGAATTTCCAGCCACTAAAATAGTAAAGCTGCTGGGTGGATGAACAATGACTGTGTGAAAGTGCATCAGTTCAAGAAAAATGTGAGCGATTAAGTCCCATGGCACAGCATGTAATTTTATTAGAATCTTCAGAAGTTAAGTAATCCCAAATGGTGGGAGTATTTATGAGCAGAACACAAGTGCAGTCAGGCAAAACAGTCCCTAGTGGGTAAAAAATTTACAAGTGTGCCATATACTATCCAAGAGTGCAATAAAGCAGTTCCTTGAGTGCAAATATTTACTGGCAGAACCAAGCTCTTTCAGATTTGAGTTGTTGCCTGGTTGTCACTATGGTTTCAGAGAGCTTTTCCCTTATTAGCTGTTCAGTACTACCTAGAAAAAAAACCACAGCAGTCCTTCAGTGCTTGAGTTCATTCCTACTAGAAAGGCAGTGAAAGAAGAAGAAACTAGTTTTAAAATTGAGATCACGTGGCGTGCGTTCCCTGTCAGGTTTAAAAATGCACACAAAGGAGAGAGAGAGAAAAAATGAATCAGCCTGGTCATATGACATGTATTTGCATGAGCACGTTTATAATCGTCATGTACGACAAAGGAAGATGAAAGTGACAAGCTCAGCCAAACTGGAAGTGTCAATAAATGTAGTTTATAGTGTTGTAGCCGTGTTGGTCCCAGTATATTAGAGAGACAAGGTAGGTGAGATAATATCTTCTGTTGGTTCAGCATCTGCAAGTGAAGCAGATAACCTTTTAAGCTTATACGGAGCTCTTACTCAGGCTTGAAGGCACATTTTTCCCTCAAATCAAGTGAAACCTCGTTCCCAGTATAGCCAATTACAGAAATGTACAATAACCTCTTGGAACTACACATTGTATTCTAATACTTCTTAAGGGTCAAATTAAGAATCCCAAGGCAATGATGAATATACTACCTCCATGTTCAGATACATCAAGATACTAAACACTAGAGTTCAGTGAATTATTGGGTTTTCAGTTCACACGTGTAGTTTTTTCTTTCATCAAAATGAAAACCCCAAACATTTTCATTTCTGGGTTAATGAAATATTTTATTCCACCATAAATGATTTCTTTTGCTTTGTTGTTTTATTTTAGTTTCTTTTGGGGGACCGTTTCTTTTTTAACTAAGTCTCTAGCTATATTTCTAAATCAAACAGTTTCAAAAAGAAAAAAAAGTGAGTGTTTCTTTAAGACAGCTTCAAAAAATTTTAAAAAACTGACATTTTCAAATTTTCTCTTTTTCCAGCTGAAACTATTTACCAAATCTGACCTGAATTTGCAAATCATTTTGGTCAACCCACATCTGCATTTTTGGCAATAAACTATTCACCCGAAAAATGTTTCCCATCTCTTCTAAACACAAAAGGCTTCATCAGCTTCCTATCAGAGTGCTTTGAGCTGTCAGAATGGTGAAAGTGACCTTAAAGGTGCCATAACAGGGCAGCTGAAGAGGATCTTAGTGGGAAAATTCTTTTGATGACATCAGTTGCTCTCCACCCCTCATTTCCCTCCTTTTCAGGTAGAGGGCATGCTTGCTGGGGCTGCCTGGAGACTGGGAAGAGGCATGATAGAGATTGACTATAAATAGGCATAATGCACTCCAGCAGATGGAATGCTTCCTTGGGAACTACTTAACTGGCATAAGTCTACATACAGTAGAGACCAGTTTATCCACAAGTTGGTCCAGAAATGGAGAAGCTGGCAAAAATAGCTGTGAGATACCTTTGCCTTCCTCTCATTCACCAGCACCAACCATCAACTCAGTGAAATCAGGCAATGGGGATGGAGCCCAGATATGAGCAGAAACCAAAAAAAACCCCCTAAAATTAAAAAATTGGGAACATTTAGCATCTCATTAACCCTGGCCCAAACCAAGTTTATCAGGTCATCAACACCCCTTTCACTTAACAATACCTTGAGCAGAATGATTGTACCCAATTCCACCCACATGGGCAAAATATAATTACAACAAAACGTTTTAAAAAAGAAAAAGATTTCCTGTTGTGTAGTATTGTCACCAGCAAAAGACTGGCACTAAAATTTGCCATTTCTCTGAGCTCCTCTTTGCCTGCTATGAAAAATAAAGATCTGTTGATCTCAGATTGTCACTCACACTGTGTGGCCACCAAGCCAGCATCTGCCTCCTTCTTGGATATCTTTTTTGTAGTATTTACTCGCTGTCAGCAAAAAAAAAAAAAGAATTCTCTCTCTCTAAATGGCATTAGTGAAGAAGTACTGACAATAATAATGATCCACTTTCAACAGACTTGCCCATAGCCATCTTAATGATGTTCCTGAAAGACTACAGAAAAGGCAAATATTTGTACTGCAGTTCAAGTGTCAGCACCTTTTGCAAGTATTTTATGACATTTCCTCTACCATAATAAGTACAAATTATCCATGGTCAATTATTAAATACAGTGCAAAGTTCAGCCGTATATCATTACACCCAGTAGTGCATTTAACTTCCAGAATAAATATACATTTTAAATTAGTTTTGTGGATTTTCGAATGACGAGGTAAAGCATTGCAAATAAAGTCCCCATATTTTTAAGCATGTATTTCACCTTCATTATGAGCTCTCCCACAAACACAACACCCCTAATATATGTTAATCCAGAATATCTGTTAGTGTTGCTGAGGCTGTCATTAAGGTATTGTGTTACTCTGGGAGAGAGAATAATATTTTGTGTGAAGTGTATTTTACCATCAGTTTGAGGCTGATTAAAGTTCCTTGTCATGATGTCCAGTCTGCCACCATCTTTGGAACACATGCTCTGTGAACATTAGGCCATGATTAAGAGATGTACCATAACCTGAAACTTCCCTGGTTTTTACGGTTGTGTTGAGGGCAAAGTAAGAGGGAACATCACAGATCTGTATAAAAGGGTATTGCCTAGGAGAGGGCTGGGCAGTACAGGACCTACACTTCTGGGACTGGGAGTGTGTTGGAGTCTCTCTGAGGTGTAATTCAAGCCATAGGCACCGGCGCTGGAGAACCCACAGGAAAAATTGGTGGGTGCTCTGCACCCACCGGCACCTCCCTGTCCCACCCTTCACCTCAACTCACCTCTGCTCCGCCTCCTCCCCTGAGCACACCGCCGCATCCAGCTTCTTCCCCCTCCCTCCCAGCTGTTTCGTGCAGCAAGTCTGACAGGGGGAACGCGGCATGCTTGGGGGAGGAGGCAGGGCCGGGGCCAGGATCTGGGGAAGGGTCCAACAGGGGCAGGGAGGGGCGGAGTTTGGAGGGAGACTTTGGGGCAGAGGTGGAGTCAGGGCAGGGGGTGTGAGCGCCCACCACCACCAAGAAAAGTTGGTGCCTGTGATTCAAACTGGTAAGAGCATGGTGTGGGTTGCTGTCCCAGACATAACTGGGAGTGACTTGCATCCTAGAGGCCGTCTGTGAGCAATCCAGGCTGGAAGCTACAGCAGAAAAGCATTCTAAAGCACACCCCAAGATGGAGGGCAGGAGTGACACAGCTACTTAGTCTGGATTATACCCTGGGTATGTCACATCTAGGGTCTGAGCGTTCAGAAAAAAAATACTAAATGCCACATAAGTTGTGATAGCCATGAATGGGCAAGACTGCATCTCCTTTAGACCCTTACTTTAATAATTAATAGACTCCAGTTTACTAGGAAAAGTTGCAGGACCAATCACAGTAATATCTTCAGAATGAGGATTTAGCTAACCACTAAAAATGCTAAAAAAAAACATATCAATTAAGCAAATACAACTTTCCGATGAAGAATGGTCTGTGATGGCAGAGATGGAAGAATGGTCTCTATCAAGGAAAGGGCAGTGATTGCACATTGAGAAAGAAGGCTGATTACCCAAACTACAATTTGTTTTCCCTCTCCAGCTTATGCCCCTTTGCCGATTGGATGCAGCCCATTAGGTACTCAATGTGTAGCGACTGTTGCTATTAATTGGTCAGTACTAATGATCTCTCCAGGGAGATATTTAAATTTGCACTCAACGAACTTGTCTTTACTGACTACTTTTTGAAACTTGAAATCACATGTGAAGGGTTTCCACCTGGCTGCCAGAGTATCAGCACCTCTCTTTGTGCCAACATTGTGTGGTTGTCAGACATGGCAAAAAGAAAATAAATGCTTCTGAAAAGGCGTTTTATGTTACAATGTTCATGCAGACAAGAGCTGGGAAACGAGATAGATTCATGTGATTGCAACAAGAGGAAGAGCGTTATTAGTAATAACATAACAAAAAGCCAACAGATGTAGGAAGACCTGAAGTTCAGTGTATTAGTTCTGCTATCAAGTGGGTTAAGGACCCTTAAACTGGGGATTTAGCAGCCACCCTCCATTCAGGTTAATACAGGAACCAATAGTGGTCTCAAAGATGGGGCAGCACACCCAAGGCCACCCAGGAATTTGTCATTAGAGAGCTGTGCTGGGTAGGACCTGGATACGCACCGGAACGTGAAACATAAAAAAGCCAAACATACAGGCACAACAAGCTTGCTGAAAGTTTGGTGCTGTGAGCAGAGAAGCCATCTCCTGGGGCTTGGAGGGAGGGAAGGAAGTGTTTGTTTTTTCCTATTCCTCCTGTGCTTGAATAAACAGGATTTTGTGCATTCTTTTTAAACAAACAAGACTGCTTCAAAGGCCCCCCTCCACTGTCAGTTTCTCCTCCCACCTGGAACAACTCATAGGGTACAAAGCTTTGACTAATCACTTGGGCCAAAAGGGACAACAGGTCTTTATATGGTCTTTCAGCAGTATGACTAGGGTCCATAGTTAACAGCCATTAATCCAACTAGGCACCTCAATTTTTGGATGCACAGTTTGAAACACTTTGTGCCTGAGTTTTTCCAGAGCTTTTAAGGACATTCAGCTTCTGCTAGACTTCTGAGCTCCCTTTGATTCAACAGCAGAGATGGGTCCTCAGCACCTCTGAACAAATCAGGCACAAGCCGTCAAACTGGACACACGAGCTGTGAGACATATTAAGGTCATAGAATCTTTCGGGCTTAACATGTCTGTTTCTCCCCAGGAAGCAGAAATTTGTAACTCTTAGAATGTGGGGCAGAAGAGGTGTTATTTTTTTTTCACTTGACCTAGGACTCAGAAATATAAAAACACTAGTGGGAAAACTCATCTGAGGAAATGCTCTTTGGGGTCTTCTGAGAACAGAGCTGAAAGCTTTGCATGAGTCTTACGATGGGATCTTGCAATGCAACTGGCTCTCTAGCTGATTTGTGGTTTTTTTCATTTGGCAATGTTACTCAGTGATGGAGACTACAGTTATGATGGAGGAAAATCATTCCAACAGAGGTATGTTATAGCTGGTGGAAAGGAAATGAAGTTTGCCGACGTTGAAATAAAAGGGATTAATATGCAATTCATATAGATATCTGTGATCATATTATGTCATAGACACCCTCCATTAATTTGACTTGAGGATAAGTTACTTGCCACTATTGAGAAGAATCCAAGGAAATGTAACAGAACAGCCAAGGGAATCCACTTGAAGATAGTTCAAAGGTTGCCCTTACTTGAATGCTTGACTCATCTCTGCAGTATGGCCCCAGCTTAATTTCTTATCCCTATTGATATACCCTGAAATAAATAAATTATAAGAGCCTAACATTTCAATAATACCCTGGTATCTAATGGCTACAGCTGTTATTGTGCACACAATATATTTACCAATTGCTGTGACTGCTTAAGCAAATCAGGTAACTGTGACCACCTGTTCATGCAATCAGCCACAGATAGCATTGGAAAGATTCGATTCATCAGTGTATGTGTACAGTGCAATTGACACTTACACGCTATTTCCATCTGTAGCAAAACAGCGACTCACCCTGCGATGCCTCCCACTAGTCATCCAGGGAATTAGCTCTGTCCAGCATACGAAGCACCCTCTGCAGGCTGGTGTCCCGCTTGCACTGGCCCTGTATCCCTCCCTGGACCCGGGTGCCCTCTTCCCTAGGGTGCTGCACCCCAGCAGTACTCCCACAGTCTCAGGGTCTCCCCACCCTGGGGAACCCCCACCCCCTATCTTCACCTTGCCTCAGTATAGGCAACTGTCAGTCACCACTTGCCCCCGTTCTCTGGGGCAGACCGCAGTATCATTGCCCTTCATCACCGGCAAGGGGGGTTGGCCTGCTGCCCCTACAACTCCCATGGGCTGCCCCCTGCAACCCCAGTACCCCTTGTTGGGCCATCTCCTAGGCCCTGCAACCTGGGGGTTTCCAGGCCAGAGCTCCTCCACCTCCTCTTGCCTCTTCTCCTCTCCCCCGGCCCCAGCCCTGCCCTGGGTCCCATAAGCTTTCCAGCAGCCAGGCCTGTCTGCCTCTGTAGCCAGAGGAGACTGTCTCTCCGCTCTAAACCAGCAGCCCTTTTATAAGGGCCAGCTGCCTCCTAACTGGGCCTGGCCCCAGCTATGGCTGCCTTACCAATTAGCCTGGGAGCTTGCTTGCTCCCAGCCACAACCCTTTCTTGGGCTGTTTTAAGCCCCCTTTTCCTGGAGTGGGGCAATCACCCCACTATACCATCAATAATCAAAATGTATAATTAGGCAAGAAAGAAAGGAGCTGATGATGAACTTAGAGTCTCATTCTAAGTTTTAGCTTTAATATATACGATTATTGGTGTTTTAACAAACATAAAGCTTTAAGTTTTTGAATCTGAACATTCACTGTCATTACATAATTATTGTCTGACCCCTCCATGGTCTTACCCCCGCCCCATTATTTCCTGCAACTCTGAATATTTAAAATCCATAAAAATAGGAAAAATGCATTAAAATAAACATTGATGACTGTCAAAATTATAACAAAATACAAACTGAATTCTATCAAACCTAGTGTAAGGATGCGCAAGACATTGTAACGGTAAAATGCTAAGGGCGCTCTCATCCTCGACTCCAGGAAAGGAAGGGGTGCTCACCCCCCCGCCCACTCTGGGGGGGGGGGGGTGTGCTCATTTTCCCCCCCAACTCCTGGGAAGGAAAGGGTGCTTATTTTCCCCCCCACTCCTGGGAAGGAAAGGGTACTTTCAGCCACTGTTATCAGTCTTTCCCCTGTTATCGCATATTTCCCATGTCGGAGTACTTGGCTCTCATGGTTTGCTTGCCTTGAAATGAAACACCTGTTTGCATCATGTGATACTAACAAGACAGAAACAAGGTATTAGTTATTCATGAGGTGTGCATGAGATGCAAATGTTCCTGTTATTTCTTTGCCTGTGTGCCCACACGCAGTGGGCTTCTTCCCCGGGCATTGCTCCGATGTGCCGGGTCCCCGTTCAATGACAGCAGCGAAACGGGGCCCCCGCTGCAGATGTGTCACTTTGCCTTCAATAAACTCACTACTTCTATTCAACAGCTGTTTGTGTGCTTCGCTCCTACGGGACACGAAAGTATCCTGCAACACCTAGCCACATGTATGTAATCACTCAACTTGTGTACACAATTATAATTACACACACATTAGGAGAACAACTGCATACTTGGTGAGTACAAGCATGTATACAATCTCTGGTCCTGAGAATCTCAAGTCAGAATTCATTGGGCTCAGATACATAACCAGACAGCATTAAAGGGACTGTTGCAAAGGCAATGTGTTTATTAATTACATGTATTCAGTAGTACCCAGTGATCCTAATCAGGAACAGGAGCTCTTGGATCTAGGCTAACAGATGCAGTGAAAAATGATCCTGTAGCAGAGTGCAGTAGGGCCCCCTTGGCTCCTGCATCTGCTAAGTCCACAGAATCACTCTAAGACCCTGAGGGTTAGTATCCACAGGTGCAGTTTATTCACAGGTTTGTTCCCACCAATGTTTCACCATGGACAGTTGGCCCTTCACCATCTGCAGGCAAGAGAGAGGGAAAAGCTACCACCCTGCTTCCTCTCCCTGCCTTTCCCCTCTCTCTCCTCCTGAGGCTTTTATACAGCTCCAGGTGGCTAATTAGGCGATGGCTGTCTCTGCCTCCCCAGTTAGGGCCAGGCTATCTATCCCCCCTAAATGGGAGCTGGCATGACAGAGGGCTGAATCATCAACCCTTTGCCCAGCACCCTGTCACAGGTCCCCACACCAAAGAGTTTGTCATGTAAAGCCCTGTCACTGCAACGACTCATGCCTAAGTTTATGCAGAGACTACCATCTCACAGTGCATAAAGATAAGTACAATCTTTGCAGGATCTGCGCCTAAGTATGTGATGACCAGAAAATAAACAGCTGGAAAGAGTAAAAAGCAACAATGAGAAAAAGAGCCACCCAACACAGCAAACATATTATACTAGAAGTAGAACAAGCCAGAGAAACTAAATAAAAATAAGGCAATGTCACATATTTTTACCCCTTTATAAGCAAAGATTTTATTTTAAGTATTTCTCTTGGGATGTTTGTGACAGCTCCTCTGGACTGTCCCATTAATGACCAAGTGTCACCTACTGATCGAGGAATCAACATATTCCAGCAAGTCAAATTTACCATCAGACTGGCAACTCCATAAGGTTCTCTTACCCAAATGCAAAACCAAAACCAGGCTTTTGCTTGGCAGTGGGGGGAGAAGGAGTGATTAAGAACAAGAACTGTGTTAGGGAAAGTGATCTGAAAGTTTGGCGGGGGGACTGGTGATGGAGAAGATGCAAATAGCAATGAAAAGGCCCAAGAAACTATTTAAGGGTAGCTCTTTTTCCTACATCTGTACTGTGTGGATAAAAAAAAATATCAATATTAGAGCCACAGTATATGTTCTACTCTATGCAGCTGGAGAGTGGGACAACTCAAAGTCATTCCTGTACTGTCTCACAGAAAATACTCTGTCCTCTTCCCATATTTGGCATCGGGGTCTTTAACAAAGCACAGCAGTTGCTGGCACGCCTATGAATCAGCCTTCTGTGTACAGCTGTCTCTCTGAGCTTTGGGATGTTGGGCTCCAACACATTCAGACATTCACTGAATTTTCAACTACTCCACAACTCCAAGTAGAAAAAAAAGTCAAGCCAGGATTTATGCTATTTCCGGTTCAGCTGATGTCCTGAGAAGGACAGCAGCACTCCTGATCCCAGTGCAGCTTCTGTACACAGGGGAAAGATGAATAGCTCAGGAAGCATTTCCACAGCACAGCACTGCAAATTGTGAGTTATGCAGGATCACTATTAACATTTCAGCTTAAATATCCTAGCTTCATGCATAAAGCCACATTCTGGTGATCCTGATTATCCATGTGGTACCCTTCTATCCATTCTGGAGATACAGATCATTTATTTTGTATAAATTTTAGATTTACTGTGGGAACTGCAATTATTCTGTTTATGAATAGATCTGTCTTCATCTTGCTGGTGATTGTGATTATCTTTGGAGCCTTACTTAAAATCTCTCCCCCTTTCAAATCCATACAATTCTGCAGCAGAGAGATATAATAGGATCCAAAGAAAGTGCCTATTGACTGAAAAGACCTTTAGAATTGTTAATGAGGTTCAGATGCCAGGGCAGTATATGTGATGCATTAGAGCTCTCTCCACGGAGAACTGAAAGGAAAACAGTCCTTAAAATGTATAAAGATGTCCACCATGCCTCATAATTTGGATCACTGGAGACATTTCTGTATTAGACAAGAGAGTTTAAGTGATGAAGGTGAAAGCAGCAGAAAGACCTGTATTAAGCAGCAGAAAGGAAGGAGATAGAGGTTTTCCAGTACCAGGATATTTCTCCAGTATAAATTTTTCACTATAACAAATAAGATTTTGCTAGATGGAAACAGCATTTGTAAAGCTCCTTTCATTTTGACTGATCTTGAGGAAATATCCAGGCTGGCCACATTTTTAAGAACCTGATTGTTTAAAAGTAGACCCCTTAAAATTCCCATTTAGATACCAATCCAGCAATCAGATCAGCGCAGGCGGAGTTTCTTGCACTCATGCAGAGCCTCATTGATTTCAGTGGGATTCCATATAGACATAAAGCTATTCCCACATTCATTTGATTGCAGGATCCCAACCTTAACAGTCAGCATCTCTAGTAGAGCTATGCAAAAAATTTTAGCAAGTAGCAAATTTGCCAAGAAGTGCATTTTTGGGGGCTGCAAAAACTATTTGCAAATTCAGGTCAAATTCTGCAAATAGTTTTGGTTGAACAAAATGAAAAGTTACAGAAATGTCAAAAAGGGTTTCATTTGGATTTCAGCGTAAAAATTGAAAGGCCATGAGCCTGATTCTCTTCTCACATACACATATTTCATGCTGAAGTAATCTCATTGACCTCATTGATTTGCTTTGGGGGAGAGAGAATGAGACCCTGAACACTGGGCAATGCAGAAGCCACTTCCCACAGCTCCCATTGGCTGGGAACAGCGAACCGCGACCACAGGGAGCTGAGGGGCTCCATTCCTGCGGGCGCACCAGGTAAACAAAACGTCCTGACCAGCCAGTGGCTTACCCTGACAGGCCGGGAGCCAGAGTTTGCCAACCCCTGAAATATAGGGTCGGCTTATGAAAGAGTCCTACAGTCTTTGCTATTTTTACCTATCCCTCTTTGGGGGTTGGCTTATAAATCAACAGGCTAATGAATGAGTATATACGGTATGTAACTTAACCAAATGATATAGACTGATAAAGATAAAGACAAGATATGAACTCAATATGAACTCAAATGCCCTGAGTAAATCTCTAAGCAATTTTTGTGTTGTTTATAGCCATGCGCGCAGAGAAATACAGCTTCAACTTTGAAGAATTAACAAGCTTGATAAAAATTCCCAAAATGTCAATAAAATGGTCCCCAAATCACTAAAAGATACATAGAATCACGTATCTGTACATTGGCTTTGAGTGGAAAAGTGCAGTGCAAATCATCATCATCCTGGAAAGACAAATCAACTTCCTGTTGTTTTCTGAAAGCACTTTCTCATATCAAGTGTTTCATTTGCCATTATGACCAAGGCAGAAACACATGCTTCATTTTTCACCACAGGCATCCCATTGAGGAAAGTGAAACTACTCACAGTGCATATTATTGAAGTGTGTGTGTAAATCTTTGCAGGACTGGAGCTCTAAAGAACTAATCACCCTCTGAAATCAAGAGGAACTAGGGGGTCTCTGCCTCTCTCATTTGGAGCTCAGAATCACTCAATCATGCAAATCAATATTGGGTCACAGGCTCAGACGGTGGAAATTGATGTAAAGTGCAAATACTTCCATCAAAGTAAACACTGCTACAGTGTTTTACGCTAGTCGTGCATCTAGCCAAGAATATATTAATTTGTTGGTTTTCAGAGGGAGTCTACAATTCCTTATTCCAATGTCAGGTGGATCTACTTGGCACAGCTCCGCCATGCTTCTTATGCCACCAGTGCTACTGCAGCTACACTGCTATTTATGTGCAATAAAGAGCTAACAGGAGGAGAATCACAATGTAACTGCTGTATCCTTTCAGAAGAAAAATTATACAGCCGAGTCGCATCTTAGGCGTATTTAACATGCGCGAATTTGGCTTTATGCGCTAGGCAAAAACAGGGGGGGAAAAAAAAAGAAAAAACAACAATTTAAAAACTCCATCTATAGTGCGGGCGATTCCACCTGCCATTCAACTCAATGAGAGTTTCACTATACGCGGTTTTCGCTTTATGCACTAGCCGCGGAATGGAACCCCCACTTAAGATGAGACTCGCCTGTATTGTATATTTTACTGAGCTCATTTTATTCAACTAACAGTGGACTCTAAAATGCATAGTAGATTTTTTCCCCCTTGAACACAGTATCCCAAATGGATCTTGGATGAAGTTTCAAAAACAGTCATTTGCCCACTGTTGTAACTTAAAGATTTTGTTGTGAGAATGCGAAACCTACAGTTATGCTGGTAAAAGTTATTTCCAGGCCCCAGTCATAGGGCATAGATCGAATTTACAGTAAATTATACACCCACATCAGATGGAAGGAATCAGTATCCACTGATTTCAATGGTTACCTCTTACATTCAAGGGCTGATCTCATTAGTACAAAAGTGGTTCTCAAACTTTTGTACCGATGACCCTTTTCACATAGAAAGGGGATCACATTCAGAGGCTTGCTAAATTAAAAACAACATTTTAAATATACTTAGCACCATTATAAATGCTGGAGGCAAACTGAGGTTTGGGATGGAGGCTGACAGTTCATGTAATAACCTCATGACCCACTAAGGGGTCCCGACTCCCCGTTTGAGAACCTCTGTTTTAGCCTATACTCACTCTCTTTTTTGCTTTTTTAAAAAATTGAGTTTAAGTTAATAAAAAAATGGCTGTGAGCATGTATTCATTGACCTGGTGGGCAATGTGTCCAATCCTTTGAGATTGGTAGATCTTTTAATACGATATACAAGATTTTTCAGTAATCATCATATTTGACGTGGCTGTCTGGGTGGGAGCCCAAGGCTGGGTTGCTTTAAGGGAACTGTGTTTTTGGCTTCTAGGTAACCTGTAAGGTATTGCAGAAGCTGTTCTCTTGCTGGCTTGGTGAATCTAAGTATTAAATAACTGCCAGTTTTGGGGATTGTCTGCCCCATTCTTTACAGTTTGGGGATGTTTAGATTGGATATTAGGAAAATCTTTTTCACTAGGAGGGTGGTGAAGCACTGGAATGGGTTATCTAGGGAGGTGGTAGAATCGCCTTGCTTAGCGGTTTTTAATCTCAGATTTGACAAAGCCCTGGCTGGGATGATTTAGTCGGGGTTGGTCCTGCTTTCAGCAGGGCATTGGACTAGATGACCTTCTGAGGTCCCTTCCAACCCTGATATTCTATGATTGTATAACTGTTCCCCTGATACCTTACAAAGCATGCTTTACATGCAAGATCACAATCATATATAAATGAGGAATATGGTGGTTATAGGAAGCTCCCCCAAGGTGCAGAATGTCACAATGTACACAAGTGTTCATTCGAGTAATTATTTTAAAATGATAAGACTATAATGCAGGGAGGAAGATGAGGCACATGGCAACAACAGCTCATGATTCCACCTGTCATTATTATTCATTAATATTTACATTTTAAGGGTAGGTTTACACTACAATTAGACACCCTCAGTTGGCCCATGACAGCTAACTCAGGCTTGGAGGCTTGGGCTGCCGGGCTGTTTAACTTCAGCGCAGACTTCCAGGCTTGGGCTGTAATTAAAGAGCCCTGCACTCCAAGCCCTGCAAGCCTGAGTCAGCTAGCATGGGCCAACTGTCGGTATTCAACAGCAGTGTAGACATACCCTAAGAGCCTTCTGAGTTTCTGGTGGTCAGAGACTACAGTTAACATAACACGATTTTTCTTTGGAGACTACTGTGAGTATTTATGTTTTGGGGAATAAGTTTTCATTTTCCTTGGCTGCTACTGATAACAATCAATAGGACAAGCATGAGTAAGTGATCACCCTAGCGTATATTCATTCATGGGAGTGCAATAGTAAATGCATCATTCATGAAGGAGTTGAGACCTTATCCAGAACAGAGGAATTATTTTTCAATCACTGAAATATTCATGAGACAGTTATAGCCATTTAACGCATCCTTCCATTATTTCTCCATGCCCCATTTCCTTTAAGCATGGCAAATGCACAAGCTGATCACCTGTTCATGACAGCCAAAGAAAAAAACATTACAGTATCATCATGCATTCTGGCCACATTCCATAATCTCAGTGACAAGATGATGTAAGCAACTCTCAGTGTGCTCTGAGGTGGGAAATTAGGTTTAGCATGTTCCTCCCTTAGTCTGTATGTGTTACAGAAGGGGTGTTCAAAATAATCTTCTCTCTTCAACCAGGTTTGTGTGACAAAACATTAAAATGTATTCCATTCTACTGCAGTGTTTTTAAATGACCATTTAAAAGGTTGGGGGCATAAATTCACAAACATGCTAACTTGCAGCACTTTTAGATCAGCTCCAACCACTGTGATAAGACATATCCATAGGACTATACCCAAAAAGAACTGGTTGTGATGTTACACCCCATATTCTTCACAGAATTCTTGTTGTGATATGAATATGGCATAACTAAGATATGCTTTATGCAAGATGGGTTTTGTGAAGTACCACTGAAAAGATTATGATCAACTAAATGGGTTTATCCAATTTGTATACATGTATCATTTCTGTATCTGAAGTTAGAAATATTGACTATGTAGCAATTACAACTGTGTGTATACTTGCGGGAACACCCACCAGCCCATAGGCAATCAGCCTGAATGAGCCATTTGAGAAGGACAATAGAACTTTGAAGAAACTAATCTCCAGTTGTCCTGAGGAGCTTCCTGGGATGTTGCTTTGACACTGATGCCATCACCTGCTATGGAGCACCACCTTGGACACTCCACTGGAAACAAAGGGTTCCCACCTCATGCAAATTCTATTTAATGCTGGGGAGTAAATCGATCAGCACTCATCTCTATCGTGTCCCTGACCAAGAAATAAGATTCCTAAAAACACCTGAAGGGAAAGGCCAGGGCTGAGTCCAGCCTGAGAACTGAGGCCAGTCTGTAAAGAGAAATCTAGAACTGTAAGCTACAGAAACTCTGCAACCTGCCTGGGGATCAATTACATTTTGTAACCTGTTTGTTGAGTGTATTAAAGCTTAGTTTGCATGTTTTGTTTTATTTGCTTTGTTCAGTTTGCTCTCTCTTCTCACCTAAAATTCACCTTTTGTCGTTAATAAACCTCTTTTTTCTTTATTTCAGAACCCAGTTTCTGCCATTCATGGTGAAGGGGGAAGCGGAGAAGCTCTGCATCTCTCTCCCCACATTGAGGGAGAGAATGAATTTTTATGAACTTGTGCTGTGCTGATCTTTCAATACAGTGCAAGATATAACCCAATATAATTTTGGGTTTATACCTCAAAGGAGGTAAGCACATGAGTGCTGAGTAACCCCTGAGCTGATTCTTCCCACACAGAGCTTGAGGGCCTGGCACAGCCAAGACAGAGTGAGGAAACCCCGGCTGGTGGAACGGGCAGAACCAGTGGCATCCCAGATTTGGCGGGGGAGAGCTTCAATCCATCACACTGGTTTAGCAGCTTCAGCCATAAAGGACCTGCATAGGGCCTGGAGCCAAAAAGAAGGTGAAACTATACACTGCAATACAGATTTATCAGACCTACATACTTCTGATCCTCTAAAATGGATCTGAAATGTGGACATTGCTTAAGCAATACATCAGGAAGCTGGAGGCATTTCATCTGTGTTGCCAGCAGCAACTACTGGGTATAAGATGGTTTGATTTTATCACTAATAGGAATGAATGGTTAAGAAATGGCCTCAAGGGGACTGAAGGCATCATTGGCCAACACTGGCTGGGCATTTTTTGATTATGCTGCCCGCATCACAATCACCATCCCTGTACATTAAGCTCTGAAGATCAAACTTCCAGTCAGGAGGGGACACGGCCTGGTCATGGACTGGTGGCAGTCATCCATGATTAACCTGGTTGCATTAGATCAGTAATAACCCTACAGAGCTCTTCAGCTTTTGTTCCAAGCATCTTACAGTGTAGCCTTGGGAACCCCAGCCTACAGATCTTTTGTTGTCATACCAAAAAGCTTTTCAGTTAGTTGCAAAAATAACTCACACAGTGAAGTAAGAAATTTCCAAGCCACGTATCTGTGAAAGATTGCCCCCACTTAAGATGCCACCTAACGTGCTGAGAATACTCAAGGAGCTGACTGAGGAAATATCTGAGCCATTAGCAATTATCCTTGAAAAGTCATGGAAGATGGGAAACATTCCAGAAGACTGGAAAAGGACAAATGTAGTGCCCATCTATAAAAAGGGAAATAAGGACAATCCAGGGAATTACAGACCAGTCAGATTAACTTTCTGTACCCAGAAAGAAAATGGAGCAAATTATTAAGCAATCAATTTGCAAACAGCTAGAAGATAATAAGGTGATAAATTATAGTCAGCATGGATTTGTCAAGAACAAATCATGTCAAATCAACCTGATAGTTTTCTTTGACAGGGTAACAAGCCTTGCAAATGCTGGGGGAGAAGTGGTAGATGTGGTATATCTTGACTTTAGTAAGGCTTTTGATACTGTCTCACATGATCCTCTCATAAACAAAACAGGAAATACAACCTAGATGGAGCTACTGTAAGGGTACTATAAGGGTCACTAAAAAAACAGGTTACAAAATGTAATTTCTCACCCTAAATGTAGAATTAGGCAGGATGCAGAGTTTGTGAATTTGTGAGTTTGTGAATCACAGAAACCCCCTTAGGAGCTGCCAACCGATGTGCCAAGGCTACTCCTGCCTCTATTTTCCAGCCCAAACAGCTTAGGACTTCAGTACCCTGCCAGGTCTGAGCCACGTCCCCCAACAGCTATGGGCTTCCCTGGAAACAGGTAGGAAGTATTCTTGCCTCTGGCACTCAGATGCTCAAGTCCCAATGGGGTCAAACCCTGAATAAATTTGTTTTACCCTGTATAAAGCTTATACAGGGCAAACTCATAGATTGTTCACCCTCTATAACAATGATAGGGAGATATGCACAGCTGTTTGCCCCCGCCCCAGGAACCAACACGTACTCCAGGTTAATTATAAGTAAAAAGTGATTTTAATAAAGACAGGAAGTAGCATTTAAGTGGTTCCAAGTAATAACAGAACAGATTGAATTACCAAATAAAATAAAACAGAACATGCAGATCTAACTCTAATACAGTAAAAAGCCTCACCCTCAAAAGTTTCAGTGAATTTCTTCTTTCAGACTAATCTGCCTGTTAGTCTGGGTCCAGCTATCACTCACACACCCCCTGCACTCACTCTTCTCTGTTCCAGCTTCCTTCAGATCTCCTTGGGGGTGGAGAGGCTGTTCTCTGAGCCAGCTGAAGACAAGATGGAGGAGTCTCCCCAGGGTTTATATAGACATCCCTCTTGTGGGTGGAGACCCCCTCCTCCTTCCTATGCAGAGTCCACTTGTAAAATGGAATCTCAGAGCACATGGTCCAGTCACATGTTTGAGCCAGACTCCATTCATTACCAGCCAGGCCACATTCCTGGGGGAAGCTCGGGTGTGGACGGGCGTCTACAAAGTTCATTGTTAGCTTGATTGGCTCTTTATTGTGATTAACTGAGAGTAGTCTTTCCTCAGAGAGCTGCTCAGCTACTTTCCAAAGTCTACTTACAACTAACCAAGCACATAGCCAATATTCATAACTTTGAATACAAAACAGACACAGATATACAAATAGGATGAACAGATCCAGCAAATCATTACCTTTACACAGATATGTTACATGGCATATGTAGCAAAACCATATTCCAGTAATGTCATACATATATTTATAGGCACCCCCCATAAAGCCTTATGGGGTACACCATCACACTGTAGTTCAGAGTTCTAATTATTTCTTCTTGCAGACTGGACACCTGTCTCAGTGTGGACTCACCCCTACCTTTCCCTTCAGGTTAGTCGCTTTTGTCCCTTCAGGTTCTTTCAGCAGTCCTTCTTCTTGGGTAGGCCATGGAGGAGAGTCCCGTTTGCCCACTTCCTCACCCTTAAATAAGATTGACATAAGGTGGGAAGCCTTTTGTTTCCCAAACTTGATCTCTCCCTCCTGTGAGTGGAAAATTACTACAAGTCCAAGGAGTATTTAGTACCAGATGGCTGGACAACCTGATCTTGTAGTGTCAGAGCTAGTCCCAGGATGACTGTCAAGAAGGAGAAAGATTAGTATCTTCACAATCTTGTTGTTTCTTCCTAATGGGCCATCAGTCCTATCTGACTTTTTCATTATTATATCTGAAAGACTAGTTGTGGGCGACACTCAGAGTAGCACACTTGAAATGCAGATACTCCTAACTTTAGATATGATACAGGTAATGACACAGTGATACTAATTGGATAATTACATTCAGTAAATCATAACCTTTCCAATGATAATTTACTTGTGCCATTTTGCATAAAGTATCTCTCATTTATGTCATATTCATATCAAACATATTTTCATAAAGAATATGGAGTGTAAGTTCACAGTATTTACCTTCAATGTGGGACAGCCTTTAGGTTCGTCTACAAGAACCAGCGGGATTACCCACTCACTTACAATTAGCCATGTGCTTAAATACCTTGATGTATCACACCTTTTATTTCCTTGATGTATAAATCAGGCAATGAAAAGGCCTTTGATGAAAAAGAAAGACTTTGAAGACTATGCTTTTGTAAATGCCTTAAGCAAGGGAATCATTTACTACATTACACATCCCCTTAACACATTTGTTATGATCGGGCACAGAGAATAGCAAGCAAAAAAATACTAAGCAAATTATTTGCCTCTCTGATATTGTAGCTATAATTACTGAAACCAGCAGGTCAATAAAACCTGTTTCCCAGTAACGAGAAACTATTCTTTTATGGAAAAGGTCTGTAGAGCACAATAGAAAGTGTTAACTTTTCTATAGCCTAT
The DNA here is from genome assembly GCA_007922305.1 of Dermatemys mawii. NCBI lineage: Eukaryota > Metazoa > Chordata > Testudines > Dermatemydidae > Dermatemys > Dermatemys mawii. The sequence continues at coordinate 15,096,272 of ML677372.1, read as the reverse complement.
TTTAAAAGCATACTATAAGACCTTAATACAAAATTGTATGCTTGCTGTAGAATTAGGTTAGACAACCCTATAGACAGTATCATTTCTGAACAACAGTCTACAGGTTTTTAGTTGTTTTCTATAGAAAATTTTTCATTCCAATTAAATTCTACAGGATTTCTCCCATAGGGTTATTCGGAAAATGGCAGCCTTCACATGGGTAAACACAGAGACCCAGTATTCACCAGATTGCCTATAATCACACCAATCAACTCAAATGTGTTTTTTATTATTATCATGCATAGCACCAAGTAACAGCAGTTGACAGCATCTGCAGGCAGCCAGACCATGTAACTGTGAAAGATTCATTGATATTGGGAATGCAGCCGAGAATCCTGGGAGAGAGTTAAACCATAACTAGAGGTAAATCTGAGGGGATGAGGAAAAAAGAACACTCACCTGCCTCGGATGTGAGTATTACCCCACTTATACAATGTCTAATAGTGCTGTAAGTGAGGTTTCAATTCCCATACATGCCTCACAGCCCTGGAATGGTGTTTTCATTAATGCAATGTAATTACCCTGTTCTGAACGCTCCTCCTGAAGCACCTGGTATCCTGTTAGACCTAGGACAGTCCTTATGTCCTTAAGCAGCACTACATCACAAGACAGAAGCCCCTTACACCCACATGCATTATCAACTTCTTTTTTCATCCTAATCGAAAGTGAGTCTGACACTCCACCTGTCACCAGCCCAACCTACATATTCTGTAAGGCAAAACACCACCATTCAACCCCAAATCCAATATTTGCCGCACTCCCATTTGTGGAATTAAATCTCTCTCTAGTTGACAAGAGGCTTTTACCACAGGTTTCATAAATAACTGAATCAAAAGAAAAGAAATATAGCCAGTGACAAGAAAAAATAAATAAAAAATGGGACGCAGATGAAAGCAGTAAAAGAAGCAAGAAAGAGCTGAATAACCCTGATACATATTAGTCTGATTTTTAGACAGCAGTTTTTGTTTTCACAGAAGGTAGGAATATAGGCAGCTAAATAATTCTAACCATTAATCTAATGCCTCCATACAAGGCAGTCAAGTTTTGTTAATAGATTTTATACTACACTTAACTTTCAATTTGTTGAGATGTCAGTCTGGGGGGATTTGTTGGAAGCCAATGAGGTGAGATGACTCCAGCAATTACCAGCAATAATGGATTACTGCATTTGACAAACCTGGAAACTAAAAATGCTTTCTTTTCATTAGGGGAATGAGCATTAGAGAAAACAATGCCTTAGTGACTAAATATCGGAGAAGCAAGTCATTCCTAATACCTACTGAAAATTTACACAGCAGTCTTTCTGGAAGCCTGTAAAATAATCCCCCAACATGCATCGGTTAAAACAACTAGTCCACACAATGCCTTTATAAAAAAGATTTCATTCTATGCCCATGGAATTGTCTTTATGTACAGCTGGGTAAACAATTCACAAAGAATAAACTCTTTTCTTTTTACCTCTTCCTGTTCATGAATTGTCTATGAGTAGATGACAAACTTCTCTAACATTTTCATTAGCGGACATCAATGTGTGAATAAGCTGGAATTAGCTCTTTTCTGAGCAGCTGGCTGGAAGGATTCAATATTTGAGATTGTAACAGTTTTTGCTCAAGCTGTATAATCAGGTTTTTGGTGCAACTATTATTTATTTGCATTACAATAGTGCCTAGAAGCCTCAGCCAAACTGAGGCCTGGTCATGCTTGATAGATGCTTTACAGCTATATAGTGACAGTTCCCCGCTTCACTCCCAAAACAGTACAAATTCAGAATTTGTTTTCCGAAAGTATTCTACAATATTCACTTAAAATGTTGATCATGGGGCAACATTCCTATCAATAAGCTCATTTGCTGGATTCTAGTCACAGATAGTTAACACAAGAGAGGGGCGCAAAAACAGTGAAAGCCAAATTGTTTAAAAATGTAAACAGATACATACAGAAGTGGAGCGAAGGGAGGGGGTTGTTTGTCTTGTTGGTTTATTCTCACCCTCATCCATATTTGCCATCACTGAACTCCCATCTTGAATAGCCTCAGTAGCCTTGCTTAAAACTAATATGATTCAGTGCTGAGACGGCTGGATATCAAGATATTCCTAATAACTTCTACTTATTTCTAAATCACAAATTGATAGACATGCTTGGTGACAGAAATGGCAATTTCCTGGACAAACCTCACTGAATAAAGTTAAGTCTTATTGATTTAAATGTCTTAGGAGTTCACTGTATTAAAAATACAAATTTTTATGTAGGATTGTGCGATTCTAAGCACAGCTTCATTTGTGCCAGGGCTTCCTGGGGCTGATCCCAGCATCTGTTGGCTTGGCAGTTCGTAGCCCCAGCACTTCTGGGCTCCCAGCCAGCGGCTGCTGCTCTCTGCCCTCCAGCAGCAGGGCAGAAGTAAGGATGGCAATACCATACTATGCCCCCTTACTTCTGCCCTGCTGTTGGCAGCAGCGCTGTCTTCAAAGCTGGGTGCCCACCCAGCTGCCACTGCTCTCCAGCCACCCTGCCAGTGCTTAATTTGTGCCAAGACTTCACTCCAGCAACTCGTTCATTACAGACTAAGCACTGATCATATTCAACAGCTCTACAGCGAAGACCCGACTAATGCAAACCCTGGGAGGTGCTAGGAGCTTCATAAGACTATTTGAAACAATGTGAACTTTTAAAGTTAAGGGGGTTTCCCACGAAATCTCTAGGGAGAAGTGTATGCAAATACAACTCCTTCCATTATGCAAAGACCCAGTCTTTTGATGCTAAGCCCAGAGGAGAAACCCACTGCCTGTGAATTACCTATTCCCAGATCAAAGACCCAGGCTGTATAAACTGTTCATGAATGTTCTTGTTCTGATCTAACAGCTGTCATAACTTTGTGACCATAGGAAAACCAATGTGGGCTTTGTCCACCAGACAGAGCCTTTGCTGCAGTTAGGGTGATCTCTGGTAAGCCTACTAATACGCACGTAGGTTCTTTTATTGTTTTTAATGTGTTTTCCCCTTGGAATAGATGTGCCTGCTTAGAAAGAATGGTGTAGTAGCTTAACTGTGAGAAGTTACACTGTTTATAGTCTCTGAGGAAGGCAGGCAAAGCTGGCCTGCTGATTCAGTCTGACTTGCTGTGGAATTCACAGTGTAGATAGGGAACTGTGCAGCATGGAAATACCGCAGTCAGGAAGGAGAGAGAGACGCAGCTATACCCAAAAGAAGGCACTGCTGGGGATCCAGAAGACTATGAGTGGGTGGCCTTGGTGGCCCACAGAGGGGGAATACAGGTGAAGTTGCCCTGAACTATGACAATGCTATTGTAGTAAGAAAAGTGGTGAAAGGTAAAAACACCAAGTATTGCTGTACTACATCGAAGCAGACATCCACCTAGTCCCATATCCTTTACCTACTGTGCTCAGCACCACATGCTTCAGAGGAACATGTATGAAAATCCTGTGACAGAATAACCTGCATTTAACACACATCAGCAAGTGGTTATCTTATGTCCTGGTGCATGCGGATTTGTGGACTTGATGCTATAAAGTGCTGAGCTTTCAGGCCCTGATCCAGCAAATCACTCAAGCACATAATTAACTTCAACCCACTGCCTACATTAACAACATATGCCAGTACAGTATCCTGAGTCACCTCCTTCTCATCCAAAAAGAAATAACCTACTCCTGGAATCCATGTCCTTCTGGACTACTAGTATGAGGACACTGTAGTTTGGGGTTATCCTAGAGCATTAACAATCTCCAGTCCTACTGTGCACCCATAAAATCTGGTTAGGCATTGCTACAGCTAGTCTTCAAAGAATATGCAAGTATAACTTTTTATGTGACAAGGCAGGAATAGGGTCTGTATGTGTTATTTCTTTAAGATCAAAAAGGCTGTGCACTGGGGTACCCTTGGGATGACCCTACAAATTCTTCTAAGCCACTCTGTGGCAGCTTCAGAAGCCCCACAGTTTCTGCACCCTTGCTATACAAAGAATGGCAAATGGCTAGGCACATCCATGGATATCCATTGCTCCTGTCCCTCTCCCAGATGCCCCTTTGGATCCACATGGCTCACAGGGGTGTGCGTTGCTGCATGAGACCCACATTCCACCAGAGGCATCCTGTTCGACTGCTGTTGAGGACTTGGGAAAATATTAGTGTGGGAGACAAGATTTCCCTATTTTTATTTTCTTTAAGAGTGATCAAACCTGTTTTTTCCAAACAGCAAGTTTTAGCCTATAGAAAGTCCAATAAAGGAGTGTATTTGATCACAAATGGCCGAGTTTCATTAAAATCAATGGAGTAAATGGAATTAAACAAGAAAGAAGGTATTAGCCCATGAAAGCTTATGCTTCAATACTTTTGTTAGTCTTTAAGGTGCCACAGGACTCTTTGTCGGGACTTGAATGGTCACTTATCACATTTAAAATGGAAAAATGATGGCACTTTACCTACCACAGAGTTTATATTCCATAAGCTTCCCTAACTTTTTTTATTTATAGTCTACCAAGCAACTCTAGCATAGCAAAAAAATTCTAGTATTCAGTGTAACCAGCAACCATTGCACCTTCATTTCCACGGGCTAATAGACAACACAAGTTCAGTGAAGCAATCATTTGGAAGTCTAACTGACTCCGAAAAAGGTTTGTTTTTTTTTAAAAGATTTGCATTCTACCTTTTCTACTAATAAAACAGCCCTACAACCTCTGCCCGTCTCATGCTCCAACATCACTTCTTCTTCTTCTATACAGAAATATGGGGGAATGTGATCATAATCATTGAAAATTTATTTTAAAGATTTAAACAAACAGAAGCACAGATGCCAACAACTGCACTGGGAAAATGCATCGTGTCAGAAAACTTGTTAGTATCCATCATAAACAGGGATGTCATGTTTGACAACATTTTAGCTTGTCACAGGCAACCCCAGTTAACATGTTTTTAAAATGTGAAGGGCCTTGTTCCAATGCCAAAATCATGTTGAACGTTATCTTAATAAACATGTTAACTAACAGGATATTTAATTCTGGATACAAGGCCACTGAGATATCTGACTTCCTAATGAGCTACTTGTTTTTATGCAATGGTCCCAGCATATTATAGAGACAAGGTGAATGAGGTAATATCTTTTATTGGACTAATTCCTGTTGGTGAAAGAGACAAGCTCTCAAGCTAACCCAGGGTTTACAGATCTCTTTACAGCCCAGGCTCCAGCCCAAGTGTCTATGCCGCAGTTTTACAGTCCAAGCCCTGCAAGCCCAAGTCAGCTGACAGGTTTAACTGCCGTGTAGACATACCCAAAGTCTTCCTGGGGTTTGGCTTTGCTAACGAAGAAACTAACTTCACAACAACGTTCAGCTCAAGACTTTCCACCAGGCTTCCTCCCTCAGGACTGCTCAGTCCACACCCATAGATCTAGTCACTATTCCTGAAATCACTCCCACCCCCCTTATATCCAGGTGGGGTAACAGGACACTTGGTTCAGTGAGTGAACACAATCCATTTAACCTTTTGCCAGTAGGATCACCACCTAATCATAGGGGTGCAATGTTTTCAGGTAAACAACTGCCAGTCAGTTATGGACACCTGTTCAGTAATTGCTAAACTTCAATTATGTTTTAGAAAACAGCAAATTACAATCCTCTGCCTTTGTTCTTAGAAGCAAAGTTTTTCTAATCAATCCCACAGCTGGGCACAAAGCAGTCTACATGATTATTTCTCTGCATGCCCCCAGGGAACCACTCGTTTCTAATCTATAAACATCAGTTCAGCTACTAGAAGTTGCATTTGTGCTCTTTATAGAGCCAACAGTCAAGCTTACAGGGTTTCCTTACTCATTACATTTATTTTTACTCCTCTTGAAAAGCTAAGATATACAAGGTATCTGATTTTTTTTATTTTAAGCTATCTTTTCACTCAAGTTCAACATGCAAAAGTTGTGTGCACAGCTTCCGAGGTCAAAGAGGGGAAAAGGGTCAAACTTTCAAAAATGGCCTCTCAGACCTGATCTACACTGGGGGTGGAGGGGAAATTGACCTAAGATACGCAACTTCAGCTATGCGGCTAGCATAGCTGAAGTCGACATATTTAGGTCGACCACGGTGTCTTCATGGCGCTGAGCCGACCGCTGCCACTCCCCCATCGACTCTGCCTGTGCTTCTCGTGGCAGTGGAGTACCGGCGTTGACTAGCGAGCACTCAGGGATCGATATATCACATCTAGACTAGACATGATAAATCGATCCCCAATAGATCGATCACTACCTGCCGATCCGATGTATAGGGTAGGCCTGCCCTTAGTGTCTTACCCAAGGTCACAATGAATAAATGGCAGAGGCTAGAATAGATTTGCTGATTTCCAGCAGGCTCTGAGGTGTCAACCTTAAATGAAAAAGCCTTCAGTTCCACTTGTAAAATTGGTCAAAAATACCTGTGTTCAAAAGTGTTGGGATTTTTCAACCAGCTGGAAAACTGTCTGTGGTGGTGCTGGGTTGTTTGCTAGTCTTTTGGAGTTTATACCAACAACCGAGGGCAAATTTCTATTAGTTGAATCATGTGTATTCACATGAGTACCCAAAACAGCTTCAAAATAGTTTAAGGAGACTGACATTTTTTGAGACTGACTGACTGACAGACACACATGAGAGAGAGAGAGAGAGAGAGGGTGAGAGAGAACCCGAGAGACAGAAAGAGTGAGTGTGTGTCTCACACAAACACAGCCCCATACATACTCAAATCTGAGATCTAGCAGTTGGTAAGTGTATTTAAATATCTTGAATAGTATACCTATAAATTTTATAGTCTGATTATTACTATCTGCAAAACTTCTTTTTTCAGCCAGTTTTAAGGTATTGACCTAAAGTAATCCAGTAAATTTTTCATTAAAGATTAACTGTACAAACTCCCTCTTTTTCCATAATAAAAAATAATATTATGCAGCATTTTATGTTTGAGTACCTATAGTAACACTGCTCCTATGTTTATTACCTGTCTTTATTTCTCTGTATGTATCATTAATCTGGTGATTCTAATGGAAATAATCCAGCCAACAAACTCTAAAATCCTTATCAGCATGTTGTTCTATGTAAGCACTTCATCTAGGACATTTTAATATGCGCTATTAACCTTTAAAACCAAGTTACCAAATAAGTGGTGCACTCGGATAGGTGGAAAGATAGAGAGGGGAGGTGAAGGACATTATTAAGGAAAGAACAAAAAAAACCATTCTGAATACAACTGGCAGGGAGACACTACTGGGAAAATTTTAACTTTTAAATATTTTGATTTTATGTAAAATTCACTTCCATGTTAGGTCCCAGCCCCCTTGTGATTTGAATAACCCCACCAACTCAGTTTTCATTTTACACTAGCCTAATTACTCCTGATTTGCCACTTTTGCATATGCATTCAGAATCTGACCCATTGACTTTACTGTGACTGCTTCTGTAAGCAAGAATTGCTTACAGGATAAAACCAACCTCTCTAAATGCAGTGCTCAGACAAAGGACTGTGATTCACCCCCTCAAATGGAGATGAATGAGGAATTCAGTTATTACTTCAAAACTAGTTACTTTTAACTTGCTTTGGCTGATAAAAGATGGGAACATTAAAAAAAAAGTCTGTATGCCCTTTAGAGATGGCATTTGAGCTAATGCCTTGTCCTTTTGCTAAGGCACGTATTGCTAAAAATCATTGGCATCTGAAGGCTTCCAGAAGTTCAACAATCCAACACACACGAAAAAATCTTGATTGTCACAGCTCAGCTCCAAGAGTGAAATGTCCTATTTCAGGTTTTTCAGGAAGCATTAGCAGAGCAGTGGGAAACCTGCAGTGCTGTAGTTTGCTCCATTATCATGTGAATGTTAAAAACTGGCATGGAATAAAATACAGAAAAATCTATATCCCCTCATGTCTTGCACTGTGATCTCTGATCTTTTGCCATAAAAACCATTTGATTTACATCATTTTTCCTTTGAACACAGTTCTACCAAAAGAAAAATAAATAAAGACTTGAGGAAAATTTTTTGATCTTTTAATGCCCAGTCTTGTATGATGCCAAGTTGTTCCTGATTAGTGCCCTCATCAGCCTTACTAAATTCAACTCAGCCCCTTGGGAGCTCTCCATACCTTGCAAGAATGTAGATCTAGAGACAATTTCCAGAAAAGAAACCACACAAAGTGTCACTCATTGTTAGAGCCAAATTTGAGGCATGCCTTAAAGGTGCTGGAATGTTTGGAGGTTTATTTTCACCCATAGCAAATTTCTGGCCGCCATATTAAAGAGATTTGTTTGGGGCTTCATCAGAGAATATTTTACAACCAGGTTCTATCCCAATATTTCAGATTAGAAGAGGCTTTGACTATCATCATAAAAACATCCAAACTGAACCAGAACCTCAACTCTGAACATTTCAAACCAAGGCCCCAATCCAGCAGTGAGCTCTATATGAGGGGGAAACTCTATCCCCCTCACACAGCCCCATCGACTGCATTGGGGTTTGACATGCACAGAAGGATCTGCCGCACAGAATTCATTTCAGGATCAGGGCCTGACTGTGGTAACTAAGTACACAAATCATGCGTGCAAAAACCCACCCACTCTTCTTCTAACCATATGGACCTGCCTATGAAGACAGTTTAAATATGAAAATAGCAGAGCCAATGGTGTATAAACCTGATGGCTGCAAGATTCAGAAAAGAGAAAGGAAAGGAAAGGAAAGTAGCTATGGTGATCCAAACTGAAATGGAAATCCAACACCTGTGTACTCTTTTTTAAAAAGTTGGCAGCAAGTAGATATAAAGTGTTGGGGAGAATTCTAAGCAAAGGAAAGAAGCTCTAAGAATAAAGAGTTTTACTTGTTTTATTACATCTTTTTAACCAATGAAAGGAAACAATTCTCTGTCCTTCATGCTGTTTCCAAGCCCAGTTCAATTGCTGTATGATCCTAGCAATGGTGGTTACACAACAGCCTTAGTGAAAACCATAGGCACCAACTACGTGGGTTCTCTGGGGTTGGAGCACCCCAAAGGAAAAAATGGTGGGTGCTAAACACTCACCAGCAGCCCCCCTATCAGCTCCTCCCGCTCCCACCACTCACCAGCAGGCCCCGCAGATCAGCACCTCCCCCTTCATCCCCATGCCTCCCGCCTGCCGCAATCAGCTATTTTGCAAAGTGAAGGAGGGGGTGAAAAAGGGGAGGAGCGAAGATGTAGCGTGCTTCAGGGAGGGGGTGGAACTGGGCAAGAAGAGGCAGGGGAGCTTTGGGGGAAAAGGGTGGGGTGGGGGTAAGGTCTGGGGCAGAGCCAGAGGTTGAGCACCCCCTGGCACTTTGGAAAGTCAGTGCCTGTGGTGAAAACAGATTTTTCTATAGAAAAGAATCGTGACAGCTATCAGAATTAGAGTTGGCTGGAAAACAGAAATCTCTTCCCACAAAAAAAATTATTTCCGGGGGGGAGAGGAGAGGATTGTCCAGAATCAAGACAGTCAAAACTGAAAAAAAAAAAAAAAAAAAAAATAATCACAGGAAGGGACTTCCAAAAACAGAATTTTTCTTGAGTCATTGACGGTTTTTGTTAATATTACTTTCTGCCTTCAGGCAGGCGGGCAGCTGACATCTTGATTTTTCTAACAGAAAATCCAGGTTTGGGCAAAACTCATTTTCCACAGGCAAATTCCCATTTGGTGAAAAGGATGTTTTCCATAAGAAATTCATTCCACTGAAAAATGTCCTACACAGGAGTTGACACCTTTGGGATTTGATATTCTGAATGCATCAATGGACAAAACTCTCCTCTAATCCAGATGATGACCAGATCTAGATAAGTGGCGAAACCAGTGACTTGTCTGGTCATTTGTTATATCAATTCTGATAATCATCTTTTGCAGTCAAATAATTCTTGTCATCCTCCGGCCCAGACATCTCCACATGCATCCTGCTGAAGTTTTCATCCTCCCGGATGCTATGCAGACAGGCCACTTCCTCCTGCAGCTCTTTTATCTACTTGTGTGTAGCATTAGGAACGTATGTAGTTTTAAGAATAACACTGTTTTCCTTATTCTAATTACGTTCCTTGTTCAGTGTTAGAACAAAGCAACACTTTTTTCAGAGATTCTAAACCCCAAGAGGAGTATTGCGATCATCTAGTCTGACCTTCTGTATAACTAAGGCCATAGGATTTCCCTGAATTCATTCGTGTTCAAACTGGAGCTGATCTTTTAAAAAAATATCGAGTCTCCATTTAATGTATGTGGAGAAATGGGGTCGGGGGAAAGATAGAGAATCACCAACAACCCCTGGTAAATTGTTCCGGTGGTTAATAATTTCGCTGATACATATGTGCACCTTATTTCCAAGTTTGAGCTGTCTAGCTTTAACTTCTAGCTGCTGGACCTTGTTATACCTTTGTCTGCTAGAAGAGCCTTCTATTTCTTTCATTGCTTTCTGTGATTCTTTACCATTGCTATATGAGAACACAAGTCAGGATAGTAAAGAGTTTACCAGGAGGGGCCTTTCCTCTTTGATAAGCAAACTAACTAACCGTATTCACTAAACCATTTCTAGGGGATAATTAGCCAGAACTCCTAATATATGTGATGTCTCAGCAAGAATATTGGAGAAGGAAGTCACCCTAGAAGAACTTCAGAGAACCATTAAATGCTTTGAGGCAAATAAAACCCTAAGCCTGATGCTTTCTCTCTATTAATTTTTATCAATGTGTTTTTTGAAGAGCTGCTGCAATGTTAAGGAATATATTCAGTGAGATGGCCACACAGCCAAACCATACATCAGCCTCTATCACCTGCAAAGGGCCAAAAAGTGATATAGCTAAACGTCCAGCATCTAGAGGTGCAGTGTCACCCTGGTAACGGTAAAGAACATATCTAGTTAGACATACTTATTAGATTGATTGGGTTAGTGCCTTGTGACCGATGGAGAATGGAGCCTCATTGCGCTAAGCACTGTACAGACAGAGTAGTAGACAGTCCATGCCCTGCAGAACTTGTAATCTGGACAGAACAGACACAGGAGAAGAGAAAGAGATAGAACATAAGCAAAGTGAAAAACACAAAGGAAGCATATGGCATATCAGTGCCACTTTTTAAAGAAAATCTTTGGGAGGAGCTTCATTAAAGAAGAAATTCACTAGAATGGAGTGAGTAAGGCGGCAGGGGAGGAGAGAAGAGGAGAACGGGTGAGGTGAAGTGACTGAAGAAGAGAGCGAGATGGGTATGAAGCAAACATCTCACCAGCACAGAACAGAAACTGAAACAGTCTCATTACATCAGCATCCACCAATTCCTATTGCAGAATTTGCTGAGGCTGTTTAGGGGTCTGCTCTTGCTGGCTTTGGTTTCTATGGCCCCTGGTACTGGCTTCTCCCTGGAATGTCCATCTTCACAAAAAACTCACATGGCTCAGGAGATGGCACTTCGCACTGAATAGTCTTAAAACCTCTATAGAGAAGGATGGGGTCACCCTCCCCTGTGCTGACTCACAGTAAAAGGCTAAGTGTCCAACATGCCTGGCAAAAGGACAGTTGCACCGTTCTAGTGCAATCAAGAAGCCAGGAGACAGATAAAAATGACCCCAACCATCCCACTCAGAAGCCACAGAAGAACAGCCACCTTTCATCACAGCAGATAGGAGGGGAGAAACCACGTGAACACCATGCAGGATAAGTAGCATATCCAGGAAGGGGCACAAGGGGCACAGCAAAGTAAGGCTTCCTTATTCTTGAAGACAGGTCAGGGTGTGTTAAGTTGAAAGGGATTTCCACAATAGCAGAGACAGGTTGCTTGAAGAAACTACACAAGGCCTCAGCTCACAAAGAGTGAGAAGCTCAGGCTTCTGGAATCATCTCTTTCACATTAAAAAATGCTCCCAGCCATTTCCACTGTCACTCCAATAGTAGCACTATGGGATCACTACCCCTTGCAGAAAAAAAGGTCTGCTAAGGACTGGGGGAGATTCTTTAGCAATCAATCAAATGTCAAAAGGGAGGTCTCAGTGCATCAGGGTGAGCTGACTCTGAGAATATGGTAAGGTAAAGAAAGATGGCAAATGACTGGGGCATGGAAGGAGAGCTTTGATTTAGAGAGGGATGGAGCAAGGAGGAGATCTTATGGAATGTGAATAAAAGAAAGATGGTTTGAGAGATTGTTAGAGAGGGCTGAAAGAAGGCATGAAAGATCAGTTTTGGTCTGCTGGAGTAAGGAATTGTCTGCTTTAAGGGAACAAATGGGATATTTTGGTTTGGTATGAAACACTCGTACATGTTTTTCCCCCAATACTGAGCTTCAGAAAGTTTTACTTGTATTTGGCCAGTTTGAGAGGGGAAAATTGCAAATTGTTTTGATTTGACCTCCACTTAATTCATCTCAGGAAACAGGTGATGATAAACCAAGGAGGACAAAAATTAAACCCATGCAGAAGATTAGCACAAATTTAACATTTATCCAATAAACACTTCACGTTTCTAAATCAGAAGGTCAAAACCTTTAGCGGAAGAAATGAAACAATCATAATGACCAGCCAAATTGCATTTTATACTCCAGTCATAATTCCCAGACAACTCAGCCATTACTAGCAATTACTGATCATTTATTTTTGTTAACAGACTGGGGGAAAAAGAAAAATTGCAAATCGAGAGCCTGATTTCCAAAAAATAAAAAAATTAAAAAAAAAAATCAACCAACATTTATGTGGTGACAAAAATAGTTTTCTAACAGATCTTTACAAGCAAAAGAAAGTCTGCATTTGACACCTAACTTAAAAGAAAAACAAGGATACCTCACAGGTGCCGGTACTGCAGATAAGCAAAGTATCACATAAGATATCCCAAGGCTCTCTGTTTCTGTTTAAATTGCAATTATATAGAATATGCACATGCAGCACATATACTTCTACATCCCCACAGAGAAATACTGTATCTGGCCAGATGCTTTTATAGCCCTCATCGCCACAGCGCTCAAGTACCTACAAGAAGTTAAAAATTCAACAATACACTGACAATACCACTAAGGGGCAGGCTTAGAGGTTTTGGTGGTGTTGAGGTTTCTGTTTCTTAATGAACATGTGAGAGAGGGGTACCCACTGCAGAAACACGTGGGCTAAGAGGCCAGTCTTGGCTTGAGCTGAATGCAGTGAGGCTATGTCAGGGCTGGGATGTAGGTGGCCAGATCTAATGGTCAGAGCTGGAGCTGAGAGTCTGGCCAAGAGTCAGAGCTGGTTCAGAGGCTGAGGCAAAGATAAGAAACAGGAGAGGGAAATTAGAAGTCAGGCAAGAAGACCAGTTCTAAGGTATCTGCCAGGCGAAGCTCATCTGTGTGGACAAACTTACTGTGCCTCTCTTTGCATTTAAATTGGCAGCCCTGACCAATCAGAATTCATACAGTGTTCCTCTAAATCAGGCCTAGAGAAGACCTCCCTTATTTAACTGTGGGTTTCATGGTCTCTGCTGCCTGGCTGGTTAGCAGCAAGCCGCTGGGTGGCAACTAGGAACTGTCTAGAGGTTCAAGACCCTCAGGGGTGGCAGGCTGGTGGTTACTCATTTCTTCCTGACAGAAAGTTCCTTATTCTTAGTCCCTCTCTTTATTCCTTTCAACGTTTTCTGTGTTTGCAAGAGATACAGACGGCATGTGTGCACCATATGCCTGACTCTAGATCATAAGCTGATTCATTGTTCTTGAACTCTTAGGCAACAGGCACAATAAAATCCAATGTAATTTGATGGGACATAAAGTAAAGATGCAGTGCTGTACCCTTTTACTATTGTGTAGGAAGGCTCTGTAGCCTTCCTACACAAGGGCTGTACTTCGAAGCAATACGTTTTTTTTTAAATGAGGCCCATCCACTGATTTTACAGTCGGAAGAGCTCCCCTTTTTCCAAACTGGACCAAAAAGATAATTTAATTTTTCACAGTAATGAGTGAGCCATTGCTGTCTGACAGTGACCCGACACATCAGGAGTTTAGTATTCATAGAAAAAAAGTATTTGTAATAAAAGGATAGCTCTGAAATAGAGGAATGAGCTTCAGGGAAATCTCCGTCTTACGCACTAGAAGCAACCAAATAGTGAGGGAAGATATGACTGATTTGCTTGTGCTTTTCAATTGTTTCATGACTTCTAAATGGCATCATTGCATCCTGTCTGCATTATTTTGCACACTACAATATTACCTAAGATCAAATACAATTGCAGATGGAGGGGGATATAGGAGAAAGTATTTCTTATTAGATTTAATCTGGGTCATCTGAGGAAGGGAAGGGGGAAGTGAAAATCCTTCTGTCCACATTTTGTTTGGTTAGGCTTTAGTAAATGGTAAAATACATATAGGGAAACTATTAATAAGCGACATAGTGCTTTTTGTGACTCCTGGAAATCTCAGTGGTTTGTGCCATGCGCATTTAGAAATGTGTCTCATACTGTCTAATTGCAGATTGCGCTGCAGGAGGGGAAATTCTGAAAGGGGTTTGAACCTGGTCTCCGTTTCACAATGATTTTGTGCACACAGGATCCAACATAGTCAAAGTGGATAGTCCTCTCTTTAGTCCCAGGACAGGTGCAGCACGGACAGCATCAATGCAACTTCCCCCATACTAAACATCTGTTGCAGCTAAACTCTGATCCAAATGAACCACCTTTAGCAGTTCAATTGCTGTGCCCATTTAATCTACTGCCTTCCTGCTCAGTCACCAAAAAGACAAATAAGCTCTAATCATGGTGGTGATATTTATGTTGAGGACACTAGTCCACTGGAAAGTAGATTGAGCCCATCAACTTGTTTCTCATAGGCCACTGAGCAGCAGTTAGGTGCTTAAGTTAATCGACAGTGATTTAAAAAAATTAGATACAGTTGTCTCATTGTATAACAAAATGAGCCTATTTAAAGAAAAGAAAAACAAACACCACTAGAGACTCAGGTAGGGCAAGATTCGGTAGCACATGAGTGCAAGTCACCACAGCACCAGGCAGGGTGAGGGAGTTGTGATCGGCCAAACCTGCAGACTCTGCAGGTAAACAAACCGTCCCAGCCCGCCAGTGGATTTCCCTGATGGACCACATGCCAAAGGTTGCTGATCCCTGCTCTAGACGGATGTATGCCTGTGTGGACAAACGAGCAAGGTTTGAAAGACATCCAGAATGTGACAGATGCTGGATCACGTGTGGATGAAAGAGCTCAAGTTCCCAGGATTGTAAATATGATCTTGTTGTAGTGTAACAGGACATTTCCCTAACACCATAATAATGGGGATTGTAGGAGTATATATCCTTGAAAGAATTCATGCATCAATATTCTGATCAGATATAGGAAGGGAAGTGTTTTAATTTGGGATTTATCTCTCGGGTTATTAGGGAGCTTCTCAAATCAAGACACTGAGGCATAAAATAGGTACATAGAATAGGAGCTTTATTGAGCATGTCTGTACTACATAACTATTATCGGAGCACAGATTAAGATCCCCATATCTCATGGGCTCATTTTAAATCCTGGGCTGAATTTTTAGGGGGCAGTCTTCTTCCAGTCTGTACTTTATTGCAAAGTCCTGAGGAGGAACTTGGAAAGAAAAACCCAGGACATGAAGATAGATGTTCAACATGTTTCACAGATTTCTTATGAAGACAAGAATTAAGGTGTATTGGAAAGGTGTATTGCCCATATTGAGAAACTCCACTAATTGAAGAAAGTTAGGTGAACCAAGAACAATTACTCACCACCTTTGTAACTGCATGTTCACTCCCTGTGCTATAAACTGCAATGCACTAACTCTATTTTATTCTTGTATGCCCAACACACTTTCTTTTAGGCTTGCATGTAAGGAAGTAATTTGCACGGCTAATCATTCTAATACGACTAGCTAAAAATGATTTTGTTATTAAAAACAATCCCCCTTCCAACAAAGTTTTGCATAAATCTTATGCTTAAAAAAACCCTGCAATCATTTTGAAATAAAATGTTTACTTTTTGCAGTATCCTAGCTTAATATTGGCAAGAATCTTTGAGGGAGGGGATGAGTAGGGGGTAAAATAGGCATCAAGAACTCTTCCCAATCTGGTGTTGAGTAAATAGGGTAATAAGTCTAAAGATCACATAAGAAATGCCATATTTATTTTTCTTCCTACGGAATCTCCTCCAATAGCTGCAAGGTAAAAGGAATTGTCTCTCTCCCCACCCCCCTTTTTTTTGGCAAGTGGGAGTAAATTGCTTATTTGTGTCAGGAATAACTCTGTCAGTAATTCTGCACTTGATCTGTAAATATCACCACATGCACAAGGGAAATTAATGTACAATAGAAGCACATACAGCATAGTAGCAAAGGATGATTTAGTGAAATCATTAGCGGAACGGATGTATTTAAAGGCCTGCTGTACCCCTCTCTTCTCCCGCACGCTTTCTGTAAAATCTTTCAAATGCTAGCACAAAGTGGCATGTTGTGAATCTGGACACAAACTGAAAATCCTAGGTAGTTAATCTTCAAATTCAATCAGATTTTGCAAACTCAAAGTAAGCAAACAGACACAGAGGCAAGCATGGTTTCCCTTCTATTATAATTTCCTGGAATTACTGATTTATGATACAAATGTTTGCCCATAAGTGTAAGAAACAGCAGTCCTCCCCATATTGCAAGTGCTTGTGACTAATGAAGACCTGTCATGGGAATCGACAGCATGGAGTGAAAATGACTATTACTCAGCTATGTTTCCGTTTTTCTGTAATAACACTACATAAAAACAACATTTTTAGCTGCTAGAACAGGTGGCATAAGAAGAAAACTAATTTAAAATCTTATTCATATGAATATTTGTAGTCCCTTTCTGCAGTGATCTTCATTTCATATCAATGGAATAGATAATAAGTTGTGCTATTATCCTATCCAAGTCCCAGAAGCACTCATACAGAGGGACAGGTATTCATCACTCATTTGGGCATTCAAAGCAGCAGGGGTGACTGTCAGGTAAGTTCATTGACCACTGGATTCCTCAAAAAGCAAGGGACTTGGATTTGATCTCTGAAGATGCCTTTCAGCAGTGAATTTATGGCATGTATTTCAAGCTCCAAATGTCTCTTCATAAATCGTAGACAGTATCCCTTCTCCGGTTTGGGTAAGGAATCCTGAAATGAAAGTAGGTGCCTTTGGGTGGAGGTGGAATGGGAATATGAATGGCAGTTAAATAGAAACAAAAATCTATACAAAACAGTGCTATGTAAACCAGACTGAACTGACCTGGAAACTGGATTGAATCATGTTTGCTTTAGCAGCCACATATGATGGGGGAGAGTTAAAAATAGATCCTTGGATCTTGACCCATTGCTGGCCGGTAGCCTGACATTTGGCCAGAGACCGCAGCCGTCCTCCTAGCAGCTGCTCCCCTCCTCTGAAGTCAATGGATTGCACAGAAGTCAGTGGCAATACAGCTGGGATGAATTTTGCCTGCTGAGTCTCAGGGAAAGGTTAAGGAAACCTCACGTTTTCTTATAAGGCCAACCAGCAGGAGCCACCCCAAAAGGCTTCTCCACCAATATCTTCCTTTCTCAATGTACAAGAAGGAAACACTATTTCTTTCCAAGGCCAGCTCTGATCTGTGTGCGCCCTGACTGCAGCCCTGTCAGATGGGGTTACCCTTCAGCAGAGGAAGGAACACGTTCAAAAATATGTTTTTAATAAGTATGTCTACATTCTTAAATTATGAAAGAAAAATGACCCTACAGTCTGGGAAGATATAGAAATATAAGCATTCTGTCATCGGAACTTAATTTTCACTTGTGCTGAAGCTATCCAAAGGCAAAATAAGTAAGTTTTGTATATGTTGCATCCAACAAAATAATATCTAGAAACCACATGGGGGCTCCAAATAATCAGGTTTAGTAAACATACACAAGCATGGAAAGTGTAACTCTATTTAGAAATAAGTCAGACTAATTTGTATAACAGACCCAGGAAGCATCACTAGAGGATTCACAACATTTTACAGGAATACGACACAATTTCTATGCACTATAATAAGCACCAGTTTAAACATCTGGATCCTGATTCTCCATTCTGATACTGCACCTTGGTGCCAGTCTCTCAGTGGAAAGTGTCAGAGTTTAAGGCCAGAAGGGACTGCCCAATCATCTAGTCTGACCTCCTGTGATTGGAAACCCAACAGATCTGGCCAACTGGGAATGTTTCCTAGTGCGGGAATAATTCCCAGGTGGCCTAGAGGCATTGTGCCCTACCCTCACTTGTAGCTTTTGGAACAGGGAGTAATGCAAATAGAATGGGGAGAGGTGGAATGTCTACACTGTCTATTCCTGGCTCCTGGAACATCTGCTGGGGACCTAGGACACCTGGCTAAAACTACAAGCCCCAGGGTGCTCTAACTTATACTAGAGGTTGAATCTACTTTCAACAAACCCAGAAGAAGAGAGCCACAAAAGATAGCAAAGCCAGATGAACACACCTCTCCCCCCATCCCCCAACCTCAGATTCTTCTCTGAGCACAACTGGGCCAGACCCAATGATCAAGCCCCCCACCCCATTTTTTTGGAAATAAATGCTAAAAACTAAATGTTACATGCAAAATTACATTTATAACCCATAGTTTTTGTCCCAAGGGCATGAGTCACAAAGCCAGGTTCATTCTTCATTCAATACTCTGCACATGCCTGAAAAAAGTTTACCACTCTCAAATCCAGTCTCCTAGTCTGACCACAATACGATATGTAACGGACGATAACAAAAAGCCTTTGGGTGTAACCTTGAGGAGCTCTCTGACAAAAGGACTAAACATGGGCATTTTTTGTTGTTGAAGACAGAAGTGTCTCTCTCACACACACACCAGTAAAGATCCCAATAGTGCAGTTTCTTATGGCCCATTCCCATAAAACACTTCATGGTACACTTTTAAAAGGGAATTCAGGTATTTACCAGTTTACCACTCCTAACTAAACTGGATGCTTTTTCCATGTTTCTTTATCCTGGCTTTTATTAGCAAGAGTAAAGAAATTACCCTGCTAACCTCAAGTGGCTACTCTTCTGTCTATGGGTGGGAGATCAGATCTACACATTTGTAATAACTGGAGTATGGCTGAAAGGGAAGAGGGAACAAAACATTGAAAATACTAACTTGTTGAAAATGGAAAACATAGCATAAGAAGCAAATACAGAGCATTACAAAATATACATTTCAAGAAAAGCGGTTTGGTCAAAACGGTTTTGCTACGGAGAACCAAATTGCATCAAAAACATCCATTTGGCCCGTCCAGAAAGTGTTTAAATTATGCACTGAGGCATTCAACACGGGTCTCAGAGATGTGGTTAGATTGAGACAGTTAACTCCAGCCTCCAAATCTGCATGCCAAATTTTACACATTCAACTGGCTGTGCCTGCAACTGCACAATCGTTTTGCGTATGCACTCAGCAAGTTGCCATCCTGCTGACTTCATGAGCAGGGAGTACCCGAGGACAGACAGATATTTTACACCACTTCTCATTTCCTGGTTGTGGCTATTGCTGCCCAGTTGACAAACATAGTGAAAATGTGCTGTGTACTGTCTGGCCAACACTGTAGCACTGAAGAGGTATGTATTTGAGCACTGAAGACGTAAATTAGATCCACTGTAGGTGGTTATACAAAGAATTATGGAATACTTATTTCTGCAGTATTGAAGCAAGTGAGAGGAGTCTCAGAGTAAGAACCATATTTCAAACTATTTTTTGGGTGGCTACATGCCACCAAAGCTGTAGCGTACTTCAGCAATCAAATCCAGATGAGATGTGCAATTAACTTCACCAAGAAGAAAACCAAATATCACAGAACTGCAATCCCTGCTCACCTACAGCAAATTCAAATAAAATTACATTCTCATTTATATAAGTAGCTTGCACTGAATTTTACTTAATCAGTATTACTTCGGTTACAAATGAAGGACTACAAGGATAAGCACATTCTGTTCATTGTATTATATTTTCCTGAGAACACATGTTGTATTATGTCCATGACTGCAGGATGTTGCAACTAGATATTCAAGTCCACTGTACATACAAAGTTATCAAAAAAAGCAGAAAGCACCCTAAACAGTGCTGCAATGGGCATGTAAATTAGGCACAAGTTGGTGCATCCATATCCAGCCTACATATGAATTCAAGAACATAAAATTTCACCTTGAAGTTCTGAGGACATGAAAAAAAATCACCCAAGTTTTGGTTACATTGTAACAACTGTTTACCACTATTTTGTCCAGCTTGTAGTTAGTGGGGCCCACTATTCCTTGTTATTAACTGCAACATCAGAGAATAAAAATAATTATTTACAGAATTATTTTCAATCCCTTTAGAAATTGTCTTTGGTCCCCCTGGTATGTTAATACCATAATTTATGACCTTGGTGCAGGAACAGTGATTGTAACTTTCACTGGGCCTTTGCTATGCAGGAGATCAGACTAAAGTGATCATAATGGTCCCTTCCGGCCTTAAAAAACCCCCTATTACTGTTTACATTAAATAAAAACAAAGCATGATGAATCTGGCAAAGACAATAATCATCTTCAATACAAAGAGCAGAATAGCTGAAAAATAGTGAACGTTTTTCACAAAAGATTATCAATATTTTGACTAAGCTCAAGCAACTCTAGTCGGTATGTTATGATTAAGACAGGTTCAACTTTTCATATCAGACAATGAGAACATAATAAAAGGTAACAAATGAGCTTAAAGGAAAGCAGGGGAAATGTAGATTAAGCATTAGGAAAGATAATATGAGAACAGTTGGGCAAAGGGATAGGAAGCCAAGGAGAGTGGTTGAATCATCACCACCATAAAGCCAAACTAAGCAATTATGTAGGAGGCCTGTTGATAAATGAATGCTGGATGGTGACCCAGTAGCAATCCCTTCCAACACAAACAATTCAGGTAAGAATCAACTGTGCATGGCAATAATAAAGCTCAGCACATTTCATGAAAGCATTTTGTAAACATTAACTAATTAGTGCTACCATCAAACTATTACAAGTCAACATCCACAAACAAATACTCTTCTGTAGCCACACCTGTCTCCATTGCTACATATTTACAGTACGAGCACACCACCATTTCTTCTTGATAGATCTGTGTGGTAATAAAAGGAGACAGCATCTAAGTCAGGGGTAGGCAAACAGCGGCCCGCAGGCCACATCCAGTCCGCAGGACCGTACTGTCTGGCCTGACTGAGCTCCCGGCCAGGGAGGCGAGCCCCAGCCCTTCCCCCGCTCTCACTCCCCTGACCGCTCTCCCCCCGAGTCTCTGTCCTATCCAGAACCTCCTGCTCCCTGACTGCCCCTCCACGATCCCCTGCCCCTTATCCAATCCTACCCCTCCCCCGCTCGCCGGAGCCAGTCATGCCACTGCAACGCTCCCCGGCAGGAGCAGCGGGCCGGCACACTAATGGCATGGCTGAAGGGAAAGGGGGAGGGGCCAGGGCTTGCCTCCTCAGCCAGGAGCTCAGGCAAGCTGGACAGGATGTGGGCAATCTATGGCCTGCAGGACCATACTGTCCAATCTCTGGCCCCTCCCCACTGTCTCCCCTCCTCCACAGCCATGCCGCTAGCGCTCCAGCCTGCTGCTCCTCCCCGCTGCTCTTAACAGGGAGCATTGCAGCGGCGTGACTGGCCAAGGGACAGGGGGTTTCGGGGGACAGTCAGGAAACTGGGAGCAGGAAGCATTGGATGGGGCAGAGACTCGGGGGGGAGAGGGAGTGATGGGGTGTGGATACGGGTCAGGATGGTCTGGGGACAGGGAGCAGGGAGGGTTGGGTGGGTGTAGGGTTTGGGGACAAGGAGCAGGGGGGCTTTGATGGGGGGTGGGGTCCCAGGAGGTGGTTTGGGGACAAAGAGCGGGGCGGGGGTTGGGAGTTCTGAAGGGGGCGGGAAGTGGGACGGAGTCGGATAGGGGTCAGGCCAGGCTATTTCAGGAGGCACAGCCTTCCCTACCTGGCCCTCCATACCGTTTACAACCCCATCTGGCCCTCGGGCCAAAAGGTTTGCCAACTCCTGATCTAAGTCAAGACTGGCAACCTCCTCTATTGTTAAAGACTACTAAGCCACACCTTCTTCTATACACATTCTCTACAAGACAGACCAACTAGTGTTTGGATACCTCTGAGACAAACCATTTATATTTCTAATTGTGAGAGAAGCAGCTTCAAAGTGAAGACTATGTAATATATTATGATGTTTGGTTGCAGCATAAAGGGATCTTTCAGTCTAGTTTTTTTGCAGGGGTGGGGGAGGTGGAAGAGGGCTAGAATCTATTTTATCTATGTGAATGTAAATGCCATCAAATGCCAGAAACCTTCATGCTGTTATAGTCACAATCTAGTGACTTTAAAATGATTTATTTTGAGGGTGCGGAAAATGAAATGGAAGATAGAATCCTTAACGCTCCCTTTTTGTAAACTACACCACAAATGATGAAAGCATTAAGGCAGAAAACATCAAAAGCCTTGTTCAGAACCATTCAAGGGGAAACATTTATGTGTTTTCACTACTGAAGGGAGGCACTGGTTTTATAAAGCTAAAATGAGATCAGGCTAGCAGCTAATATTAAATGTTGGTGTTTTACCAACAGCCAGGAATTGATTGATATTAAACTGATCATCTTAAATTAAAGCACAAGAGCCTCAAAAAGTAATTGCCAGTAACCTGAAGTACAGCAGCAGGATATAGAAGTGAAACATTGTTCAAATACCAGAACTATCAGGTAGCCAGGATGCCCTCCAAATGTATAACATCACAGCACATATTTTGTTTTTAAATCCAGCATATTGTATTTTCTTTTGAGTACAAGTGGAAAATAGCTAGGCCTCAGGGCTCTAGACTAGGAGTTGGGAGACCTGGTGTCTATCTATTCATAACCCTGCATGTGACAAATCTTTTCACCTCTCTATACTTCATTTCCCTTCCAATCAGTGAAACAGAGGCAATGACACTCACATCCTCTATAAAGCACTTCACCATCTATGGATGAAAAGTGCAGTATAAGAACTAGCTATTATTAATACACAAAAGCAATGTCAGAATTGTGTTCCCTGCATGCTCCACCTAGAAAGAGGAGACCTGTTTAAAGTGCTGTATTACATTTTATCAAATTAACACACTTTATTAAAAGTTGATGCAGTCACCAATGTTTGCTGACAGACATTGGGGTTTTTTTAATTGGTTTACTCTTTGCAATTGTATGAACTCCCCACCCCAGTTTTTTTGTTTGTTTTTGTTTCTTTGGAAGCAAATTTCAGCTGATGATCTGCTGGCACCTCATAGGCTGTGCGAGTCTTGTTACAGATATTCATTTGGTATCATATTGTATTCAGTGGCAGAGCACAGAGACACCAGTTTGAAGTCAACCGTTACACACCAAACTGGTGGATATGCAGTTACATGCCACCTTGCGTATCATCTCCAGCACCCTGCGTCCAACTCTGCTCCCAAGACTTCCCAATCTGAGCAAGGTTGCTCATCCTCATATCAGACGAGAGGTTGCCACTGGCAAATTACTGGAAACAGTATGAGCCAACTCAAGCCTGCCACTGCACAATGACCTTTTTAAACCACCAGCTGCACGTTTGCTGTCACGTTGCTCATTATGGTCTCATCCACCACGCCAGGATGTTAGGGCAGAAACACTCTGGCAAGAGGAATGGATATTGGTTATAATCCCCAAGTTATATTGGTTATAATCCCCAAGCAGTCCCTTGTCGCTGACCCCACGATTTGCTCGCCTGCTTTTGACCTGCCCTGTCGTCAATGGTCCCTGTTGAACAGGTTCCAGACCAGGCAAGGTCTCTGTGCAGCCAACCAGTATCATTGGGGCCTTCATGACCCCCCTTGTGCAGCTGCAGCGCGACACAGACTATGGCACACATTGTCGATGAATGCCTGCTGACTAGGTTCAGTGGTGGCCTAGAAGAACTGCATCAGGCCACTGAAGATGCCATTGCTTGGCTAGACAAATATGCACACACTAAATAAATTTTAAAAAAATGGTGTTTGCTCGTACATGATCTGAGCTGTGCGACTGGTCGCGGAAGTCACACAGTATTTCTTCTGCTCTCTTTTGGATGACGGTATGTTTTATAACTCCTGAATTGAGAATCAAACATTTAGGTAATTACATGAGCAGAGCTTTCCCCAAATGTTAATGTGAACAAACCTGTGACTACCCATATGTCTCCAAGCATGAGTAGTGGAGTCATGAATACTATTGTGTCAAATTCACTTGTGATATTCACACAAACGTTTGCAGATATTTTTCTACAGTATTCATTCAGCTCTGCCACCATCTGTGTTAACAGTCTGGCAAGCAATATCAACAGAGCCAAAGGATTTCCAAGGGGGGTAATTTTATGCTCTCTCAACTGGTTAGCAAAATGGACTTTGAGTTAGGCTCTTTGCTGTATGTACTATTTTATTATAGCAACACCTGTCCCTTTTTGTATGTTGCTGACCTTAGGAAATAATCACTTACCTTTACGCACAAATCACATTAGCACTACCTAGCCTTAGGCCTATGAATATTTATAGCAAAATGCACAAGACCTAGTTGAAGACACTGTAGCATTCTTGGCATGCTCTTGGCACAACAGTCACTGAGTTAGACTGAAACGGTAGAGTTAGTTACTTTAATAAGTATGGCTGACTTCTGGTTAAATCATTGTACCATACACCTTTTTAGCTAGTGATGATTATTTTGCCTGAGGTTCATGCAGCCAGCAGAACAAAGACAGGTTTGCTATCTGTGCTGACCTCCTTAGTTTATTCACATGTTGATCTATGCTCCCTCACCAATATTTTCCAGCTAGATACACTTCCCGGGCATTAGTTTCACTGATGTTTGTGCAATTAGAGTAAAAGCAGATGGGCTGCGCAAGGTAAGAGTTAGTGCAAACAGGTCTATGCAAACCGGGAATCACACAACTAGCTCCAAACGTAGACATAGCCTTAAAGAACTCTACCTTCAGGGAATGCTTGCACAAGTGAAAATAGACAGTGAATAGACGTTAGTGTAGCATCTATACTGTCTATCCTAATAGAGTCAGCCTTAAACCATGCAGAAAAGCAGCAGGAACAGCAGCATCTCATGCTTAAAAGCCCAGAAATTACACAGGAGAAAAACACCAGTGCAAGAACATGCCCCAGAGGAGGGCATATTGGAAGAGAGCCTTCCTGTAGATCTGATGCAAGGCAGCAATTGTTAGCCATTGACTATCTGCAAGCCACTACTCTAACATCATTCAGATCAGGGCTTTTCAACCCGTAGCCCATGGGCCACTTGCAGCACCATCAGCACACAGCTGCGGCCCATGTTTGAGAACCTCTGATTCACATGCTTCCATAAGGTTCACTTTTTCCTAAATGCCCACAAGAGACTCTAAAGACCGTTTTTAAGAAGTGGTCATTGGACCACTAGACGTGACTGTAACTGCTAGCAGCCATGAGACTGTACTACTGTAGCCATCAGTCTTCCTCACCTCTTCCTACTGCTACTTGTCATATAATATTAACAATGAAACTGAAGCCTTTTCAGGGAAAAGACAGGCTCTTTATCTGTTTTGTAAAGCACTTAGCACACTGTGTGTGCCACAGTATAACACACACACAAATTATATTTTTGCTGCATCTCTGCTACAGTGTTTGGAGGTGCTGTGAAACAGGGCAGTAAAAGGCTGTCTAAATCAATATATAGAGGGTCCACACTAAGAGAAGAGGAAGGCAGAAAGGTAATAAAGAGCTGAAGTGGTCGCATGGACCATACCCTTGCAGGAGAAAAGAGTTTTAATAGGTTGGGAGGAGTTGAACATGGATGACAGGAGGGTAGGGACAGAAGGAGTGGTAAATTCCACATCAAGGGCCTACCACTGCAGAACGGCCATGCCTGACTAATCTCTAGCAGGTGGGTGTTGTGCGAATACACCAAAAGAGACTTTTGGAAGAAGTACTAAGTGTCGCCAGGGGTAAATTGCAAAGGATTTTTCAAAGCAGTCACGTAGCATTGGTTGTTTCCTCATTTGATGACAAACTTTTTTTAAAAAAAAACAACAAAAAACAGGAGGCTATCAGCAAATAAACAGCCAGCCATGAGCATCTGGTACAGATTTTTGGTTGAACCATCATTCATGCTAAAGTCACAAGACATCTGGAATTTGCAATCATTTTCACAAATAAACCAGCTGTCGTCCAAATACTCATGAATGATAAATGATATCGCTTCCCATTAATAACTCTCCATACTCATTTGCAAAGTCACGGCCAAATCACCTTTTGTACTAGCTCTGAAGACTAGTGCATAATTCTGAATAATTGTAGTGGATTCTTTGCATTTGAGAGCTTGTGCAAAATGCAAACATCCAAAATAGAAACATAGCTTTATAGATTTGCTTAATATTTTTGTTTATATTGTTTCAACTGACTGGATAATAGATTGATTTGTCCCATTGTTCATTTTATTTCTCTGTCCAAATTAATAAAGAGCTTTATGATGCAACGCATGTCAGGCCAAATAGATAAGCCTTTTATGGTGTTGTACAACAATGGTTTGTGGCTCTCTCTTTAGCACACACCATTGCACACTTCACCTGACATAGTGAGTTGCTCTTATCATCTATTTAAATAGGAAATTGATTCACCCATGAATTATCTAAAAAGCAGGACCATATAAAGCCCGTTTAGAGAGACAAGGTAAGTGAAGTAATATCTTTTATTGGACTACCTTCTGTTGGAGAGAGACAAGCTTTCAAGCTTATACAGAGCTCTTCTTCAGGTCTATCCAATGGAAGCTGGTCCAATAAAAATATATTACCTCACCCACCTTGTCTCTCTAAAAGGGCTTTACACAGTCCTACTTTTCAGATAACCCTGATTACACAGCTACAACGCCACTGCATAAAGCGCACTTTGTCATTAGATCAATGATCCCAACAAAGAATAGGACAGAAAGGAGTAGGGGAAACTCAGGACAAAGGTGCTGAGGGAACAAGCAAGTCATTGATCAGTTACATCCAGATTATATTTCTTCTCCTATTCCTCCTCTAAAATTTACTTTCAGTTCCTGAAAATTCAAAAGACACCTCTCGAGAAGTGTCACCTTTCTCTCCCACTAGCTATTCTTGCATCTAAACCATTAGCACGGACTATCTATCAGACTGAGAGCATCCACCAAGCAGTGCCTGGAGTGGTGTAAGAGAAAAGCCCGTGTCTAAGCAATTCCAGTGCTCACACAAAATGCTAAAAGTGAGCCATATGCAAGAGAAACCGTGAGCCACACCAATCAGAGGGGTGTTTTGGAGATCTTGTTACTTGATCTTTCTTCTTTAGCCATGCCAGCAATTCAACAGCTGAGCCAGCCCAACCTATTTAAAAGTGTGAATGTCATCCTGTAGAGATGACAACTCCTAACTCCTCCACCTTCTCATTTAGTCCTCTTCCACGAGGTTCCAGACAGTCACTCTTTTCATCTCCACCCTGTTTAAAAACCATGGTTCTTTGGCTAACAAGAGGGTGCAGCGACAGGCATTTCTCCTCAGTCCCTAGGACTCTCTGTTCAGTGGTATCAAGCCAAACAGTAGGTTTGAGCCCAGAGAGGTAACAGACAATTAGAAAAGCCCTGTGCATCCCAGTTCTAAGGCAGAAATCCCAGAATGGTAAATGCAAGCTTCCCTCAGCAAGCAGGGATTCCCATCTCAGCAGGAAGCTAGTTACAGTGTATCGTGAGAACGCTTACCCACACAGTCACCCTACAAACTCCAGATGCCTTCATTATATTTTTCCCCTTCAAGTGCTCAACATTACACCCAGAATTCAACCCAACTCCACAAGAAAGCAGGAGCGGGAGGGAGGTGAAATTCTGAGGGTACAGGTCACTAGGGAAGTCAAGAACATGCGTTTTGAAAGATTTCCCTTATTTCACGAGTGAACTACTCATTAGTCTGGGGAGGAGGGCAATGAAACTGGAAAGGAAGCCAGAGAATGCTAGAGAGTGGGGGCTGGGAAAAGATGATTGACTGGTGAAGAGGACCTGAATATGTTTAAAAAATTTTAAAGAAAAAGAAAAGAAAAAACTACTTAGAAGTGCTAAGATGCATCCTATCATCACCCTGATCACACTGCCTGTATGGTGCATTTTTCCCCCTGCCATCCATCAGTCATTTTATATGGTACACTCTTTGGGGCTCGGACTGTCTGGAAAGCACCTAAAATATTTTGCATACTACTTCAGCGCTAATATGTATATTAACCATCCACCACTTTTTGCTGCTAATTTGATTTGAACCACAGTGTAGATTGGCCAGTTTTAGTCTAGTGTCCTCATTTACTACTAGCAAAATGCTGTTTACTTTTTAAAACATTATTTTTAATTGTGGGATTTTCTGTAAAGCAGGGATTGGCAACCTTGGCACGCGGCCCCCCAAGGTAAGCACCCTTGGCGGCTTGGACGGTTTGTTTACCTGCCGCGTTGCTGACCATAGAGAACAGTGACAAGGAATACAGAAGGAATAAGTAGGAGACCACTCCATCTAAATCAGACACAGAAGAAAACTGCAGCATAAAGAATCAAGAAGATCCCAGTGGGAACAAGAAGAGCACATGTTGCAGGTTCTGAATGTTAGAACACTTGAATGTTAAAATGCTATGTGATATAATGTATTTATTTTATGCTAGGGATTAATGCTTCTATCTAGTTTTTGAATTAAATAGAGACAATGAAATGCTTTCAAGATGAAAGATGCTGCATACCTATGTTATAATAATAAGGATATTGTCTAAATGTTTGAACCTTAATCAATTTCCATTGTATTTTGCATATAAACAATCTATTTGCCCACAAAATATAAATTTGACAAACAGGAAGTGCTCTGAACACATTTTAAACTTACAAAACATTTAAGTCTCTAATATTCAGAATGAAAATCAGGGGTGCTTGAAAGGGGAGAAAAAAGGACATTTGGCTCAGCATGGGACAATTATTTTTTTTACTGTTACATACTCCCCACAATGCCATCTAATTAGTTTTTTTGTCACAACAGCCCTAACTATTGAGCTGTTCCAGGCATTTTAATTATCTGGAACAACAACAACAAAAAATGGATATCTTGAAATGCACAGTGGAAAGGAAAAATGATGTTGTATACAATATTTGTATCATGAGGCTTTAGGGATGAATAGTTCAAAAAAAAAGTCAACATATTTAATGAGGAGCAAGGTTATTTAAATGGGAAAGGACGTAGGTGGATAGATTTCCAAGGAAGGTTCTGAATGAAGGAGTGAAAGGAAGAGAGAAACAAGATTAGGTGTAAACAGTGGTAAGCAGAACAGGGAACATCAGCACAACAAGGATGTGGCATTGCCATTGACACTTAGGGCTTGTCTACTCTGCAGCTGGCAGCATGCCTCCCAGCCCAGGTAGCCAAACATGCACTAACTCAGCTCAAAACTAGCACGCTAAAGATAGCACTGCAGCTAGATATAATACTGCAGCAGGGGCTGTGGAGCAGGCTAGCCAGCAGAATACAAGCCTGGTCAACTCCCGGGTCCATTCTTAGAGGTGTGTCTATGTTGTAACACTGATGGCAACATGGGCCAGCCATCTAAATCCCATCTTCACCATAACTATTGCTGAGTTCCTCAGCTGTCACATCACACTAGCTCGAGTGTTGATGGTACCTAATATTTCCTCTCTAAACATAAATTCACCAACCCCTAGTTTTCAGGCAGCAGCAAGTTGAGCTAATTTGCAGTTAGTCCATGAGTTTGGATCATTTCTAATAGATGAGAAAAACAAATACTGACCCTTTCCTTTGATAAGTACTCACTTTCAACTATATATTTATTATTTTGTCCATTGCCATAGTCCCCTTTTATTTTAGCAGGTTTAATACAGGATTTCCTGGTGAATACTGTTATTAATTCAACTACAGTGACAGTAACTCATATTTCCCTTGGACAGGTGTCCAGTTTTCACAAGCTAGCATTTTGCTACTTCCATTTTTTAATCTTCCATTTGTCTTAGTTCCAAGGTACTGGAATTCCTGAAGATAATGACTGAAAGTGCCTATATGCTGTCACGGTGCGAGACTCACCTCTGCGGCGCCTCCTGCTGGTCTCTTAGGGAATTAGCGTTCCAGACTCCGGAGCACCCTGTGCAGGCCGATGCGCCGCTTGCTCCCCATGTCCCTCCCCGACCCCAGTTCCCTTTTTATCTGGGGTGCTGCCCCCAGCAGTATCCCCCCAGATCTCTGGGTCTCCCCTCCCCCAGAAACCCCCACCCCCTATCCCCTCCTTGCCTCAGCCTATGGGCTACTGCCAGTCACCATCGAGCCCCCTTTCACTGGGCCGACTGCAGTCTGTATAAGCTAGTCGTCATAGGCAAGGCAGGTTTGGGCCTGCTGCCTCTGCCTACTCATGGGTTGCCCTCTGTACCCCTTTTGGCCTTCTACAAGGCCGGCAGCCTGGCGGGTTTCCAGGCCAGAGCTCCCCATCTCCTCTGGTCTTCCCCCAGCCCTGCTCCACTCCAGGTACCTTCTCAAGCTCCCCAGCAGCCAGGCCTGTCTCCCTCCACAGCTAGAGGAGATGCTTTGCTCCTGGCCCACTGCCCTCCTATAAGGGCTAGCTGAGCCCTGTTTGGGCGGTGGCCACAGCTGAGCCTGCTTCCCCCAGTCAGCCTGGGTACTGCTTGCTCCCAGGCATAGCCCTCTCCTGGGCTGTTATGAGCCCTTTAAGGATGGAGCGGGTAGCCACCCCACTACATATGCTTATATGGTCATCCTGACAGACAAGCTGAAGAGGATCAGTACAGCAGACAACAGACACAATTACTAGATAAATCATACCAACACAAGGAGCTGGGACTAGAACTCTAGCCCATTAGCTCCCATAACATAGGCCTTCCTGCCACATCAAGTAACCATGTGTAATTGTATGTGTAATAGCACAGTCCCAAACACTTCTGGCCACAAGAGACCCCTCCACACTTCGCATAAGAAGTGCTAACCAGCAGCCTGGCCAAATTTCAGCACCAGTAATTATTTTCTGCCTGCTGCAAATTTCTCTCAACAGCTTCAGCTTCCTGTCCAACACTGTTGCATTGCTTTGTATAGTTTCTTCAGCTACGATCAGAGTTCCTGAGACAGTGCCAGGGGACAACTGATGTGCAGCTGCTGAATATTAGAGAACAGCATTGTGGACCAAGATGGGAACAGCAACTGTACTGATGCATCTGCTCTGGTTCTTGCCCCATCTCCATTAATGTTTCATGGCCATACCCCAAAGCACTGAAGGCAGAGTCTGTAAAGACTGGTTCCAAAGAAACACACTCATGCTGGTACCAGGAACAGACATAGTAGTTGGGATTATTTGTGTAAATAGAGGGGTTGAGGATGCTAAATGCTGCAAGCAATTACTTTTTGCTCAGGTATTGTACCTTTCATCAATGTGCAGCACTTAAGTCCCTCCGAATTGGGCCAACAACATCTATTTCCCATTCCCTAAATTTCAATAAATTACTCCTTAAATAGCAATTCAATGCTTTAAAAATTCATCTAACTTGGTGTCTTGTTTTCATGAATCTACTTCATCTTCGCCATTTCCAGCCAAATTTAATGGACATAAAAAATGTCCAAGTGGATTTCTTCCTAACGCATTTGTTAGATACAATACAGCCATAGATGGCTTTGTTTTATTCTTTTCCAGAAGACTTCTAAAGCAGTGCTAACCCCTAGAACTTAATGTAAACAAACATGAATAAAAGTGTTGAAAGGCAGACCATCTAATCTTACCTTATTAAGCTCCCAGCAAAGAAGACAGATTTCCCCCTTGGAAGCAAACTCATTCTTCAGCCTCAAATCACAAGAATGTAAACACTTCAGATCTGTCTTTAAATCCCTAAGTAGATGGAATTATGAAGCTCATCAAGTGACTTACGACCGTGAGCTCTCTTTTATTTAAAAGGAGTTAGGAAAATGTAGTGGGCAAAGACAATGTGCACAGTTATTTCTTTACATGTACACTAATTTAAGATTCAGGGACAAACTTTCCAGCAATCCATTTTGTGCACATGGAAAGTGTATACTTGCCAGTGTGACACACCAGCAAAGGGTGGGTTCACAAGAGGATAACAGCTCACCACTGCTTGCTGCTGACAGAGATAGGTCTTTAGCTTGAGTAGTGGAGGTGTGTTGTGGCACGCAGATCCCACCTTCAAACCTTGCTGATGACCCATGTCAAGAGAGAAAGTCAATGAAAAGGCAGTAGATGAATGAATCAATTTGATACCTAAATTACCCAATTTACACACAATCACCTGTTTCATAAGTAAAGATACATGGCTTTTGCACAGAAATCTGCGCATTGACAAACGATAGGCCAGTTGACAGATTAAGCTCATTGAAAGGGGTTAACGTCCAGATTTTCAAGAGGTATTTAGGCAGTGTGGCAGTCAGCACATTGCCTAACTGAGTTAGGATCCCAAATCTCTTTTTCAAAGAGATTTAGGAATTTTAGGAGCCAAAATCCCATTGACTTTCAGTATATTTTCCAACCATTAATTCCATTATATATTGTACAACATGCAAGAGTTAAAGCATGCCTAGTTTGCCTATAGCTAGACTGGCCTCTTCCCCTTACAGACATAAAACATGTATCAGCATAGCTAAGTGTAAGGGGCCAGGCCAGACCAAGGGAAGGGTGTTGGCACAACTATGTGGAAGATGTTTGCAAAGCACTTACTCGCACTACAGTATTTCTGGCTCAAGATACTATTTTTGCTCCAGATTTCATGAGCACCAAATTCATGCTTATGTATCTGTCTAAATTTAAACTGGAATGCTGCACTTCTAAATGTATATACATGTATCTGCCATATTAAAATTAGTCCTTTAGTGACTGCTACCTTAATTAACATCTTATCTTGATAAAAAGAAATGTTGAAAGTTAAATCTACAGGGTGCATACTCTTGCCTCACTGAAGTGAACATGAGTTGGGTTATCTATTTCTTCAAGAGCTGGATCACACTTTCATCGGTACATGATGTGACAAAGCTCCAGGTCTGTACTTGTGGGTCCTGCGCTTCCTGGCAGATTTAGGGGCCTCAGAAACTCATCTAGGCCCCAGAGTGACCTCCCTTTCTCAGTATAATTGGCAAGAGTCACCACCTAGTGAGTTACCTTCATCACAGGCCAGTATGGAAGATGGAAAAGGGGGGAGCCCAGGCCCGCCCTCTACTCCGGACTCCAGCCCAGGGACCCTAATAGTATCAGCTAAGATGGCTGACCTTTTAGGCACAAAACACAATACAATTCCCTGGGCTACTTCCCCACAGCAGTCCCTGCTTCTTCAAACTCCACTTCACCCTTACCTCAGGGCCTCCTTCCTTCTGGATGATATGTTGTCCAACAGTCAGTCTCACCAACAGCATAACTTCCTTCCACAGCTCCTGACACCCACAGCCCACCTGACTAACTGGGAGGTTTTTATCTGGTTTCAGCCAGTCCCTGATTGGCTTCAGGTGTCCCAATTAGGCTAGCTGTTTCTACTCCTTTCTAGAAGGTTCTTAATTTGCCTCAGGTGTCTTGATTGGCCTGGAGTAGCCTTTGTTTGGCTATCCAGGGAACAGGGACCTGCACATCCTGAGACTAATATACCTGCCTTCCAGCACTCTCTTATATCCTTCTGGTCTGACTCCGTCACAATGAATACAGGTTCTTCCCCATTGTAAGTGAGCAAGAAACTCCATACAGTACCTGAATGCATCAATGCATTTTTACTGCCACAGCAAAAAATAATTGGAGTAAACAGAAGCAAGAATGATACATTTATCATGCTCACTGATTATATTATTTGTAAAACTTTGGTTTATGCTACAGGGTTCCCCTCCTCCCATAT
The DNA here is from genome assembly GCA_007922305.1 of Dermatemys mawii. NCBI lineage: Eukaryota > Metazoa > Chordata > Testudines > Dermatemydidae > Dermatemys > Dermatemys mawii. The sequence continues at coordinate 15,062,356 of ML677372.1, read as the reverse complement.
ACACACCCTAATTAAACTAAAAATGGTAGTTAGGTTAAAATATTTTTATTGTTTATTCCTAATTTTATAATAGTTCACCCTGGAATTTACATTTTAATGATGCTTTTACTACAGTCTGAGTGCTAATTCCCCATTTTTTTACCTCACAAAAACTTTTCTGGCTAAGGAATGCAGTTAATGCTTAGTAAATGATGCAATGTGCATGTTAAAGTTACAGGAAAACAAGCCAGTTCTTTAGTTGATGAAGAATATATTTATTCTACATTATAATCACCTTATTTATTAAATTCTTATTAATGTGCTAGGCATTTAAGTCCTGAGCAAGAGTATTTTTAATGCAAGATGGTATAAATGCATTTTCCATCTAAACAAAAAGTGATAATTCAGTATTAAACTGTGCTTGGGTCATTTCTAATGGCATCTGACTTAATGTATTATATTAACATGTGCAATACCCAACAACGTCCCCTTTGTCCCAGTATCATTGTAGTGACAAAGATCAGATTAAGGTTCAGGGGTCGGATTTAGTGTGGTGGGTCAGGCAGTGATTCTAAGGGGGTTACCAACAGTTGCCAGCAAGAGACAAGATGACAAAATTTTCTCTCATTTTCTGTTTATTGTAATCTCCTTAAGGAGTTTTTTTTCCAAGTCATATTTTACTCACGCACAAAGAGCCAGTCCACTAAGTCAATACTTGCAGCAGCTTGTTTAAAACACTGTAAAACCTGGCACTGCCTTTGAATGGCAATGAAGGCAAAGAATTTGGGAGCATAAGTAGCTATGTGTAGAATTCTGGTATAAGCAAAAAGTTGAGAACCCTCAATAATAGGGATAAACTAATTAATATTAATGTAATGAGCTGGCCACACAACTATGTGATCAGTAGCCTTAATTCCATAGCGGTAATCTACACAGACTGATATCAGGACCTTTTACTCCTGAAGCACAAATCCCTATCGCTTGAGCTAAAGGAGAATCTCTTTTCGCTGTAACAGTATATAGTATGGTGGCTTTTATCTACTGAATGCTGTGCTCATTAGACAGCCATTATATAAGCCTCTATCATTTTTACCCATCACGGGCAGTGGTGATGATCGAGAAATTGGGAATTTATTAATCTTGTGACATTTTCTAAACAGTTTCCTTGTTTCACAATAAGAGACATCTTGGACATTTGCTCTCACGTATGCAGCATTTGCAGAGAAAACCAACAAGATTACTAGTGACCAGTAAAAAATATTTAGGCCAGCCAAGAATTTCTGCAGCAAATCAAAGGATTTCAAACTTCACACCATCACCACCACACTTTTACTTGCTAAGGGAGAGAAGTCCCTGTTAAATACACCCCCTGCTTCTCTTCTCTGTTTCATTATTGTCTATGGCATGAGAAGTGCCTAATGAGATTGGTTTTATGTCCTCTGTTATAAGACTAGACCAGGGTAGTCACAAGGATATTTTCATTTGGCGTTCTTTTATATTTCCTGTCACAACCTTTGCAGCATGAGTGCAGGAGAGTATCACACTGCAATGCATGCTGCCTCTCATGAGACACTCTAGTGGAGTGCTGCTGGCATGACCTTTTCAATATTTTCATTGTTTAAATGGGCTGTATCATTCTATCCCTTTCTGCAGAACAAAGGTTAGTTAGGATGGGACCAAAGGCTTATCAGAGTGGGTAGAATATGTGAAATGTCAAAAAAGAAAAAAAAAATCAGATTTTTCCTTTTCAGAGAGGCCAACAACATGAAAAGCCAAGCTCCTCCCCATTCCTGTCATTACAGGTTCCTCTGAGACAGGAAGAACAATGAAGAGTTTGAAGCTTGAAGGGCAAACTCCATTGAACAGCATTACATTCCTGATCATACAAAATAGGGAGATTTTTGTTTATGATTTTTTTTAGGGCTCCAGGACCATACCTTCATGACTTTTGTGTATCCTTCACATAGCAGTATAAATGAATAACTATTGTGCTGGGCAGATATAGGATACATTTGTCAGCCTAGTCACACACTGTATTCTTAAGGAGTAATTTGCACAGTCTCAAAAGTCTCAACAAAACATTGATATTTATATAGCAAGAAATTCACGAAAACAGAAGATACCCATTAAGTGCAGTGGAGTGATGGGTGTTTGTCTCACCAAATAACAGTGTAGACTGAGGTTGTTACTGTAAAGCATCATTTTAAAGTGCTCACACTGTCTTTTACCCCCCTCTGTACTTGGAATCTGTTCTGGGAAACTTCAGCCATTCTACATCTCCAAGAAAGGTTGACTAGGTTGACTTAATCACAGGGCGAGAGAGAAAGATTCCATAATGTGCCTGTTGTGCAACGTGTCTGTTTTCAGGATTCATTTATTCCACCAGACAGGTGTGACACATCTCAGAGCCCTTTGAATACTTCGCATTCTGTAATCCTCAGCCCAAAACTGCCAACATACATATTTCACCTGAGGACATTCAACTGCTGCAAGGAACCAAAAATAGCCAGAAAGCTTTGCAAGAATTGTAAGCAAAGCCAAGCCTCTGCTTTCTATTCCTGCTACACACTTAAAGACGTGTAACCAAGAGTGGCACCAAGTGGATAAGATAGCTTGTAGTCAGAGTGCATCTCATTTATCTCCACAGTACTGAGAGAGATAATTGGTTGGGGTTTTTTTTTAATGGTTTTGATTTTCTATGAATTCATGCAACATAGAGCTGGAAGTTGAACCCTTAAAGATCAAAACTAGTTCTGTTTTTGTTTTGTATTCCTCTCCCTTAGCATTTCTAAAAACAGGCTCGTAATGATCTCATCTAATAAGCCCCAGTATCTGAGAAGAAAATAGTTGCATGACAAGCGATAATTTCCCCTTCCTCATGCTCAGCTTCAGCGGGTTACCATTAGGTCCACTGATTATATACAACAGCTAAACAGGAAAGATGCCTAATGACATTCTTTCACCTTAAAATGAAGCTGTTCCACAGTAGGTTAGGCAATCTCACACAGTTTTATGCAAAGAAACCGAAGTCAGGTGAAATATAAGCCTCTTTCAGCACATTAAAAATCAAGAATATTTTAACTTAATTTAATCGCACAATTGGATATTCTTTTTTAGCCTAGAGCCTCAGCCCCTAGCTTCTCTTCTGAGCCATCCTCATTTAAAAATAAGAGAGAGAGATGTAATCTGAAATATGTTAACAGGAAGTAGTAATATTAAAATTTAGCATGAGATAAGCAAATAAGCTGCTTTTAAGAAGGGATTCAAGTACAAAACACGCTGGGTTGTTTGGGGATTTTAGTTTTGTTTTTTAATATCATAATTCTATACAGAAGGGGTTCTCAAATTTCATTGTACCACGACGCCCGTCTGACAACAAAACTTGCTACATGCCCCCAGGGTCAGGGGACTAAAGCCTGGGACTGCCCAACCCTGCCACACTGAGGGGATGGTCAAAGCCAAAGCACCATGGCCCCCTAGAGGATGCGGGAGCTGAAGACCAAAGGCTTCAGCCTCAGGCAGGGAGCCTATAATCTAAGCCCCACTGCTAAGGCTGAAGCCTTCAGGCTTTGGCCCCAGACAGTGGGGTTCGGGCTTTGGCTTAGGCCCTGTTGCAGGGTACTCGGGGTCCCGTAAGAACGAGGCACACACAAAGCTGCTGAATAAAAGTGGTGAGTTTATTGAAGGCAAAAATGACACACCCGCAACGGGGGCTCCCTTCATTGCTGCCACTGAGATGGGGAAAGCCTGACGCACCGGAGCAATGCTCGGGGTGAAGCCACCATGCGTGGGAACACAGGCAGAGAAATAACAGGAACATTTGCATCTCATGAATAACTAATACCTTATTTCTATCTTGTTAGTATTGCATAATGCAAGCAGGTGTCTCATTAGTATTGCACAAGGTGAGCAGGCAATGAGAACCGGAGAGCATTGGTATGCAAAGTATTAGATAAACAGAGCAGCAACCAATAATAGCAGCATGACCAGTAATACCCTTTCTTTCCCTGGAGTTGCGGGGGGAGAGCGCTCCTAGCTGCCCACCGTTACAAATTCTTCCGGCATCCTACAGGCCTCTTGCCCCAACAAACCTAAGCCAGCTCTGGCGACCTCAATAAAAGAAGGCTGTGACCCACTTTATGGGTCAGTTTGAGAACTACTGATATACAGCATTTCTCACCCAGGAGAATGCACAGTTTGCTTTTTTAAAAGTGTTTAAGTTCTCTCATTTGAGGCAACATTTGCTCATTGCCAAGTTTAACAAGTGCATATACACTACCTCACTTCAGAACAGAGGTCTATTAACCAAACATTATTGCATAATTAACTGCTACTGGGGTGGTGGTTTATCTATTTATTTTTGTTACTAACACAAAAACTAGAAGTTATTTGGAGAACTTGAAAACTCCATCAATATATCATTCTTCTTGGTCCATCATTTAAGGCTAGTTTCAGAGTGTTGAAGTATAGGGTTAATTTAAGAGCAGTGGTTAAAGTGCATCTTACTGCCACCAGTTTTCAATTTTCATAAAACAGAGACCGAATGTTACAGATTATTACTTGGGCTGTCTGTGTAAGAGACACAATCAAGATAAAGGCTGACAGAGTACTTTGGCAGGAGAATATACAGAAGTCCACCTTATGCCTTCTTACTCTATGGAAAAGTCCTGCAGTCTTCAACAGATGCAATAGAGATCTATGAAATTTAACAGAAGCACTCTTTTCCAACTGCTGAATTCTATTGGGCTTTCAATAAGGTTGATATACATACACCAGGACTGAGAAATAAGTCTTTTGCATCTCCAAAATCTTTTCAAGGTAAATTGTAATAAAAACTAAACAAAGTGGAAACAAATAAATAAGATTGTATAAAAGTCACAAAGTCATAGCTTAAAGATGGACTCTAGAGACTTGTTAGTAGATCTAGTTGGAAAACGTTTTCTCCTTTCTAAAGGATTTTTTTTTGACAAAGTGAAAAAAGTTGTCCAAAAATTAAAAACTATTGAACAAAAAAGATTTAAATTGTTTGGGAGAAACTTTTTACAAAGTTTTAAAAAGTTTAGTGTGTTTTGATTTTTAGCAATTTCTATCAAAAAATAGTTTTGATTTGAAAATTTTTTGACCATCACGACTTTTAATTATAGACTTTAAGACCAGAAGGGACCATTATGATCTAATCTGACCTCCTGCACAATGCAGACCACAGAATCTCACCCACCCACTCCTGTAGTAAACCCCTAACCTATGTCTGAGATACTGAAGTCCCCAAATCGTGGTTTAAAGACTTCAAACTGAAGAGAATCCATCCATCTCCTTGCCAGCATGAGATTGGTCCATTTATTAGGTGTTTTGTCCAATCTTGTTTAAAATGTGTCAAGCAGTGAGACTTCAACTGCCTATAGAAAATTATTTCTCAGGCTTCCACTAGGAAATTTTTCCTGTGTAGTGGAGATTTTGTTTAAAACAAAATCAAACAAAAACACCAGCCAACCATTATTTCTGTACTGTAGACCTAATGCAGGCACGGTGACACCTGCATATGTGTGCTTTTGCCAGTATAATTTATTTTGTTTGAGAAATCAGTAGAAACTTCACAGGCAAAACTTTTCGAGCGTTGACGTGACCTAACAGATATCAGGCATCAGGAATATTGTCTTGATATTTCCTCATTTTTCCTTTTTTTGAATCCCATTACATTTGCCAGCTTTTACATGTACATCCCATTTGAATCCCATTACACCACCTTTTATAATAGCCAAATATTTCTTCTTCCTCCTGACTGTTCACAGATATTTTGAAATTGTAAATTCCCTAGGTCTAGTCTCAGGAATGGGCAAAATTTTGGATGGCTTCTTGCTTAGCCCTTTCACCAATCCCTGATTACCAATCCTTGTTCACTTCCTCCTCCTCTGTATTAATATTTAATTGTCATAAGAACAGATTAACATTTGGAAGGCTGCAAGCAGAAAATGTGTGTTAGCACCAACACTACTTGACACTTAGGTGATGGCTGCACAAGCTTGTGCAGCCAGACAGGCTGATACAGTTGATTTGAAATTGAAGCACACTGGCCTGAAAACATTTCCTTCAGTATCCAAATGTCTCTCTCCTCTGAGACTCGTTTTAATTTTTTTAAATATTCGAGGATAACCCTTAGACATGTTTCATTAGTTACCCAAGAATTGTCTGCAGCACTTTTTAGTGCTTTTCTTTACCCCCAAAGTACACTTTATCCTGCCAGCTACAAAATGAGTCAATAATTATATCCCTCTCAGGTATACAGTGCACATCACTGACACTTCTTAATTGCTTTGTGTGGAATCTTGTCAGGAGAATAAATCATGCCAGCATAATTGGTTGCCTAGCAGCACAACCATCTCTCAACCAGTATCCTGCACCATCTGCCTTTTCTCTTTTCTAAACATGCTGCTTCATCATTTTGTGCTGACACACTATGATGGGAATGGAATGAGACCTTGGGGCTCCTTAGAGTTTCCAGGTACCGAGTCCCTTTCTCCACCTCTGATATAAAATTTATACTAGGAGAAAAGGGAGTTTGTTGTTTCCACATAATTAATCCATTAACATGCTGAACACTATTGCAAAGCAGTGTTACTATGAGCATCCTGGGCAAGGGACCACCCCCGTCCTTGAATGTCTAAGAAGCATCTCGTATGCTGTGGACACTTCCACAAATAAACAGATAGCTTGGGCAAGATTTCAGAAACATCCAGGTGTATCAATTCCATACAGTAAAGGAAAAGTTCCTTCTCTCTTGAAAATCATATCAACCACTCTCACCATTTTAACCTCATTTGTCCATAAAGATATGAATGACCTAAAGATCTTCCTATACTACTATTTGTCCTCCAAAATATCACTGAAGATTTATATTGGCCCATATAAACAGCAGAGTGGATTAAATTCCTCTCTCTCAAGATCCTTTGTGTAAAAGGGAGCTGTGCCTTTGTTCTCTACCAAATTCCCAATAATCCAGAGACAGGGCTGGCTAAATCTAATAGAAATTAGCATCAATGTGCTAACAGAAGTGTTATCATGATGACTCATGTGCTGTCCACTATTACTATATTCAGATGATCTAAAAAATATTTAATAGATTAAAACTAAATTGAGTGCTAACTGATGAACTGATGCTAACTGAAGAACTAACAATGCATCCTGTATGAATTCCTAAACGCAAGAGATTATAGAAGAGTAATAGGACATTAACCTTTGCAAAACCAGCTGATAATTCAATATGCAGTGACAATCTAATGGACTGTATTAAGTGTTTCACCAAAGTCCCACACATGGCTTTTTGTATTTCTTCCCATACCTCTACCACACTCATATGTTAAAAATACTGTATACTCCATAATAAAATTAAAAAGGAAGAAAACCCTGTGTTGCATCAGAGGAAATAAAGACTTTCTGGATAGAAGTCATCCTTTGGTACTGCCAGCACAGCACGCTGAAGAATCAGAAAGTGCACGGCAGAACAGGGAAGAAAATTGGCAGCATGTAACCTCCAGAAGAAGAAAGAGGAGAACCCATGTACCCCCAGTGCAAATAGAGGTAAGAAACCGTTTTCAGGCTCTTTGCACAGGTGTTACAGCAGAGAATGGTTTGGAAGTCATCTGAGGAAAAGGATCAGAGGGAGATCCCATTGACCAGAAGGCATAGGATGCATTGTCCTAGGGATGAGGGTTCCATGACCACAACTCCCAAGAGGAGGACACAGGTGGTTGTGGTCAGAGACTCCTTCCTAAGCGGGGCGGAGTCATCCATCTGCCATCTAGATCAGGAAACTCAAGAAGTGTGCTGCTTGCCGGGAGCTAGAATTCAGGATGTGATGGAGTATCTGCTGAAACTGATCAAGCCCTTGGACCACTACCCCTTCCTACTTCTCCACGGGGGCACCAATGTTATTGCCAAGAGTGACCGTGAGCAGGTCACTGCAGACTAAGTGGCTCAGGTAGAAAGATAAAGGAGGTTTGAGGTGCAAGTCATGTTCTCATTCATCCTTCCTGTTGAAGGAAAAGGGCCCAGGTAGGGACCATCAAATTTTGGTTATGCAGGTGGTGTCAGAGAGATGCTTTGGATTCTTCTACCATGGGATGTTGTTCCAGGAAGAAGGATTGCTAGGAGAGGGAGGATCCGCCTAACGAAGAGAGGGAAGAGCATCTTCGCAGGCAGGCTTGCTAACCTAGTGAAGAGGGCTTTAAACTAGGTTCCCTGGGGGACGGTGACCTAAGCCCAGAGGTAAGTGGGGAAGTGGGATACCAGGAGGAAACACAAGGAGGAGGCCTCTTGACTCATACTGAGAAAGAAGGGCAATCGGCTAGTTATCTTAGGTGCCTGTACTTGAAGCCTGGGAAACAAGCAGAAAGAACTGGAAGTCCTGGCACAGCCAAGGAACTATGATGTGATTGGAATAACAGAGACTTGATCAGGTGACTCGCATGACTGAAGCACTGATGTGGATGGGTATAAACCACTTGGGAAGGACAGGCAGGGGAGAAAAGGTGAAGGAGTTGCACTGTATGTAAAGAAGCAGTATGATTGCTCAGAACTCCAATATGAACCTAGATAAAAACTTGTTGAGAGTCTTTGGGTTAAGTTTAGAGGTGAGAGCAACAAAGGGTGAGGTCGTGGTGGGCATCTGCTGTAGACCACCAGACCAGGAGGATGAGGTAGATGAGGCTTTCTTCAGACAACCAACAGAAGTTTTCAGATCACAAGCCCTGGTTCTCATGGGGGACTTCAATCATCCTGACATCTGCTGGGCAAACAATACAGCAGTGCACAGACAATCCAGGAAGTTTTTGGAGTGTGTTGGGGACAATTTCCTGATGTAAGTGCTGGAGGAACCAACTAGTGGCCATGCTCCTCTTGACCTGCTGCTCACAAACAGGGAAGAATTGGTAGGGGAAGTAGAAGTAGGTGGCAACCTGGGCAGCAGTGACTGCAAGATGGTTGAGTTCTGGATCCTGCAAAAGGAAAAAAGGAGAGCTGCAGAATACAGACCCTGGACTTCAGAAAAGTAGACTGACTCTCTCAGGGAACTGATGGGCAGGATCCCCTGGGAGGCTAATATGAGAGGGAAAGAAGTCCAGGAGAGCGGGCTGTATTTCTAAGAAGCCTCATTGAGGGCACAGGAGCAAACCATCGCAATGTGCAGGAAGAATAGCAAATATAGCAGGTGACCAGCTTGGCTTAACAGAGAAATCTTTGGTGAGCTTACACACAAAAAGGAAGCTTACAAGAAGTGGAAACTTGGACAAATGACTAGGAAGGAGTATAAAAATATTGCTTGAAAACACATGGATGTAACCAGAAAGGCCAAAGCACAACTGGAGTTGCAGCTACCAAGGATGTGAAGGGTAACAAAAAGGGTTTCTACAGGTATGTTAGCAACAAGAAGGGCCAGGAAAAATAGGAGCCTTACTGAATGGGGGAAGCAACCTAGTGACAGATGATGTGGGAAAAACTGAAGTACTCAATGCTTTTTTGCCTCAGCCTTCACAGACAAAGTCAGCTCCAAGACTGCCACACTGGAAAAAGCTATTTCACTAGGAGGATGGTGCAGCACTGGTATGGGTTACCTAGAAAGGTGATGGAATCTCCATCCTTAAAAGCTGTCAAGGCCCAGCTTGACATAGGCCTGGCTGGGATGATTTAGTTGGGGTTGGTCTTGCTTTGAGCAGCGGGTTAAACTAGATGACCTCCTGAGGTCCCTTTCAATCCTAATTTTCAATGATTTTATGAATGATTGCATCTCTCAAGGCAAGCTTGCTGCAAGAACAAAAAAACAAAAACAAAAAACAAAAAAAGACCCCAGCTTACAGGCTAGGTCTCTTCGTTGTAATCTGTTTATATCTATTTTACACACACTGTTGATGGCAATAAATATATACCGTGTCATCTTTAAGAGATCAGTGTTGTGTATTATTTGTTCATGTGAGTGCTAATTCATCCTGCATGCAGTTTGAAAAGAAGTCATTAAACACTATCAGGGATCACAAGATATTTGACTGATAGCTTCACGTTTGGCACTGAGTTGGGTTTGAGCCCTTTGCACAAAGCCTAGCATCTCTCATGTCAAAGTGAAGGAGAAAGCAATAATGAACAGTGAGAAACTGCCACAAAAGCTTTGCAAATTCAAAGCATGTAAAAAACTTGCTGCTGAAAAACAAAGTTATTTTGCTGTTTCTCTGGCACAAATTAAAATCATTAGAGCACTTTGGCTGCTGAAGTAACCTGATTCGCAAATAAGAAAGCCTTGCCAGGTAAGCGTTCATGAACAAATGAGCACCACATGAAGCAGTGGCAGTTTCTGCCTATAGCACAAACAACAAATACTATGATGAATGAAAATGGAACAGGAGAATTCACAAAAACATTAAAAGATATTCCCTCTCCAAAAATTCAGTATAGCAGTTTTTTCCCCCCTACTGTCATAAAAATATACACATCGCCTTACAGGACATATAAGAATGTAAGATGCTTGACCTGGAGAGGTAACTCAGAGATATGATGTGTATCATGGGTATGATTCTAGTGAATCAGTTCTTGGCACTATGCTATTTAACATTTTTATTAATGATCTGGAAAAAAAGCATGAATCACTCAAAGTATGCAGATGACACAAAAATTGTGGGAGTGGTAAATAATGAAGATGACCAATCGCTGATACAGAACAGTCTAGATCACTTGATAAACTAGGTGCCAGCAAACAATGTATGTTTTAATTCAGCTAAACATAAACGTACACACTGAGGAACAAAGAATGTAGGGAAGCAGTGACTCGGGAAAAGATTTGGGGATTGTGGATAATCAGCTGAATATGAAGTCCTAGTGTAACACTGTGGCCAAAAAGGCTAATGTGATCCTGGAACGCATACGCAGAGGACAAGGAGGAGTAGAGAGATTATTTTACCTCTGTCTCTGGCAGTAGTGCGACTGCTGCTGGAATACAGTGTCCAGTTCCGGTGCTCACAATTCAAGAAGGATGCTGATAAATTGGAGAGGGTTTAGAGAAGAGCCACGAAAATGATTAAAGGATTAGAAAACATGCCTTACAGTGATCTATCTGTGCAGCTTAAAGTTAAGGAGATGACTTGATTGCAGTCTAGGGTGACCAGATGTCCCAATTTTATAAGAACAGTCCCGATTTTTGGATCTTTTTCTTATATTGGCTCCTATTACTCCCCACCCCATCCTGATTTTTCACACTTGCTATCTGGTCACCCTATTGCAGTCTAAGTACCTACATGGGGAACAAATATTCAATAATGGGCTGCACAGTCTAGCAGAGAAAGGTGTGACACAGTGGCTGAAGCTAGATAAATTCAGACTGAAAATAAAGTGTACATTTTTAATAGTGAAAGTAATATACAGATGGGGCAATTTACCAGGGGCCATGGCAGATTCTCCATCACCGACTATTTTGAAAGCAAGATTAGATTTCTTTTCTTCTAAAAGATATGATCTAGGAATGATTTTGGGGAAGTTGTATTAGATGCCCCCCTCAGCCATATCTCCTTATAATTAGAGACACTGGAGTGGTATTTTAAAACCTAGTGGCACCATCTCTTACTCTGCAAGAGCTACTTGGCTTAGCCTTACCTCCCCTTGTCTTTGGAGGAGTTTGCATTTTAGTCTTGACCTTCACTGCATGCCCCAAAAAAAGTTTAATTCCTTCTGGGGCACCCAGAGCCAGGGCCATCCTTAGGCATGTGCAACATACACACCTGAAAATTTGGGGCACCACTGGGTATTTGCCAAACTGCAGGTAGATACTGTCAGTTTCTGAATTTACTGACAAAAACAATTGTGTGTTACTGTAATATTTACTCAGAATGTTTCTGTCTACAGGACCTTAGTTTAAAATTTGCTTTAAAAAATATTTCATTAGTGTGTTGGTGAAGATTATAAAACCAAATTTCCAAAAATCCTTGCACAGATTATTAGTTGCACAATCATCTTTAGCCTTAAATGCTTGGATCTTCAGACAGTTTTTTAAATAAATCCTTCAAAAGGCCACCCTTATCTAAAATACACATTTTAATCACTATAGTAAAAAAAAAACTTGCTTCCAAAGTCTTCCTGTGCTTTCCGTCCATCCCTTTCTTCCTTTATCCCATTTCCCCGCCCATTCCACACGCCCACTGAAGAGAACCCTTAAAGGGACAACACTCCTTTCCATCCAGATAGCTGGACAAAGAGAGTTTCCCTTTTTTCACTTCTGACTACTGTATCTGATTAACTAGTTTTGAGAGAACCCTCCTGCAAAAATCAGTACCTTAGTAAGATATAAAATCCTTTGTTATGCCTAAAATCTTTGGAAACATATTAAAAAAACAACAATGAGGAGTCCTTGTTGCACCTTAGGGACTAACACATTTACTTTAGTCTCTAAGGTGCCATAAGGACACCTCATTATGTTTTAAAGTTGGTGAAATTTCAAACGTGTCTATTGTTATCGAGATCACACAAAGTAAATTAGTATTCCCTTTTTCTAAAAGCAATGAACATTGTTATGAACACACTAAACCGCTGTGACTGATTAATTTAAAATAATGTCTTTGATTTGGTGAGTTAAATATGTAGTAATCTGGAATGATTACTTTATGAAGGCTTAAGAGTACATTCAAAATATAAAATCAGCTTAGAATTACTGATTATGAACATGTAAAACAGAGAAGAGCTGCATCATGTGTTCCATAATATTTAATGTTGTATTCAGCAAGACAGCTGATTTGCTCCTACTGCAAAGTTTTTGCAAATAAATGTCTGACAAACTTCAGGGCATATCGAAAAACCTGTGATGGACTTTTTTTATTCCTACATTTAGTGCTTTTAATTAGGTACCTTCTTCATGCCCATTCTGCGTGAAGGAGAGCGTATAGGGGTCTCTGCAGGGAACCGTAACTCTCCACCACTGTGAGGTGGGCTGGGCATCTTGTTAGCCTTTGCTGCGTTGTCCCTCTCCCACCCACTCCCTCACTGAGCTGCGAGCTCAGACTGCTGTCAGGCATAGGGGCACCAGTTTAATAATACTGCGTAGGGCCCCATAAATCCTAAGGATGGCCCTGCCCAGAGCCCAAAAATACAACCACTTTAAACAATAGTCCCACATTAACATATACAAAAGGTCTCTTGCCTCTCCTGGGATTGTCTTCACTTCCCTTTTCCTCTTGGGGAACACTGCCCCAGGACTGTTTGTCTTGAGCCTGGGTAACACAGGCAGCTTTTATCTCCTTACTTAAAGTAAGAGCCCCAGCTGTACTCCTGGAACTGGGTGTGCTTCAGCCAGCGTCTCCCTCAGCTGGCCCCTTCCTCCCGCTCTTTTCCCCACCCCCATTAGTCTTCTGGAAGACTTCTCTTGCCGATGTCTGCCCTAATATGAGGGAATAGGAACCTTATCTGCTACTCCTCATCTCCCAGCTCATTCCTTACTAGTTGGATGAGAAGAGCATAGCCCTGCCCTCTGTAAAACTCCTCATCCCAGGCTCTTAAAGATACAATAACAGGATTCCTCCTTTCCTCTCTCCCATATCTGCTCAGTCCTTGTACACCAGACTACCCCATATTCTTAAAGGAACCATGCCACATGATAAGGATGAGCTGACTACCAGACACCACTACCCCTAAAGGAGCAGGTCACTCTGTCACAACTTCTATTACTTCAGGACAGGTTTGACCTCAACTTGCGATATTAAGTGTTAAAAACTACCTTGGTCGGGTCTCCTCTGATTTCACATCAACATAGTTGTCCCAATATTAAAAAACAAGACCAAAAAGGCATTACTTTGGGTAAAAAATAAATAAATAAAGGCATTTGTCTCCCCTTCTGGCACAGTAATTCTCGAAATTAAGTGTACCAAATTTCACTAGTTAAGCCGCTTGGTTATGCACTCATCTAAAGTTAGATTGGATGGGAACTCCACTACCTTACTCCAGAAGACAGTTAACGCTAGTCTGGATGTGGTTAGCTTTCAAAGAGATGAGTTTTTTTTTCCTATCACAAATTCTCAAGAGATCTGAAAGATTATAAAATCTTGGTTGCATCTGTGATCTCTTTAGTAAATATCAGCCTATTGGTAGCTTTGGTGTGCCCACAGATACATTGCTACTAGCAATGCATCCTTCTTATTTCCCTTGTGCTTTCCTACTGCATTCATTAGCTGTGTAATGTAGCTTCCTTCAGCTAGCTGATTAGCATCTAACTGTTTCAATGTTAATACTTGAATTCAGTTCATTTAAAAAAATCCAATAAGGAATCATGCTTCATTTTTTGAAATTACATAGTCTTCAGAGTCTCTGTGTTAATAGCAGACTTAATAATACTGCATAGTAGGAGGAATTCTTGAAAAACAAAAAAAGTCTCTAAAATATTTGCCTACTATATATGCCAAAGTGAAATAGCAGCACAGTTCCATGTTGTTCAAGACCATGAACATCTGCTCAAACTCTATTAATTGCTTTTTAAAATGGAGGACAAAAGAAGTTTCTTTGCAATTGCCTTTTTATAAATCACTCCTATACGGTTACCTAAAATGGTTCTCCATTCATAGCTGTGATAGCCCAATGAGGGAAGCTCCTGATAAAATCTAGACCTGGAGTTGCCATAGTCAGATTTGGAGGCTTTGAAGGTTGTCCCATTTTCATGTAAGGTTTCATGAGCTCCTTAATGTACTGACTGCACTTCGGCCAAGATCTATTTTTTTTTTAAATAAATGCCTATGTTTAGTTTCCAAAAATTGTGTCATAAAGGTTTCTCGGTCTGGGGATAGGAAGAGGAAGAGCTCCACCCCAAAATAGCCAATAGCCTAGGAATTAGGAAATTTAGCTAGGTTGTGGGAGATTCAAGTCCAAGTCCCTGTTTTCCCTCATAATGGGGATGGGTGCATGGAAGATGGATGAGGGCTCAGTGTGGAATGTATGTGACTAGCCATATCTATGTATACCATTAGCCAACTTTTCAAATATTAAGATGATCATGCTTTTAGAAAAAGGATCACAACCTCCCAGTGGACAAATCCTTAGGATCTCCGAAATCAAGACAGTAATCATTCTCAGAAAGGATTGTAGAAAGCTTGTAGAGCAGACAAGACTATTAGTCTAAGTTATTAGGTTATTAAGTTATTGCTACTACAACTTGGAAGATTATAGTTATTACTTCCTTCCATTAGCCCCCATAATAACCAAGCTCGAAGTCCTCTTCCTCTGTCCTTTATTAACATCCAATTATTGCTTAAGTGTCCCTTTTGGTGTTATTTGCACCGGACGTGGGTAAAGTTAAGCCTCAAACAAACAGGATAGTTTCCAGAATTTACAAATTTTGGCCCATTCCACAGAAAGTTACAGCCTTATCAAACCAAACTAAGAGAAAACTGATTAAGCTTTAAGAACCTTCCCTTATAGCCTGGGTTTTGTTTTGATCATTTTCCTCTTTACTGACAACATGAACAGCCTGTAAATGTACAAAAATGTACCATGTTGAGAGGCTGCTATTAAGAATTACATTTTTCAATTCTGTTAAGTATACTAGCATGATTAAAAAAAAAAAACAAATAGCAAAAACCACAACTGCATAATCGCTAGGATCCTGACAACCAGCTAACAAAAAGGAGATATTTTGAATAAACATACCACCCTCTGGGCTCTGCCTTTCTTCTTGTACGCTCAGCTGTAGCAATTAGACTAATCTCTAGGAAGCCTATCCCCAAAAGCCTCTCTCAACTTTCTCCAGACGCTTCCCTTCTTTTCATTGCCAGCAATCTCAAGTTCTGAAGACCTGACTCGCCTCTGAAGGATTCCAAACTACTTCTGCTCTGGGGCCATAATCCCGGCTAGGTACTAGGAAATGGTCTTTATTTTAAATAAATAAAAATGGAGGCACTAGGCTAAGGAAGGCTAGACTTTGCAGAAGCCACATAATATGGGTCTGTTTTTAGTGACATTTCTAGACCTTGCTGATATTTTTTATTCAAAAGTTTCACCCTCCTTCCTTAATCACCACTAATATTGCTTTACAGTTGCAGAGTTCTTTTCAAATCAAACATCTCACTACACTTTCTAAAGGCATGTAGCCTCCATATGATTCTGGAAGTGAAGTAACTGAGACAGTGTATGACCTGGCCAGAGTCACAACAAATAACAGACGAAACTGGCATTAGCACCCAGATATCCTGACTCCCAAGCCACATGATGAATTTGCTCCACAAGGAAGAAGTTACACTGTGCAATGCTGGGGGAAAAATAGGTTTGTGGCTGTGGATTCTAAGCTTTCCTTTCTTCCATGGGAGGAAGTGTTCTCCAGTGATTAGAGGACAGCAGTGGGAGGTAGGGCTCAAGTTCTATTCCCGGATAGGTCAGTGAGTCTGCCTCAGTTTGCCCTGATGAAAAATAGGGCCATCACCATCTCACTGGCATGGCGCAAGGTTTAACTAATAAAGGGACACATCATGCCTCCACTTCTTTGTTCACAACTGGTAGGGTTCTGATGTATGGGAGAGAGCCAATCTCCACAGGATTTTCAAATCCTATGCAGTGGGGAGAAGCATGTGGAACTGTGGAAGGGAGAGGAAAACATTGGAGACAGGAGCAAGGTTCAGTTTATATAGCTCTACCATCCATGTTCCTCTGCATAACATGTGAGAGGGATGCTGTTCCATGGGGAGGTGAGGGGGAATAGCTAATGTCCACTTGGGGAAAACCCAGATACTTGATTGCTGAAAAATCCACAGGTGGGAGGTTCTGCGGAAGTGCAATGTTGTTATTATTCTCAGGAAAAGGAGCTTTCTGCCATACCTGTCAACCCGCCCAAATGCAGGAGGCTGCATAGAACAGAGTCCTACACTTACAACCATGCAATAGCTTCACATCGATCTGACATGGATTTGCTCAGCATAACATTTGTCTACAGTCTCAGTTTCATGAGTCGGCTTCTGAGAGTTAAAAACAGCACATTTTTGTAAACTAGGAAGGGGCTGATTGGCAGAAGGAATGGCCATCTCCACAGTTCCTGCTACCTCTTCCAGCCATAAGGAACTGCAGGAATAGCCTAAGAACTGCAGAAAATATTGAGGAGTGCTTTTCTTGGTGTTCTGAACCAGGGCAGCAAGCTACAGCCTTCTGTTATCAGAGGAAGAATAGTTTTTCCAAATACTAACATGGGGCGCTTAATGAGCAAACAGGGCCAGGGTTCTGGGAAGCTCAGCCTGACACTTTCATGAGCACCTAAATCCCATTTGGAATGGAGCCTCAACGTGTATCATGTTCATTAAAAAAATGCAGCAGAAGAGTACTTGAAAACAATCCATTCTTGTGACAGATTTCTTCAGTAGGCAAGCACGAGTTTGGAAATCAGTCTATTCCCATTGCATTTCCCATTGCTTACTAAACCAGAAAAGGGCCCTGAGAAAGTGCTCTGGTTTGAGAAACAAAGCCACACAAAGGCATCATGATGAACCCTGATATCAGGAGAAAATGCAGAGCTACCAGGGTGTCCAACAGGAAGAGGCCATAGTCAAGGCTTCTGTTTCGAGTGTCAGTAATGTTCCTCAATATTAGGGCTGCATTTCATGCCTGTCAGAACGACAATCCAGTTTTTGTGCAGTTGCAGGTGTGCAGACTGACCGAAGAGCTCACTTGCAAATGTAACCCACACACCTTCTTGGTGTGGTGTTCTGCTCTGTGCACCGAGACCACTTAAAGAGAGATAAAATGAGTCTGCTCTACCGCCTTAGCCAACAGCCAGTTGGCTTTTAGCTCATGTGGCAGAGACTCATGCACTAAGCTCCAAAGGTCCCAATTCGATCCCGCCCACCGAGGACTGGGTTGTGTTAGTGTTACACCAACACAAAGGAAACTTGTTGCCTAAAAAGCAAACAATCCCTTCACACGCTGAGGCACACAGATAATCTTCACATAAAGGAGACACAGGATGAGCTATTCAAGAAAACCTCATTGACTCTTCTGAAGCAACTGCTTTTAACTAAAGCAAAAACATATTTTACACTCAACTATTAGTTTCCCGTATAGGCCTTTTGTGTATTTATCACCTCAGATTACAAAACAAAGCCCATACCCACAGAGAATGAATGTTATGATACAGGAGATGCCCTATATCACATCTAAGTATTTCACAACACAATGGATCACTACGCTAAAAAAAATTCCTTTGGGTGATCTAAAAATGTTTGTTTTACAGGTACAGAGTGCTTCTCTCTGCTCCTACGGTCTCTTCCTATCGTACTGATGTCAATGTAAATTTTCTCACAGTCACTCTGCCAATGCCTGTAATAACTTCAGTTGCCTCATCTTGCTGAGATAACCGATCTTGTCACCACTCTGTAAGCAGCAGTGGTAAAACAGAGTGGAGCTCCAACATGCAAATTTTTAGATTAGCAGCAGCTTGCAGTATATTAATATCACATGGAGCAGGAGAGGGGAGGGAGGAGAGAGAGTGTTGGATTTGTTCAATTCCCTACATAGCTGTGGTCCACATAACAGGACATGAACATGCAAAGCTATGCTGCTGCTGCTACCTATGTGTAATTCTGCCCAGACAGTAAGTCTTTATTACAAAAGATTACTTCACATTTTCTATAGAGGAAAAAGGTCATACCTAGGCTTATTCTGTATTTCCACAGCACCTCACATAACAGAGTCCTACTCCATGACAGGGCCTACTGCAAGATAAGTATCAACATAGTCCATTACTTTTAGATCTGCTGTGCTGAATCTGCAGTTCATAACATGAGTTAAAGGCAACAAGAAACATTTTTAACAGTGTCTACGTGAGTGGGGAGCCTGTGGCCTATTGATTTTCAACAGAATTTAGGCACTTTTGAAAAATTACCAAAACATTGTTGGGAAACAGCCAAAACACCTAGGCCCTAACTGAGAGGGCCTCAACATGGGAAAAGCAAGACTGCTGACAAGACTTTTTCAATGGACTGAAAAATGATTTGGTAATATAATTGCTAAACCTCAAAACAAATGTCCCCTGAAAACCCATGTTTGGAAAATATAAGAATATTCTGATAATAGAGCATTGGGTTCGCCATAACTTTCCTACTCAAATAAGAAATAAAGATCAATGAATAATTTAGTATGACCACACATGTAATGAACTATGGTACTAAAAGATGGAAAACAGCTAAATGGTAAAAAATAAAGGCTGTCTTTTGCTAAGTTAATGTTAATGGTTCATGGCAATGTATGTTGAACGGTGAAAGGATAATTGAGTTATGTCAATGCAATACTATTGGCTTAATACACAACACAAAATGGAGAATGAAAAACAAAATTATGAAAGTTGGGATAAATGTATAACTGGGTATGTGGCATGACTGATGACAAAGAAGTACAAATTCATGTATAAAAATCAAGTGACCAGAGGTCCAAGTTGGAGAACTCCAGTTCAGAGACTGAGATGACCCTCATGAAGTGAAGAGCCTCTTGGTACCCCAAAACTCAGTTACTTGGGCATCTACCTGTTCTACCTTCTCGCCTGTCCTACGTACATGATGAGAAACTGTAAGTGGCAATGACTGTCTGAAAATTTAGAGAGTCAAAAAGTTGATTAAATTTAAATTGGGTACACTCGTGCCTCAATCTCCTTACCTCATTAAATCACAGTAAAGGAGATGTTGAGGTTCCATGGGGTCCATCAAAAAGAACAAGAGAAATATCCTCAGTTCCACGGAAGACAGCCTCTTACAGGAAATGCTCAAGTGCCTCACGGTAATATGCCGACCATTTTTAAATGAGCTCTCATAGAATCATACACATCACAGATGGAAGCTACTAAGTCATCTTATCCATCCCCTGACCCTATTTCTTCTACAAGTTAGGAAGGAAGAGGGTATTGATATTTATACTTTCAAGTACTTGGAAGGTGTCATCTGCAGAATATTAGTATTCTGGCCAACTCAAGTTTTGATAGAAACTTCACTGTTAGTCAATCACTTCTCTTCCTTAAAATCTTTCAGAAGGAGAACAGGGATTTGCATAATGGGAATCACTAGCAACAACAAGACCATGCAAATCAAGGTTGCTGAGAAATCTATGTTGAACTTCCAGCTTCCACATTTTCCCAAGACTTTGGAATCTCGGGGTGTATATTACCACAAAATATGACCTAAACCACTGGATTCATAGTTCATGCCTATATTCTACAATGCAGGTTTTCATACAGCACCTGCGCCTTAGGGAAAGGGTCTGACCACCTAGTTATAAACTGAATATTTAAAATGGCCACTCAGTCCATTAATCACTGTGCTTCAAAAATATTGTATCAAACCAGGACTCTAGCTATTCTGGGAGTTGGCTGGATTTGGTCAAAGCATTTACAGAACACAGGCACGATTCAGTTTAATCACTGAAGAACATTACTTGAATTTTTTTGAGATAATATATGTATTGTTATGGGTTGGACATAGGGTTGCCAATTGTCTCATTGCACCAACACAAAGACCCTCGCCCTGCCCCTTTTCCAAGGCTCCGTCCCTCGGAGTGTAGGAGGGGGTCTCCAGGATATCAAGCCCGATTCCGGGAGACTCCGAGCCAAACCGTGAGGGTTGGCAACCCTACTTAGGCTTCACTCTTCGTTTCAGATAGTTGCAAGAAGCAGTTAAGCTCCTTTATAAACCATCTGGCTGAAACAACAGCAGCCTCCATCCCAACCAAAAGCCGATGTCACCACCCCAAACAAAAAGCACATATGGGCAGATAGCCAGCGAAACCTACTGTTTTGGGAAGGTTTGTGTATCAGACACAGAGAGAGAGAGAGGAAAGACACAAGAATAGAAAAGCCAAGGACACAGCCTGAATAAGCAATGGAAACATGGCCCTGAGAAAAGTCCCTAGAGAAAACTTTAGGGCTGAATGTGGCTTGGAGCTGCAAATTGTCTCCTGCTCTTTGATTCCTGGTGCATTCAGGGAAATGGGACTTTGTTCATGCTTGGTAAATAAACAGGAGTGCATCAAAAAAACATCTCACCCCATCACCAATTTCTCCTCCTAATGGAAAATACCCACAAAACCCTACATTTGGCTAACTGCTTAGGTCAAAATAAAAGAGACAATATTTTAGCCTTTGAAATCTCACACTCTTTAATCTCAAAATGCGCCTCCTTTAGCTGTTTGGAAAGGATGCAATGGGGCAGTCAAGATCACGCCCATGCTCTGTCTCCCACCGAAGAGTACACTGCAATGAATCAGCGGGCTCATTACCAAGTGCTGTGCTAACCTGCCCTGTGCAATGTCCAGCCAACAGAGAGCTCCATAATCCCTCCAGCACGCTTATTTGAGTGCATGGGAATGCACCAAAGGCTGCAGGCCAAAGAGCCTAGTGCTTGAACCCCCACAGTGCTGGACTCTGAGAGGACTACATCCAGAATGCTACCAAAGGCCTAGGGCCCAGGGGAGCACAACACACACACACAGCAACACTCCGTAGTGGGATCGGTTACAATGTTCCAAACTGGTCCCTCGAGGCCAGAAGTTCCCTGTCCAGCCTTGTGCCAGTTTCCCACCATCTTAAAGAGATGCTCCAACCTTCAATTTTTAAAAAGCATGCTTTAAAAACATATTTATCCCTTTCTGATTGGCCACCTATGAATATTTCCTAAGCCTAACACACACATGCTTTTCTGCTCCCCTGTTGATCTTTTAAAAGGTGTTTCCAGCAAGGGAAAAGCTGGCTAAGATACTGACCCTGCAAGTAACTCCGTCCAGGCAGCCTCCTGAGTCCAGACATGGCTGCATTGAAGTCAGTGGGTATCCACCCATGCAGATCAGTTTGTGGCATTAGGACCCAACTAGCTTTAAAGATGCATTAAAACAGACTGTACAAATGCTCTGTCAAATGCAGAGTAAGCAAACTGAAAACTAGAGAAAAATATTCTGCTTTCATTAACTTCAGTTAGCTTAGACATGACTTGTAATGATAGTAGGAACAACATTCCTGGGCAATTTTGTTCTAGTTGACGGTATCCCTTTAAATTACTCTGCATTAGCTTTTAATTCTCCTCATCTCACCAATCACTAAAATGTGAAGCTATATTTTGTGAATGTACTCATTCAATACCATAATATCCTCATTTTCCAGTCTGTGTTGTATATTACAGTTCATACAAGGAAGTTTAATTAGTCTCCTGTGACTAAGACTCACTTCCTCTGGCAAATTCATTTAGATCAAGCAGATGAGGGAAGAGAGGCTGTTTTATTGATGGCAAACACATTTCAAATTCATTTCTTAACAGTCATTGTCTTGCTTAGCTGAATTTGCATATGGTTTCATTTCAGGGGAAGCGTCCTTTGTTTAAAAAAGCTCTTTATTTTCCTCTTTTTGTATGCCTTGCTATTATTCTTAATTGTGCCACAACAAACCTACATCTAGAATCTCAGAGTCCAAGCTACAAGCCAGCTCATTTGAGCTTAATTCAGTTGAAGACTTTTTAAAATTAATGTCTATAAACACTTGCATATTAGTGAAGTATTTAAATGAGTATGCAGTTGTGTTCCCTCCCTCCCCCCACATGAGGTACCCAGTATAAGACAAATACAGACAGGTAGCTGGTTTGCAAATTAGTCATCATTTAGGTTCCTTACCTACCGTTTACTAGTAGTCTCAGTTATCTCATTCAAGCCATCAGCAAGGTTTGAACTGGAACTTATAGTGCTAAAATATGAGCCTCTCCTACTTGAGCCAGAGGACTAAGTACCCAAGCTGGCCTCTGTAGCAGACTCATTTTATCTCTTAAGTGGAGCAGCCACTAAAGTCAAACTCCCACACTGTCTTTGTGGGGCTCTCTCATGCACATGGGTAACCAGGTCTTAAAACATTCTTATGGGGCTTCTGTCCCTCATCGAGTCTGCAGGATCAGCCTTCATCTAAGCTCTCAGAAGAATCTGCCCAGTCTGAGAGCCAGTTTCAACACTCCCTTGTCACTCCATTTTCTGCTTCATCCATACACTGGACAGAGCTACAGCAGAATCATTGTGTTTGCTCTTAAAGAAGCATTGGCCTGCAATGGTGAAATACTGCAAGTGCTTCAGTGCTGACATGTAAGTTGGTTCCATTTCACTGCAGTGGAGGGTGGAACATTAATGAAACATCGAACCTTCTACCTAAATTACCAAACCACCCCAATCTGGAAGCAGCTACAAAAGCCATTTGCTGGCTGGGAACAGATGGCAATTTACCTCACTAGTGGTTTTACCTCAAGCCATGGCAGCATATCGGTGCAGTGGGTGGCTCCTGTCACTGCAGATCTCCATCCTGGATGGCAAGTGCCTTGTCTCAGATCTCCCTATAGGGCAATTTTTTTCCATATAAAGACAGAATCCAAATACCAAGCTGTAAAATCCTTAACTTTGCTGCTCAGAGTGATGGTTAAGACACATGGAGGAGAGAGAAAAGGCTAAAGAAAGCTCATTACTACAGAAAATAAAATTATCCAAAAAGACAATTAGGTCATCTCTGCTATGCTGTGAAACATGCATGCTCTTAGCATGATGCTTATTAAAATACAGGGCACCTGACAGAAAAGGCCTACTTTTATCTAGGCTGAATACTAGCCACTTTTCTGAAGCAGTTAAATCAAATTCATGATGCACATTAAGGAGGAGCTTACACCAGACATAAGCCACCTCAGTGATAGCACCCTCAGCTCTGCCCTAAATAAGTGATATCGCCACCACTACTATCCACGCACAAGAATGGGGGTTGGGGTTGACCAAGTGCCCCTTGAACATGCCTACCATCTTGGATGGGTGTGTACGCAGGTGGTTAGCCCCTCCTGCTGCTCTCACTACCACAGCTATATTCTATTTTAATGACCTCGTTCTGACTGAGCTAACTCAGGCATGGCTCCTTGAGCTAGGAATTACCCCTTCCAGCTTGAAGTGTAGACATGCCCCAAACAATCACACCTCACTCAGGAGTGTTAGCGTTTTACTTCACAGCAGCTCACTTCACTTCATGCCTCTCCTACTTCTAGACATGTTATTTTTAATGGTGTTGTTGAGTAGCTGGTAATTAACTTTTAACCTGTCTTGGTTATATTATTCAGAAAAATGGTTTTACCCATGACACTATTTAACCATGGTATCTAGTAGCAAAAAGATTCTTTTTACCATCCTGGGGTAATGAAATTACTGAGGATGCTCAAAATAAAAACCATAGCCTGTAGTAAATGTGTGACTCCAGACTGTAAGTGTTTGCATAGACCTCTCTCCTGACATTTCTTTAAATGAATGTCTTTTACAAACTGCTAATTACTTGAGAAAAATCTCACCTACCAGTGTGGCCATGTGCTGCAAGTTTGATTTTTGCCTGAACTTTATTCTGTTTGTTTCATTCTTGTTTCAAAAACAAAACAAAACTACATATTTTAAGATCTCAGTTTAATATATTATAATTAATAGACTCGAGTCTACATGGTATTTTCTGGTGATCTTTCACAAATAATTGTGGGCTTTTTCAAATAAGCACTATTCTGTAGGACCTATAAGTGAGTTACTTATTTACTCTTGTTCAATTTACTATCTCTATGAAAGCATCTAACATTATTGGTTATAAATACCGAACGCTACTATGCACATTCCTGCTGTCATCTTCCATGGTATGGAGGTTCCATTGTAGCAACAAGTTAAACAAAACAGAACCACTGGTTTTCATACCATTTCCGTAGTATCTCCCTCCTCATTATTCCCACCGGAGGGATAATAACTTTTGGCTTCCCCTCTGCTCTTAGGGACACAGAAGAGGAAAATTAACTATCACAGAGATTTGGAGATACTGTACATACACTGGAAATATAGTCTATGTGGAGTTAATTTCCTTTCAGAAAGAGAAGGGAAGATAGGCCTGATGCTTTATGATAGACTAGTTAAACACTGCTGCAGCTGAAGTCATTGTCTGAGCTCCCAATTCAATGGAGTGGGATGCTTATTTCAGTATCTTTGAAGCAATGGCACAAACTGCTCAAAAATCGATCAACTATCACTCACATAATATCCACTCCATACTGTAAAAATGCTAATTCTATTTTGATTAATCACAGAAGGGGGTAGAGGAAACACCAGGATCATCTCTTGGTATTTTTGGAACATTCCCATGCCCCATTGCAACTCCAGTCTACAAAAGAATCCGAAAGGTACTTTCACGGTCACATGCCTCAACAGCCTATTAAAAGCCACAGATGTTATCCTATTTAAACCAGATGTCAGACTTTTCAATGTCTTTGTTTATGAAAACTGTCTCTCTCTTTTGCAGAATGCAAGCTTAATAGAAGCTGCAGTAGACTGCAAAAGAAAAAAAATCACAGGAGCCACAATATCTGGTAGCATTAGATATTAGGCTCATGGAGAAGTGGGGCTATATAATACTAAGAAAGGGCAGAGATATTTGAAAGTTCAGTTTCAGTAACATGTGGAATATAAATTCAGTAGCTATGTTAATGGTTCTGAGGGTACCTACACATCCCATCTGGTAATCATTGTCAGAATAGTTAATGGCTCTGTGTAATAGAGAAATCCTTATTCTGAGCATCAATGAAACAATAAACCATAACCTTTAGAGCTGTGGCAATGTTTACTTGTGGAGTTTCAATCTGCAGATTATGTCATGGGAGATGCCATTATGTTCTATCATGTCAATAAGAGTTGGCATATTTCAAAAACAATATGCATAGAATCATCTTACTCTACTTAATATGCAGAGTAAGCATGAATACTGAACTTTTAAAACTGAAGAGTAGTTACCACACCTGCACAGTCACACTGCACTTTAAAAAAGAGCAGCCTCAGCATTTCGATTTCTCCTTGGTTTAAATATTCAACAGTACTTATTCATGTTACATTACGGAGTAGCAGCCGCAAAATTCTCTCTTTTAAATGAGTCATTTGGTGACTACATGAACTAACTTGGGGTGGGAGAGAGGGGTGAACATCCAAATTAAATTCTGTTTTAAATTAATATGCACAGATCTAAGGCCAGAAGGGACTTTTTGTGAGCATAATACAGACCATACAATGTCCCCAGAATAATTCCTAGAGCATATCTGTATTTAGAAATGGTTAGTGGAGAATTCACCACCCTTGGTAAATTTTTCCAGTGATTAATTACTCTCACCATTAATAATTTACACTTATTTCCAGTCTAAATTTGTCTACCTTCAGCCATACCTTTCTCCTCTAGACTTAGGAGCCCAGTATTTAATACACCACTACTATGTAGATACTTATAGACTTATCAAGCCACCCCTTAATCTTCTCTTCGGTAAGCATAATAGATTGAGCTCCTGAAGTCTATCACTAAAAAGCATGGTTTCTAATCCTTTAATCATTCTCGTGGCTCTTCTCAGAACCCTCTTCAATTTATCAATATCCTTCTTGAACTGTGGGAACCAGAACTGGACTCAGTATTCCAGCGCAGTCTCAGCAATGCTCAATACAGTGGTAAAATAGCCTCTACTAAGACTTCCCTGTGTATGCATGCCAGAATCTCATTAGCTCTTTTGGCCAGAGCATCGTACCGGGAGCTCATGTTTAGCTGATTATCCACCAGGACACTAAATCTCTTTGAGAGAGAGTCTGGGGGACTGTTTCCCAGAAGAGAGTCCCTCATCCTGCAAATATTGCCTTACGTTTAGCCATATTAAAATGCATATTTGCTTGCCTCCAGTTTACCAGGAGGCAGGGTCAGCTCCAGGCACCAGACAAGGAAGCACGAGCTTGGGGCGGCACATTATAAGGGGCAGCACTCCGGCCAATCTTTGTGCAGCACAACCTGGCTGTCTTTTTAGCTCTGAATCAGTGAGCTGTCTTCTTTGTTATTTACTTCACCAACGTTTGTGTCATCTGCAAACTTTATCAGTGATGATTTTATACTTTCTACCAGCCCTGGCTGTGCCATTGTATTGCTGGACATATCACCCTTATGATGTTAAATCCCAGTAGGAACCATACATCTTCAGAATGATAGATTACGGTAGACTCTAGTACAATATGTTTAATGTTTCTTGTTTGAAAATTGCTCAGAGATGTAAAGTGCTCTTTAAATGTTGCAGGCTTTCCCATCCTGCCCCATAACTGTTGGTTACAGAACTATTTGTTATGAATGGAGAGGTTTTGAATAGCAATGGAATCAATGCTGATTTTCTATGAATGATTCCTTCAGTCTCAAAGATTAGCTAACGAGTTTAGATAAATAATCTTTTGCCTCTGGTGGGTCACAAACTGTTTGCTTCAAGTATTTGTGGGGTGTGGTTGGGCATTTAAGTCACATAGTATTTTTTCTACTTCTAGCCGGGATTAAAAAAAACTTTTAAAAAAGAATAAAGGACAACACTGGAAAGTTTGGGATAATCATTCATTCCAAAACTTGTTAAAATTTGGGGATTTACCATTATTTCCCACAGATATTCAGCAGTTGTAAATACTCAGATAATAAATAATAGAATGTTGCTATGTCACAGTAAAGCAGAGTTGAAGGCAAATTCACACCTATGTAATATCTGAGGGGGAGCCATGTTAGTCTGGATCTGCAAAAGCGACAAAGTCTTGTAGCACCTTATAGACTAAAAGGTGTTTTGGAACATAAGCTTTCGCGGGCGAAATCTGACGAATCACCTAATGTAGATAATCTACATTAGGTGACTACCAGCGTAGCAAGCAGGTGCCTGAAGCAGCAAACGGGGGCAGGGGGTGGCAGGCCGGGCGCTGTCAGGGCGGTGCTCAGGCGGCTTTTGGCAGCACGCCTGCAGCAGCTCCACCAAAGAGGAAAGACTGTTGAGTTGCCGCAGGTGCGCCGCTGAAGAGGGAAAAGTGGCTTTCAGCGGCACGCCTGTGGTAGCTCAACAATCTTCCATCTTCCACGGAGCTGCCACAGGCGTGCTGCTGAAAGCGGCTCATCCATCTTCGCTCTTGAGCTGCTTGGGGTGGCACAGAAGGTAGAGCCGGCCCTGCTTTTAGGGTGACCAGATGTCCCTATAAAATCGGGACAGTCCCCATTTTGGGGTCTTTTTCTTATATAGGCTATTACCCCAACCCCATTCCAATTTTTCACACTTGCTGTCTGGTCACCCTAAGCTCTTTCCACCTATGGAATGCTCCCTGGTGATTTGCTGCCTTCTCATGGTATGCCAGATTTCTAGCCAGATTTTTTGGCCAGATTCTAGCCAGTCCTTTGCTCCTGTAGAACAAGGGTGGGCAAATTATGGCCCATGGGCCACATCCAGCCCACCAGCCATTCCTGATTGGCTCCTAAACTCCTCATATTCACAGGGCAACTTTAAAGCACAAATACAAGGTAAACCATCAGAGGGGTAGCCGTGTTAGTCTGGAATTGCAGAAGTGACAAAGAGTCCTGTGGCACCTTAAAGACTAACTAAAGTTTTAGAGCATAAGCTTTCGTGGGTTAATACCCACTTCGTCGGATGCATGCAGTGGAAGTATCCAGGGGCAGGTATAAATAAATCAATCAATCCAGGGGCAGGTATAAATACATTTCTTGCCTACCTATTTATACCTGCCCCTGGATACTTCCACTGCATGCATCCGATGAAGTGGGTATTAACCCACGAAAGCTTATGTTCTAAAACTTTAGTTAGTCTTTAAGGTGCCACAGGACTCCTTGTCACTTCAAGGTAAACCATGTGAGTAGACAGGCCTCCTTTCCCTAGGTGAGGTAAACTGGACTATAACTCAGAGTTGGGTTCTATTCCTAGCTCTCACTGACCCACAGAGTGACTTTGGCAAGTTACTTGCCGCTCTGAGTGTCAGTTTTCACTATACAATGAAAATAATGATACTATCTGTTTTGTAAAGCCCTTTGAGATCCATTGATGAAGTAGCCTTGATGTTCTGCATTTGCAAAAACTGAATGTGTTTTGGCATGGATTATGGTGCTAGTTCCCCCTGGAGTTTGTTTAGAACCTGTTTCTCAGTTGTTTATCCTGTTGATCAAGCACGTTGTCTTTTGGCCTAGGTGTCAACCATCTGTATTGTAACTGGAACTGGGACACAGACCCACTGAGATGATGATTACAATCACAGCTTTATAGCAGGAGTAGTGCCAAGGTCAGCACCAGGAAGGACAGCTCAGTTCCGGTCAGTCTTTAAAGTTAGTTTTTAAACCACTATTATTCACCCTTTGCAAGATTACTTGCTTTTTGTTTCCTTCAAAGGAAAAAAAAAGGAAACGTCCTTGTCTGATACAGTGCTTTAACTGTTTCAGATTTTTTCAGATGAAATGCAAAATGTCTATACATATACAGAACCTATTAAAGATAACAGATATTCATTCAATATAAACCCTATATGCACTGAAAGGTACAAATTACAGAAGCTATGAAATTGAGAGAAGAATATAAAATATTCAATACAGTAATAGGGACATTAGCTAGGATTAATGGATTGTATTAAGAAAGGGAAAATTTAAGCTGAGCATCAAGAAATTGTACTAACAGGAAGATCTACTAGTCTGAGGAATAATATCTCAAGTGAAATGGAGAGAGCCTTATCACTTGGCACAGTTAAAATTATTTTGGACTGAACAAAAAGACTAGTAAGTGTACAATAAGGCAAGGCAAAAAACTGTCACTCTGCCAGGAAGATTGAGTAGACCCTAACAGAGGTAAGTCTGAAAAGCATTAAATATCATGGGCTTCATAATAAGGTCACAAATGTTGGCCTGGGACTAGTCTCTGAAGTCCAAGAAGAGGACAGTGCATTACAAACCACTGGCACAATGAGACAGAGTTGGGTCCAAGCGCTGACCCACAGAGGCTATCAAGAGTTCAGCTGTACAAGCCACTGCAGAAGAAAGAAATGTAACTATTACATTTGTTATAACTAGCTTCTAGCCCACAGCACAGTAATAGGGGCTTTCAGATTACTTGTGTGGAACAGGCAGGGAAAGATTATTTCCTGAGAGAGGTTTTCTTGTGTGGGAGCCAGCTACAGTTTTTGGATTGTGAAGATGCACCTGTTCCTACCCCAGTGTAAGTTACAGCAGCCCCTAAACTGCTCTAACATCAGCTATATATGCAGCAGTGAAAGTGGGCCTGTACAGGTCGGTATGGCATACCGGTAAGAACCCGTACTGGCCTGTATTCACCCCACATTAAAGCACTGACATGTCAGCGCTTTAAACGCCCCTACCCTCCCAGCCCCCAGTCAGTGGCCTGGCTGGTAGGGTCTGTACCAGCAGGGATCCCGACAGGGGAGGCAAAAGGGCTGTGGCTAGGGTGACCAGACAGCAAATGTGAAAAAAATCAGGACAGGAGTGTGTGTGTGTGTGGGGGGGGGGGGGTAAAAGAACCCAATATAAGAAAAAGACCCAAAAATCAGAACTGTCCCTGTAAAATTGGGACATCTGGTCACTCTAGCCGTGGCAGCGTTTTAAGGTTCCTTTGCCATGGCAGCACTTTAACATCCCTACTCCTTTTGCACCCCAACAACAACAGCAGCAAGCGTGGGGCGGGGCAAAGGAGACAGCTAAAGGCATTTCCAGCCCCACCCCTTCCGCCCGAGGCCCAGCCCCTTCTGGGGGCCAGAGCTGGACCCAGCCCAGCCCCATACCAGTGCCTATAGCTACTTTCACCCCTGTGTATATGGGCCCTAAGCAACTGTAGGTGAGCTGACAGCAAAATGGAGCTGTGCGTCACCCCACACCTTACTGCCCTCTCCCTCCTCATGTCTCCTATGCCTCGGTGGGAGCTGAAGTGGTTCATGCAAGGACCAGCTCTGCCAGCTGAAACCTCTCCTGGCTGGACAATTCTCCTCTGGCCAGTTACAGCCAGATTCCAACTCCTTTACTGAGCTACTCAGGTAGAACACAGGGGCTGGATCACAGGAGGAACGTGCAGCAGTGTTTTGAGGGGGGATTTCTTTTTGCTCTTGTGTTCCCTCTGCTGGCTCAGTCTAGTGCACAGAGAAGGGACTAAAAATCACCTTAGTGCTGCTGTTCTACTCTAGACCAGTTTGTGGGCAGCCTACGTCACAAGGAGCTTTCCCAACACTTTCATTCCATACCCCATGCAGGCCCAGCCACCAGTGCTAGCCATTGTACTTCCCCCACAAGGTCTGTTAAGGGCTACTAGCCTAATCAAACAGGCAGGAGAGACAGGGCCTGGCCCTACACTGGCAGTCCGCACAGGGGAGTCATCAGCCCTCTGTCCTCCTCAGGAGTGATGCAGCTGACATGGTTCCCTAGGAGGCATCACTGCTCTGATGAGCTCTCCTTGCTACAGGGCAGTCTTAAAGGTACAGCCCGGTCTGCAGGGTTTACCAACTGGAGAGAGAGTAAAAGCACGCGAGAAACACTTTGGGAGAGCATCATACCCTTTAACACAGATAAGCTAAACAGCACTGCCCATTTACAATGTTGGTCATTATTGTTACTACAGTTTGTTTCCTCAGAGATCCCCAGATCCCAGAGCATGTGTTTACAGGGACAAAGGAAACAGTGCAAGGGGAATGGTTAATTCATGGTCTTGCAGAGGTCATCAGGAAAGTGAATTTCATAGAAGTAATCTCAGATTTTCAGCAATAAAGCATTTGGGGAGCTCTTTATGGAGATTTGTTTTAAAGGGGTGCTGTCACAGGATGACCTTTCCATTGGAAGCAAATGCAGCAAGATTGTTCTAGTACAGAAAAGCCACGTATTAACATTGGGGAGCCTAATTTTATTGTCTGAATTCAGTGAAATGCATAAAACAAACAGTTAAGGAATTTTAAGTCAGCATTCAGATGCCACAGTGAGGAACAGAGAGAGGTCAGAATAGATAGTTTTATCGGAATAAACACAATGATCCCAGCAACAATGCTCACCCACTCCTCTGGGTTTTTAACTCCTATATTTGCAACTTCCAGAGTCAACATACAAAAATCAAAAGACTGCACTGAACTAACATTCCTTTATTGGCATGACAAGCTATACAAGGATGCCAAGGTGTAAGAAAGACATACCCCTCGGGTATCTGTCCGAGACTGACAAGATCTACCCAGAACAGGGTTATACCCTGTTTGGGGTGCTAAATTCTGTGTCCATTTGTCATACTTGATAAACATTACATTTTCTTGTTAGCCCTATGATCCTTCATTCCCCTTTTGTGACAAATGCCTGGCAAGGGAGGAGAGAGAGAGAGAGTTTTGCAGCATTAACAGTTGTGAGTTCTGGTAGATCAAAAATAGCTGAATATATTACTGGTTACTGAAGTCTGAGCTGTTTTTTAAAAATCATGTAGCCATGGCTACATTACACACTGATTTCTACCCTCTGAGTGTTGCACAATTAAAGTTGATGGATTGCCATGGGATGAAGATCTGCATGATGATTTTTTACCTTAGCATTTCTTTTGGGTTTTTCTTCATTAACCAAAAAAAAAAAAGAGAGAGAGAGAGAGATTGAGTGAAGCAGGAAACAAATACATTAGAAAGCTACTTTGTATGCCAGGTGGATGTTATACTAATGTTAGACCTCTATTAATATGAATAAAGAGTGTTACAGGCCAGGCATCATTTGAATTGTTTTGTTTTAATTTCTGCATCATTTCTTGATCTGCAGTATATAGGAAGCAGATTCCTAAACACCTCAGTCTGCCCTAGGAAGGGTCTCCAAGCAGCATTCAAGGAAGAAGGTTACTGGATTGTCATGGCAATCAGATTTTCCTTCCTAAAACCAGCATCCAGTGCATTGGACAGCATTTCACTGCCACCTCTTGGCAGATGTTCAAACAACACGTCAGCTCATTACAGGGTTAAGAATGTGTCAGCACCAAAAGTCTTTCTTTGAAGAAAATTACATTTTTATAGTTCTCTTGCCAGACAAATGGAAATATATAAATTAAAGATGGGTCTAAATTTAGTCTGAATCCAAGCTTCCCTGAAGGGGATTTGGCCTGAAGTTCCAAGGGATTCAGATTGGATGACATGGATCAGACCCATATCTAGTATAAATCATTTATAAAAACATTTAGACATCTATTAAATACCAGACCTTAAACATTTCTCACCTATTACTTCTTTCTCTTACCTGAATTGCAGTAACACCTAGAGCTCCACATCAGGGCATCACATCCCCAGTATGCTAGGCCTCAGCTGCTGTTCAAGACTCAACTGGGCAACATGCAAAAATTTTAGACTCCTCTGTGGCCAACAATAGAGAAACAACAATAGAATAGGGATGAAGAGACAAAACTGGGCTGAACAGAACCTTAACTTATACTGTGGTGGAAACAGCCCCCAGGAAGAGTAAAAATAAATTAAGCTAATATTTAGACAATAGCATGGGCAAAGTCTGAAAAAAATCTTGCACAGAAAATGATAAAACTGAGCAAAAGTTACTTTAAATGCATCAGCATTTCTTGATATTTCCACCCCTCCCAAGTTTTTGATCAGGAACAGATCTTACACAAGTTGCCACTCTCTGCCTGGAATAAGTTCAGCTATGAATTTAATTGCACTCACTTAGGTTAGATCTGAGTTTGGCCCAATTTCTCACATTTTGTTAGCACTGATCATTCACACTGAAGTTAAAATAATATTCGAGAGGGGGATTTTTTTATTCACTTCTCCAGATGCAAAGGTGTTTTGCTATGGGTCCTTTCTTTTCATATATTTTACACATCATAGCATCAAAATGTCAGAAGGTCTTTGGCCTCAAGAGATGTAAAATGACAGCTATACAAGTTACATAGCAGTTCCCTACAAAGCTAGGAGCATTGCAGAGTGCCATCTTGTGGACACTACATATACTGTATCTGTCACAGCAGCTCTCAAACTGTGGGTCACAATCCCATTTTAATGGAGTCACCAGGGCTGGCGTTAGACTTGTTGGGGCCCAGGGCTGAAGCCCAGTCCCCTCTCGCCTACCTGGGGCTGAAGCCCTGGATGGCAGAGCTCAGGTTATAAGCCCCCTGCTTAGGGATAAAGCCCTTGGGCTTGGGCTTTGGTCCCTCCCCACTTGGGGCAGCAGGGCTCTGATGGCTCAGGCTTCAGTCCCTCCACCTTGGGTCGTGTCAGAGTGGGTTGCAGTGCAATGAAGTTTGAGAACCCCTGATCTATCAGGAAGTACAGAGGCAGAAAGAACTAGGCTAGATAAAGACTTGAAGTCAGAGTGTAGGAATTCCCTGAGTAATAAAACACTGAATCCAGTCTCATTCGCTATGGGTATGTCTTCACCACCCACCGGATTGGCAGGTAGCAATCGATCTGCTAGCGATCGATTTCTTGCATCTCGTGAAGATGCCCGCGGCGCCCCGTCGACTCCCATAACTCCAGCTTGACGCGAGGCATAAGCCAGAGTCGACGGGGGAGCGCGCCGCCGACTGCCGCCGCCCTGAGGACAGCAGGTAAGTTGGCTGAAGATACGCTGACTTCAGCTACGTTATTCACGTAGCTGAAGTTGCGTATCTTCAGTCGATTCCCCCGCCTAGTGAAGACCAGCCCTATGTTACTGATGTAATGGCTAAGTTAAAGCAGTCCACTGAAACCTGAGGCTCACTGCCTCCTTGAAAATGCAACAAGGAGCTACCCCTTTGTGCCGTCACTCAAAGACAACAGTCTCTTGGTCCTTATATTCTCGAACAAGGTACCAAGAGCAACGATTAGAGCCCTACCACATTCGCGGTTGTGAAAAACACGTCACGGACTGTGAAATCTGGTCTTTTGTGTGTGTTTACCCTATACCCTAAATCTGGTCTTTTGTGTGCATTTACCCTATACTATACAGATTTCACAAGGGAGACCAACATTTCTCGAATTGCGGGGCCTGACCCAAAAGGGAGATGCGGGGATCGGCGGGGGATTGCAAAGCTATTTTAGGAAGCATTGCAGTATTGCCACCCTTACTTCTGTGCTGCTTTCAGAGCTGGGTGGCTGAAGAGCAGCGGCTATTAAGAGCCCAGCCAGCAGCAATGCAGAAGTAAAGGCCTCAATGCCATGCCATGCCACCCTTACTTCTGAGCTGCTGCTGGTGATGGCTCTGCCTTCAGAGCTGGGCTCCCAGCTAGCAGCCACCTGTCTCTAGCTGCCCAGCTCTGAAGGCAGCACCAGTAGCAGCACAGAAGGGTAGCAATACTGAAGTCCCCCTGCCTCCCCCCATCTCTCCTACAATAACCTCGTCACCTCCCAACAACTCCTTTTTGCGTCAGGACCCCTACAATTATACCACCATGAAATTTCAGATTTCAATAGCTGAAATCATGAAATTTACAATTTTAAAAATCATATGACCATGAAATTGACCAAAATGGACCATGAGTTTGGTAGGGCCCTAGCAATGATATAGACTCCACACAGGGGGTGAAGAAGAGTTGATAGGAGTTGCGTGGGATAGGAGGGGCAATTTGCATGGGAAGGAAGTAGAGGAAGCATACATATTGCCTCTTGCAAGGATGTAGCAGATGCTGCAACTATGCATGCTCTTCTAAAAAGCTTTGGACCAAATTCAAGTGAGATATAAATATCAGCACACCTGAGTATGAGGGAGGAGTTTGTTAATGCATGCAAGTGGAACTCCCAATCCGTGGGTGTTACAGATGCCCTTCTCCACTACAGCAGGGACTGCTGCCTTGGGAGAGTGCCTGGATCTAGAACTGCACAGGAGAGACCACCAATCTCTACTCTAGAGGTAATAAGACCCAGGAATGAGATCTTGAAGGAAAACAGCAGAGAGGAAGCTGCCAGAGACACCATCCACAGAAGCAGCCAAAGCAGGGACTTTTCTCTCTATAGTTTTGACTGGCCTTTCTCTGCTGTTGGCTGTTTGCTCCGGCCCTCCCCTTCTTGTCTCTTCACTTCAGCTGAGGCACGAGTTACATTTTCAAGAGTGCCTACATGACTGCAAACCCAAGTCACAATGAAAGCCAGCTGAACTTAGGTAGCTTTGAAAATGTTACCCGCTGTTATTCGGGATTTGTCACCAGGGTGCTGCCTAAGTACAACAGTCAGTGACTTAAAGTGACAATGTAGCCCTCATTGAAACACAATCTAGCAGTAACACAAAAGATGTTGGTAGGATATTAGGGAATAATGTCTGGAGAACAAGTAAGGAGAATAGCTCCTTCCTTCACTTCTGCATACAGGGCCCGATCCTCCATTGGCGCATTTTGTC
The DNA here is from genome assembly GCA_007922305.1 of Dermatemys mawii. NCBI lineage: Eukaryota > Metazoa > Chordata > Testudines > Dermatemydidae > Dermatemys > Dermatemys mawii. Next base: position 15,026,235 of record ML677372.1, on the reverse strand, counting down.
ATCGCCCTATTGAAGTGAAAGGTGCTACACTGTTCTACACCAGCGGAGAAGTTGGCCCCTAACTGTTAAAAGATTCCAAAGCTTGATTCCAAGGAAGATTTTTTTTAAATAAAAGATTTCTGAAGTATACAATATTAAGATAAGCAAGGACATTGCCTAGGTGCTTATGCTACAGTTATTACAAACTTGACTATTTTTATAATGAATAGCAAATTTCAGTGAACATTTCAGTGAAAAACCACCTTTCAGATGTAATGACACAGTGGGAAAGGGGTATCCCCCAATTCTTTCCTATTAAGAGAATCCAACGTCACAAGTCCTTTGAACACAGGATTGCTCTTCATTTATTTTTCCACATTTCATACACTTCATTCATGGGTGCTCTCTCCAAAAGGTGCTAGGCCACACAACTGCTTTGCCACGTAAAAACTGTGCAGCAGTCAGGTCCCATTGTGCTAGGAGCCCTACAGACAGCCTCTCTCGCAAAGAGCTCACAGTCTAAGTTGAGAGAAGATGGAACATGTGAATAAAAAACCAAGAGACAGAAGGGAAGACAAGGGCTAAAATAATTATAATAAACATCACATGGTTCCATAGAGAGGAGTCTTCAAACTGCAATAGCAAAGGGCTTCAAGTGAAGGGTATTTTTCCCTTCATTTGTTTATTTTAGACCTACATAAAATATAGCTACACTGCCTCCTTTACAACAGTATAAGCTATCTAATAATAAATATAACAGCTCTTGGCCAAAGCAACACATCAAATAAAACCATGTTCCAAAACCCATATGTGGCTATGGGATTTAGTCCTTTTAGGTTTACAAAAAAATACTTCCTTCATGAAACTTTTAAAGTTGCCTCATTTATAAGAGCAGAAGCCAACTTTTAATTTTTTTAAAGGAAGCTCCCCAACTTTTCCCAGTTACTACTCATTATTTCTATAAGGCCCAATCCTATATCTCTTGCTCAGGAAATCTCCCATAGCTACAAACATATACCTAGCTACTCTCCAGACCACCATCTCAACAAAAAAACCCAGCAATTAGACTATCACTTCCCACCACCCACAGCAGTGCTGCTTGCAGAAGTGCCTGTTAAGCACCGCAGAGCAGCACCAGCAATAAAAAATAAAGTACTAAAAATATCTATAGATTTTATTTACATTCATGTAAATGAGGAATAAGTTCAGGGCACACAACACAGGTATAAAACCTGGTAAACCATCAGACAATCCTCACTGTCCTACATCTTGTGTAGCTATTTACACTAGTGCAAAGTGAGTGTATAATGCTACCAAATTACACTGAGGGCATCTTACACCAGTGCAAAGTGAGTGCGAGTGAGAAGCAGGCTCTGTGCAGCTAGTGTTCCTTCTGCATTTGCCAGCTCAGAGTCAACCATATAATTCTTCCTGATATATTCAGTTCAAGGTAAAAAACCAGGAACAATACCCAGCGCACAAACAAAACCGTAACAATTACATTCTCTGTAGCAACAAAGTCTTTCTCAAAGCAGAATAATGCCACACAAAGGGAAACAGCATTTATAGACAGTCATCCAGTTTCTTTACTATTCCCTTATTAGCCTTTAAGCCCAGGCTTCTCACTTTTTGTGTAATCATCTGAGCACTAAACAAATTAACTCTATGGTCTCATCTACTATACACAGTGATTCTGAAACCCCTTGTTACATAACTGTAATATCAAATATTCTTTATATATTATATAGTAAATATGTCACTATTTGGCAGTACTTTAAGGTAGGAATTGGAAGAAGGGATAGAACATAATGATTCTTAACAGAGTTTAAGTGTATGTGTATAGGAACTGCAAAATACGGAACAAAACACTTTCAATAAAGGTCTCTAATTCCTTCACTCTTACTTACCCATAGAAAGTTTCCAACAAAAAAAAATAGAATTCAGCCCCTTATTGCAAATAAACTGTAAAAACTCTTAACTGCTACAATACAGCTAGGATGATGAGTTCTCTAAACAACAACAATGTTCTCTCCACTTACTCTTTTACTGGGCTTGATAAGCCAATTAGTGAAAAGGTTCCACTTGTGTTCCCCCAGAACCCTGCCTCTGAGAGAGCTAAGATTGTAAAAGAAACATTAATAGGCTAGGGGTAAAGAGGCAAATGTAGATTGGTTCTGTAGGAGCAGATTAAGATGTCAGCTTTGCCTACTTCAAAGAAAACAAAGGCTGCTATCAAATTCTCCCCTTACTCTTCTCTTCTGCAGATGAAAGATGCCCAGTTCCCACAGCTCTCCCACGCAAGACCTTCATGTTAAAAGTAAGTCTAACATAGCTCAGCCTAGAAGAGTAGTTTGGTCTTAAATATGCAGAGAGGGTTATTGTAAAGGCTAAGGTCAATGTTAATTGTTAGGACCTGGTCTAAGGCTAGCACTGGGATTAGGTCTATCAATAGTGTTACAGGTAGCACTGCTGTTAAGATTACAGATGTGGTTACAGTTATTGTTAGACCTACCAACAGGGCCAGAGTTAAAGCTATAGTTAATGATGTTGATAGGATGGCAGTTAGTGGTTGGGTCATAGTTACAGTTAGGGTGGGGTTATGTTGTCATTTTCACCCCAAATTAAATTTGTGTGAAACATTTGGTATATTTCATGCAAAAGAAAATCAAGGCAGATGACCCAAGCTGCTTGCCAGCAAGCTGCCACTGTGAAATATGCTGACATTAAAAAAATAAAATAAAATAACCCTCAGAGTAGCTTGGTAATCCATTAAAAAGCAGAGGTGGGTGGATGGCCCATACCTTGGATCCAGGGTTCCTTACATATACAGTGGGACCCCAGAATACTGCGCCCCGCTATAGTGCGAATCCGCTTATAGTGCGGTGCGCGGCTGGCTCCCAATGTTGGCGGCGGCCTCCGCTTTGATGCAGCGGAACCCTGCAATACCGTGACCCCGCCATTATCGCAATCAGGATTTTTTTGGATCCTGATCGTCGCGGCATTGCAGGGTCCCACTGTATTTTCTAATGTGTGACAGATCTATTTTGAACTATACAGAATGTAAACATTTGTCAGCCTGAGGAAAACTGGGAGACAAAAGGCTCATTTACATGTACAGTTCCACCAAGGCTGGGGCGGGTAAAACAATGCAGATGAACTTTTGAACTCTGGGGCTGCACTGACAAGGGACAGAGACTTTTGGGTTGTTGGACTTTTGGGACTTTGGGTGACTTTTGGGTTGCTGGACTCAAGAACCAAAGGGAAAGGACACAGCTCAAACTGCTGGGTTGGGGGGTCTTCTGGTTCATGGTTTGTTTTATGAATCTTGTCTGTGGTGTTTCCCCAACATAATGCCACATTGTTTCTCTCTGTCATTAAAAGGCTTTTGCTACACTCAGACTCTGTGCTTGACAGAGGGGAAGTATTGCCTCTTAGAGGTACCCGGGGAGTGGTATGTAGTTGTCCCAGGTCATTGGGTAGGGGCTCGAGCCGGTTTTGCATTGTGTTATTGGAACGGAACCCCTAGATACTGAACTCGGCCCTTGTTGCTGCCGACTCTGACAGGCAGAAGGGTTACATACATAAAACTTCCATTGACTTTGACAGGAGTATGCAAGGACTGCAGAATTGGACCACTTGTCAATAACATCAGGCTCAGTCCTCAGCCCCATCTTCCTCCCAATCTTAAAATGGTGCCCCTCAACAATGACTCTTACTGCAAGAGCACCAGCCATTGCTGCTCCTGGGCTTCATTAGCAAGGGCTGTGCAGAGCTGCTCAAATCCATAGAACAAGAGAGAGTGACTGAGGATACGTCTTCACTACCCACCAGATCAGCGGGTAGCAATCAATCTTTTGGCGATCAGTTTATTGTGTCTTGTTAAGACGTGATAAATCGATCACCAGCAGCGCCCACATTGACTCTGGAACTCCAGCTTGCCGCGAGGCACAAACTGGAGTCGACGGGGGAGCACGCCACCGACTGCCGCCGCCACGAGGATGGCAGATAAGTCGCTGAAGATACACCGACTTCAGCTACATTATTCACGTAGCTGAAGTTGCGTATCTTTGGTCGATTTCCTCCTACCCCATTGTAGACCAGCCCTGAGTATGGACCAAGGGGTCCCTGCAAAAGGAGAAGAAATGCATTGTTCAGTATCAGCAACACCAGCCCCCACTTCCTGTTCTCTTTCTCAAAGGCTTGGGGTAAGGGGACATACGACCTGGCAGCCTTATAGGGGACACCATTAGCAGATGGATCTAGGGTGACCAGACAGCAATTGTGAAAAATCAGGACAGGGTGTGGGGGGTAATAGGAGCCTCACAGACTTTAAGGTCAGAAGGGACCATTATGATCATCTTGTCTGACTTCCTGTACAACACAGGCCACAATTTCACCCACAGATTTTTGCCCCAGATCCCTATATGGCCCCCTCAAGGGCTTAACTCACAATCCTGGGTTTAGCAGGTCAGTGCTCAAGCCACTGAGCTATTCCCCCACCCCCTTATATAAGAAAGAGACCCAAAAATTGGGACTGTCCCTCTAAAATCAGGATATCTGGTCAGGGGATGAGAAGTGGGAGAGGGTCAGAAGGGGGCAGGGCCAGGCTGTGTGGGGAGGCACAACCTTCCCTACCCAGCCTTCCATACAATTTTGCAACCCTGATGTGACCCTCGGGCCAAAAAGTTTGCCCACCCCTGCCCTAGATGGATCAGTCTCTCAACATGTAATACCTCCAGTCCTTGTATTGAAGAGTCCAGTCCAGGAGCTGCAAAATGCAGTGGTCCATGAGACAACAATTAGTCCAAAATCTGTTCACTTCCCCAAAGGCTGGGATTACTTTATAGGGAATGCCACAAAGTCACTCTCATATATCCCAACTTAAGACCGATCCCTATCCCAAACAAAGCAGCTGTTCATCCTGTGTGATGTGGTACAAATGAGCCAAGCACACATTCTCTCTGAATTTACAGGTACATTCATTTAGTCATGGAACACCACGTTGTACATGTGACATGTCACCAATCAAAAATTAAAGTGGCAAAATGGCATTTTTGGAGAAATATTGAAACAATGGAAATTTGAAGAAAAATGAAACATTGCACCAACAATTTTTAAAATTGAAGTTTCTCATCTCTTGACAAATTCTAAAAAACTGTCTTTGAAACATTTTTTGGATTACATTTTTCCTTTTGAAAAATATTGACCCATTCAAGAAAGAAGATTTAGAAAAGCCTAAACTTTATGTACTATTGGCTTTGAAGGTCATGATGCGAAATAGGCATCTCACAGCTATGTGAGATATATAATTCGCTGTCCTACAAATATACTTGTTCATACGTTTGTCTATATATTTTTGATGTGGGAAATTAATTTCCTACCAATGACATTAAATAAATACATAAATTCTTAGCTTTATACTGCTCCATTCCTTTTCAAAGTGTTTCCAGTTTGATTGTATGCTATACTGAGTTATTATTCAGTAATCATCAATTTTAGAGATTTACTTTACTGTCACAAGATGTACGGTAACAATATCTTGATTATAATTTCACCTTTGTTTTCTGTCATACCAGCAAGAGAAAATTATGGATTTAATTAAACTACAATTCAGTGATATAGGAGCAAGATGAGAGACTTTTTTAATCTTGCTAAAGACATACATTTCTTGGTAGTGTAAATGAAAAAATTGTGATATATGATCCTTCTGAAAGCATACATAGCACAGAATCATAATTTTCAAAGACTTGTAAAATATGAAGAAAGACTTGCTTGAATCAATGATCCCATTTTTCTTACTGTAAAATGATTTGACTGCCATACAGTCTATGATGATTGTAGACCAAGGAGCTATGTGCTTCAAGAACTGGAAGGAAATGTAGCTCACTCGCTTTTTTATCATGCGTTATGGGCGTGATGCAACACCCAGGAAGAATTCCAAGAAGGCGAAAGGGATCTTTCCACTGGACCACGTAATTGAAGCTGCAAAAACAATACACAACAAAGATTTGTTTGGCTAAAAAACATCAAATTCACATCAATGTTATTCGCATCCTCTTTTGTTTGCTTTCTCTGAACGTTCATAGGAGCAATTTTTAGCAGAAACTAAGCCCTGATTCTCAAAGGTATTTACACATGTAATGCCCATTACAATCCATGGAGCTATATCTGTAAATACCTCTGAGGATCTGGACCTGATTGATTGCAATCAATGAGAGTTAGGCACCTAAATACCTCTGTGGATTTGGGCCTTAGTCCTTTCGCTGAAATTGTAGGGGCATTTGCTATGAGTTATGAAAGTTCAAGATTCAGACACCAGGATAGCTATATTGTTGTATTAATTTTGGATAACAAAATTACCATGGCAAATGTCAAAATCTGTTCCTGGATTGTTCACCAAATAGGGGTTAAGTTCATCAAATAAATTATTCACCACAAATATTTTGCTTCAAATGTTGTGGTAAAACAGTGGTAAAGGCAACTCAGAAATATTAGTTACTGGATACTGAATCTCCCTATTAATTTATATAAATGTGTGGCAAGTGAGCGCACCCTTGTTCTGACTCAGGCAATGCTCTAATTGAAGTCAAGAACAGAGTAAATGCTTGTAACTGTATTTACTTGACCTGTGGAAGACAAACTAGTGGTCACTGATATCAGATGATCAGAGGGGTAGCCGTGTTAGTCTGGATCTGTAAAAGCGACAAGGAGTCTTGTAGTCTGTAAGGTGCTAACAGATGTTTCAGAGCGTAAGCTTTCTTGGGCGAAGACCCACTTTGTAAGAGGAATGTCGGTCATTCATCTGACGAAGTGGGTCTTTGCTCATGAAAGCTTATGCTCCGAAACATCTGTTAGTCTATAAGGTGCTACAAGACTCCTTGTCGCTGATATCAAATGATGTTTTCATATGCAGGGGAAATGCAGAATTTGGAGTAGAGCACTGATATACACATCTAAGGGAAGAATTTTCTCCAGATTGAACAATTCTATGTCTTGTTTAGTAATGACTTTCTTTAGAAGAAATATTGCTACCCTGGAATCTATTTAACTGGAATGCTAATAAATAGCATGCTCAATTAACAGGAATGTGGTGATCTACCAGGGAACAGATTGATTGCATCACATTATAACGACTGTACACAATGGATAAATGACCTATCAAAGCCCTATAAATGGTGCAGCTGGTGTTGTCAGTCCACAGTAGTTTACAGGTGTGAGCTGGTTCCTCTGACTTGCATCCTTAGAAAAGTTTTCATCAAAATGAGTTTCTACAAATCAAGATGCAATTTACATGTGTGATCTGAATTGTTAACAAGCCTCAAAACCACAGTATTATTTGCTTCTGAGGAGACAAGTGATTATTTTAAAAAAGTCATATGATTTAGTAAATTTTTAAGTCATGGTTTTCTTCTTGGACAGACAAACTTACTACACATAACCCACAGGATGGTGGTCCATAGAACAGGACATTGTGACGGATGCCATGGAAAGCTCTATAATACAAAGCCTGGGCCCTCTTCCTGGCCTCTGCCACTGATGTTGACTACGTCATTTCACCTCTTTCTACCCCAGTTTTCCCATTTGTAAAATAAGGGACACAAGATGTATCTATCTTTGTAAAGCACTTTGAGAACTACACATGGAATGTGCTATATAAATGCAAAGTATTTTTCAAGGTTAATCATTGCTCCACAGCTAAGGTGAACTTAAGTAAACTGATCTTCAATTTCTCCCTCTTTGACCAGATTTATAAACGTGATTACTATGTCTTTAGTTCCAGCATTCATTTATTTAAGGCATCTTTGGCCAGCTCATTAGCACACAGCAAAATCCATCCAAGATCCATGCGCTGAGAAATGACCTCAGAATCCCTGCTTCTGAAGGCAGTGAAGGCCAGGTGTGACATAGACATAATGAGTTTGGCCTTGCAGAAAGAAGGTCGGGGGCCAATTTGACTGCTCTGTGGAACTTCACAGCACTGTTGCGGCAGGCGAGTCTGTAAAGCATTCTCTCATTATTTCAAACTCTCTCTCCATAACGTACTTTCAGATTCTTTGCAAGCTGTAAAAAATAAAGAAGACAAGCTGAAGAACTAACTGGAACACGCCTCCTGGCTGAGCAATTAATGAGCAACTTTACTGAATTTTTAGAACAAGACAGAGTGTTCTTCTCCCTTGCTGTTCTAAGGGGGGTGGGGAAGGTGTCACAAATACAGTCATTTAGAGAGAAGATGGGGCAACTACTATACAAGGATACAAGTAGTAACAGACCTCAGAATAACAGTGCTCTTTCCCCATGCACGGAGGCTCACCTGGAGTATCCAGCAGACAAACATATATTGTTTTTGACTCCTCAGCTTAGCATTAAGGCAGCATTGTCCAGAGGGGAAGGAGGAGGAGCTCGGGAACAGGTTCAAACTCCGCTCTCCAGAGAGCTGGGGATCTGCTTTCTTTCTTGAGGATGTCAGTAACCAGGCAAGTGGGGAGTGGACTGGGATGAGAAACCTCCAGAGACAGCCATTTGATTCAGGTTGAAAGAGGCAAAATATCTGATCTTCAAGTTGCTGGCTTTTGAGCCTTGCCAACTCTGGGATGACAGAGGTGGTCCCAGCGTTGATGAATATGTAGGCAGAATGCAGGTGTGGCTGACAAAGGTGCATGGTAAATGCACCTGTTGCACACGTGGTATATATTCTATACTGATAAAGTCTGCAATTCACAGACTGGTGTTTCTGCATCTCCCTACAAGCATTTAATAGCAGACACTATAATAAGATATCAGATCATCAAGATTTCATTATGGTTATGAAACACACCGTAGTGCAATTACAATTATACTATGGAGTACTATTATAATTCACACTAAACTACAATTAACAGGAGTTAATCAATGTACATTTTGTATTACTGCTGCTTTTTTAGATTCAGTCATTCAAAAGGGGTTTTCCAATCATGAATGCAAATAAATTAGGTTCTAATCTGTAGGTGTGTATTTTTATCTCTCATCTATCAATGCAGCATAGTCTGTATGGAAAAAAATTGCATCTTTATTTTCTGGACACTAAACCCATGAATTTGACTTGCCTCAAAAACAACTGCTGTCACTAAACTTTTTTTAAATGGGATATTGATTTTTTTCTACTTCATTCTCAAGCGATCAATATTCCAAATAGATGTAGAATAGACTGGCAGAGGGATAGAGAGTACCTGCACACTAACACACTGGACATGACTATCCTGCAATCAAAGTCAAATCACAAAGCAAAATTAAAAGATGGACTAAGAGGAGCAGCAGAGCAGAGCAAGGAGAAGAAGAGTGAACTGTATGCAAGGCAGTAAAAAAAACAAAAACAAAAACAAAAAACCCCGAAGATGACAAACTGGAGAAAAAAGAAGAAACACAATCCTACTGAAATTGTTTCAAAGAGGCCACAATGGGTTGCAAGCATAAATTCCAGGGTACCTAAGCTGCAGTACTTGTTACAGTGCAAAATATTAGCCAATGGAAATTCAGTGATGTAGTGAGAGAAAGACAGTTTGAAGCTGAACTCTATTCCGGACACATTTAGCCACCTCAAAGCTCATTCCTAGATGGATATTAAATTGCAGAGCATGCACAGAACAGCCCCAAAAATTATTAAGGACCTGGAAGTGATTATTTGTAAGGAAAAAAATTCAAAAGCTATGTATGTACATATAAAAGCAAAACATAACATAGATAGATCCAGTTGCCCATATATGCCCACTTGCTCCCATTTTAGAAACATGATGGCTTGTGGATAAAATAATTCTGTAACTGTACCAGGAGCTTGGCTCATCAGAGCGTAGTTCAGACTCAGTTCTTCACATCAATTCCATTCTGTGCTTTCTTTCAACAAATGTTTTACGTTAGTTAAAATGCACTTCTGTCAGCCTCTCACCCACTCTGGACAACTTAAGACTTCAACCCAAGGTATGGGCCAGCACCACTTCAGTGTGGGAGAGGAAGAGAGAACAGAGGGTTCTCCATACTCCTGTGCTGACTTTTAACACCCTCTCCCCCATAGCTACAAGCAAATCTGTTTCTTGCATAAAAGAATAATGACTCACCACTGTTGTTATTTAAACAAATGGAAAAAACTCCATCTGGTGCTGGGCGTTAGCAGCCAAATTGTATTTGTCTTAACTCAAAGGTTCATTTGATAATAATAAAAATCTTTGAACTACAAAGAGGAAGTGGAGTTAATATCAGTGATCACTCTACAACCAAACTTCCAGCTCATGCGTCACATCCACCGCTCCAGTACGGAAGGTGTGGAAAAGGTGGATAAATCAATTCAAAAAGGGTGAGAGTTGGAAACATTCTGAAGAGAGAGAAGCAGGACCTGAAAAGCATCTTAAAAGGGACCTGCTGCAAGTACTTAAAGCTGTTGCCATTATCATCTCTTCAAAATATGGAGGTATGGTAGTACAGATTTATTTCCCTAACATTCACGTCAGAACTGGGTGATTTAGACAGCACACTATGTATGCCTTCAGTAAAGTGACATATATTTAACTGATGCTCCCCTACCGACCCCCAGGAAATTGGGCTACAGCTTCTTTTTATGAAGGAGGCCACTGGCATTGGGGATCTTAGGAGGCATGGAGTGCAAGGTAAATGGAAGCAAGAGAGATTTGGCAGGGGAACAAAAGGAGGAAGGAAAAATGGAGTGGAAGAGAGGCAGAGTAACAGAAGTCTTGGCGGATGTAGACTAAAAGGTTAGAGAAAATTATTTTGAGTCACAACCCTAGAGGATGTGACAGAATAGCAAAATTCATGCATTCCCCCACCTCCTTCCCATTCATTTCTCAGCAAGATCCCATACAAACTCTCTCACTCTATGGTAACTGTGATTCTGTCTTTGCAAAGCAATACACATCCTCCCCTTTCGCTCTCCATCAGGGATAAATCATATGTCTACTCTGGTCCCAGAAGGTGTAATTTCCAATTTGAGGAGACATAGGAGCTCTGATTGAGCTAATGCACCAAAAATGGAAGTGTAGCCAGCTCTAGTGTAGCTATATCCTTAGTGTCAGAGCACAGGTATCATTTCAACACCTTTCCCGCAAGATGTAATGACTTTGCATATTCTCCATCTTTGCTTCATACCCAAACACACTTAAGAAGCTTTGCCAGTTGAACCAATCAATCTAATTTCCTCATGGCAGTGTTTCACATATTTTCTAAAACAGAAACAAAGGAAATTCTCAGATTAAGCCTTCTCCCTGCAAGGAACCACAGCTGAAATAACACTCTGGTGGCAAAGACACCTCAATGAACTGAAAACAAAATTATAATTGTGCAATGGAATTAGGTTTTTTTTAAGAACAAAAATGTTTGAAAGCAAAACATTAGTAAATTAAGTTTCTGAACATTAACTGTAATATTGTACCAATGCCCATGTTCTACCTATTACTTACTACCTAGAGCAGCCCCTTCATTTCCACTACCAGACATTATATACATTTCCAATAGTAAAAGGCAACTTTCTTCTTTTACTGTATAAATAAACTTAAGAACCACTTTCTACCCATCTCAGGCCAACCACTACACCTATCCCATTTGGCCCAAATAGGTGTGTATGTATAGAACTGGGGAAAAAAATCCTCTCCTAACTGTCTCATAGACTTATAGACTTTAAGGCCAAAAGGGACCATCATGATCATCTAATCTGACCTCCTGCACATTGCAGGTCACAGAACCTCACCCACCCACTCCTGTAATAGACAAATATTCCTCTGTAGAGCAAAAACCAAAATATACTGCCTGTACGGTGAGAAACCACCAACTCCTCAATAATAATAAAAAAAAAAAACACAAGAGGAGTTATTAGTACTTACCAATGAGAAGAAAGGAATATAAAAGTACCAGAAGTATTTGCAAAGTAGCCATATATAAGACAAAGAAGATATTCTCTGCCACATGTAACAGGCCAGCCCCACTAAAGGTATGCAAGAGGAAATATCTTAGTAGAGGGACAAGCCTCACAGACAAGCTAGAAAGTTAACATGAAAGATACCCTTGACGGACAGGCTGTTCCAGCATATTACAAACAACTACTATATCACACCTCACTGTATGTACCTTACTAATTCATAAGATCTCCGTAAACAGGGCTCAGATGCACTCTGGCCCAATCTGCTCTATAAAAATTGGATGTAAAGGTTGAAATAGGCTGAGATAATTCTTGTAGAACATAATATGGTGATGTGAAAAGCTTCTAAAGTTGTTGCAATACTTATACCACACAAGTATCCTGATTAGGACTATTATCACTCTAAGTGAGATCAATAGGATCAGTACTGGAATAATTATTCATGCTATTTATCCTAATGCTATAGAATTAAAAATTTAATTTTCCTAGATTTCAAATATATAGGTCACTGGGTAGCAGGCCCACTGAGGAGCTCAGGGCTGGTTAGGAAATTAAGAATTTTAATTCTATAGTGCTAGAATAAATATCTGTCACAGGCTCAGCTAACTGCCGGGGGGCAGTGGCGGCTTCTCCATGTCATGTGCCTGCTCAGTGGGGGCCTGACAGGACCAGGCCGTAGTTTGGAGACCCCTGGTCTATGGCATTTCAAACAGATTCTGCTTTATAAAACCAAAGAAGTACTAAGCAGTAGCACCTACACAAGGCAGTGCTTTTTTGGTCTTTGGACTCAGCCCTGCAGTGGAAACAGCTGCAGGTGCAGTCATTGCCCATGTGGAGGGAGCTGCAAGAGAAGGCCTACTTTTATCTGCACAACTAGGAGCAACAGGATAGCAACAATGTCAAGGTGTAACAGTACAGGACGGCAACCCTCTCAAAGTGCTTCAACGTTGACCTGAGCATGTGGAAGGATAATTCTGGTTCCATCACAGCTCCTCTGCCGAGTGTGCTGAGAGAGCCATCTGTAGCAATTTGCCCTTAGAGATCAGGCAGTGCATCATCCCGTCACAGGGCTTCAGTCCCCATGACATGGCACAATAGGAGGCCCTGTGGATGTAACGGTATGTGGCCTCTCTCAGCTGAGCCCTTGAGATGCTTTAGAAACACAGTAATTTCACAAAGCCTGATAGGGCCTAGGGGAGGGAGAGGGCATAACAAAAATAATAGTACTACATCACAGTGCAACAGCACCCTGTCAGATTGTGCTGGGGCAACACACACAATATTATCGGCTATGTGTGACAGAGAGTCTGTGTCTGTCCGACATGCACATTATCACTGTGTGTGTGTGAGAGAGTCTGTCTGACCCACACAATGCCATTGTGTGTGTGTAAGAGTCTGACACGCACAATGTTGGTGTGTGTCTCTGTCACACACACAGTGTCTGAGACAATGTCCGTGTCCCACACACAATGCCCTCATATATGTGTAGGTGTCCGTGTCTCTCACACACGCAAAACTCTCTTCCTGCGTGTGTCAGACGGAAAATCCCTGTCCCACGCTGTCTCCCTACCTGTGGCCCCTTTAAGAGAACACACACTTCCGGGTCGCCGCCTCTGATGTCATTCATCTCGGCCAATCACACAAAGCATGTCGCTTGGGCGCCAATCCGAGGGGAGGGAAGTGGGGTTATTGTTGCCATGGCACCAGCAGCCGGGCCTAGGCCGCGGCATGGAGGAGCGGGACCTGAGTGGGGGGCTGGAGAATCTGCCCGTGTCCGTGTGGCCGACGTCCGAGGAACCCCCGGCCTTCCAGGTAGGCGGCGACGGCTCCGGCCCGTCCCACAGCAGGAGCCGGGCTCCGCGCCACGCCGGGATTGCGGGGACTGCGGAGAAGCAGCTACCGTGCCTGGGAGGCCGCGCGGGTCCAGAGCATCCCCCGGGGAAGCCGAGCGCGCCTGCCTCGCTGCTGCCGATTCAGAGGCCGCCCGGCTCGCCGGTGCCTAGGCCCGGCGCTCTGGCCCTGCAGGGGTCGGATCAGGGGCTGGGCTAAGCCGGGCCCTGCTGGGCTCGCCAAGCCGTGGCGGCATTTCGGCGGCATGTACGAGGACGCCGCGGGACCCGTGGCGCTCCCGCAGAAGCGCCGCGGAATCCACGGGGCACCGGGCCACCCGTGGGCGGCCTGCCGCGGAACTTCCGCGCTGGGGGCGGCAGAAACCGGAGAGCCGCCCCTTGCCTGGGCCGTGTGGTCTGCTGTGCCCCGTGCCATCCCCTCCGGCCGCCTGTGCTGTAGTGCATTAGAGGGCACCATGGGCTTAGCTAAGAGCCCTCTCGTTGCAGGAGAGTTCTGCTGGTACTGAAAACAAATCACAGGCACACAAACTGCATCCGCTTAAACAGAGCCGTTCCCGGGCTGGGGAGAGCGGGAACCATGGCTAACTTGGAAAGCAGGTTACAAAATGGTGCTCGAACAAACAGATACCCTTTCCATAAACCTTTCATAGGTGCGCAGTGCAAAAGTTCTGGCCCCATTCCTGGGACTGCCCCCGCCCCCCCGGTGTCCCGTTGGCTTCCTCAGGGTGAATGAGGTATGAGGTTAGTAGTAGCCAACTGTGTGCATGTAGTTGTAGGATAGGGGCCCTGAACTGGTAAAGGTTCGAATGTGTCCCTTCTGAATCTCATCTGGGATTAGAAAATCCTCCCTTATTGGTAAAGATACGGTGTGGGTGAGGTCGGGTGATATATTTTATTGGACAAGTTCAAGAAGTTGTCTAGTAAGATATTACTCTACTCACCTTGTCTGTAATATCTTGGGACCACCCAAGGCTACAACATTTTATAGCTAGGAATAGAATGGTTTGATTTCCAATAATTTTCAAAAAAAAATAAAACTCCAACATGGTTGGCTCTTCCACTTCTGTTCAAAAAGACTCTTTTAAAAGGTAGAATATAGCTAAGGACATGTATTTTAAAATATCCTCTATTTGGATGCCCTGCTGATGTGTTTTTTACATATTTACATTATTTTTCTTTCCAGCAGCCACTTGGCCATTTAAAATAAATAAAGCACGAGAAAGCATGATTTACAGCCTGTACCTGCAAGACTCAGTAAATAAGCGAACAGTTGAAGCAAACATTACTTTTTAAAAAGTAACGTTAGCAGAAAAAAGGATGTACTATCTCTTTATAGATTAATGGGGAATTAAAGCACTAATTACAGCTGGTCTCAGGTTAAAAATTACATTTTGCAGTCTTTTTTTAAAGGGAACATCCTATATCTTAATGGAAAAGCTTTTCCATTGTACTGCCTCCTTTCCTTGCTGATGGTTTTTACAGATTTTAATCTTAAAGCCGTATCTCACCTGCTGGTCTCCAGAAATAAAATATATTGCCGTAGGTTAATTTATAGCCCAACCATTAAAACAAGTGCATTGTTAGCAGGGATTATAGTTATTTCTTCAGTAAAACAGAAGCAAAGAAAGAACTTAACAGGCATTTTAGAATGCCACACTGTGCAAGGTGGTTAACACAATAAAATATATGACCGTTTTTGAAACCTTAACAGTCACTTTTCATTCTAACTAAGGCCTGATCCAACTCCTAATGTGTCCAAGTCACTTTTCTAAATTATTTAGAGAGAGTTACAAACAAATTCCCCAGAGGTGTCTGACTAGTTAGGTTTCAATTACATGGTGGATTCACAGGAAAAGAGAACTTGTAATCCCCTAATGAGCCATGTATTGGACTAAACATAACATTCATGTGATGTGATGAGGGCTTGCGAAATTTTAGGAAAATAGAGAAGCTTTCTAGTTAGCAAATAAGGGCATATCAAAGATAAATGAATGTTAGAAAGATTAAGAACTTGATCTGGTTTAAATACAAGTGGCTGAGCAAGCTGCTGCTTGAGGGAAAATAAACCTCTGAAAAACTGGTATGTTCCTGAGCATCCAAAATTTAACGTTAGAGGCCACTGTAATGTTATAATCACAGTATGTACTTTAGGTTTCTGGCTAATATGCTCCCCTTCTTCGAACAGAACATTATAAAGAAAACAAACATGCCTCTGGAGTATCTTGTCATAAATACCTATACTTTGACTGCAAAATTTAGCAAAGTTTCAACCACTGTCCTTCATCATACAAATATTCACTCTGATGTGAATCTGGGCCTGCCAAGTATTTGCATAATTTTGAAAGCATGAATTCCAGCTTTGTGTTGTCTGGATTAAACCAAATCCCTTCCTTCAGTGGTAACCAGGTTGAAAAGCAATCACCAACTCATTTTTGACCTCTGCACATGCATCAGTATTCAGTTCTGAACACTTGGATACCTGCCTCTGCAACAGACTTTCTTCTTGTGACAATAATATCACTAGGACCAGGTCTGAAGTAACAAGATATCTACCATCTCAAAATGTAAAGCTTTTTGGATGATGAATATTAAAATTAAAAATGATGGCTAGAAATTATTTTCAAAGTCAAACACAGTTCTCATAGGAGAGGTTTTAAATTGACCTAAGAGGTGTTTGCTTGCTAGAACAGTAATGCTCTGTTTAAATAATTTACTCAATCTCATAATGATTTACATATGTAGATTAACTAGGAAATTAACATCACCATCTGTTTGTCTTTCTATTATGTAAATAAATAGTAGCATATTGTATGCCTTTTCTATTTTAAGAGATTCTTTTGTTGCTCAAAATAATTAATTCATGTCTGGTCACGCTAGATAAAATTAGATGTATTAGTTTTGTGGGGGCTGGTGAGAATTTCTCTCTGGTTTATCCAATGGGCTGTTTTTAGGAATTAAATAATTAATTAATATAGCACTCTGCATATTCTCCTGAAATCCATATGGAGTAGGATTTGCATTTTAAAAATTAGTCTCAAAAGAGAATTAGAATGAAAAAATATAAAGCTGTTTTTAACTGCCCAGCCCCGCCTCTCCTAGCTAATTCACCTAAACACCCAACTTCGAGGTTTTGTGTTTTTAAAAAAATTATTTCCAGATTTTGGCATATATCCAGGAAGAGATTTTTCTGGATCCATTTAGAAGTCTGCATCACAATTGTCTCCCTGTGAGCAGTCTTCTCTGATAGGAAGGGCTCTACCAAATTCCTGGCCATGAAAAATGTCACAGACTGTGAAATCTGGTCTTTAGTGTGCTTTTACTCTGTTCTATACAGATTTCATAGAGGAGACCAGCATTTTTCAAACTGGGGATCCTGACCCAAAAGGGAATTGCAGGGGAGGTCACAAGGTTATTTTAGGGAGGTTGCAGTACTGCTACCCTTACTACTTAGCTGCCTTCAGAGATGGGTAGCTAGAGGGTGGCAGCTGCTGACTGAGAGCCCAGTTCTGCGGGCAGCAGCGCAGAAGTAAGGGTGGCAATACCATACCAGGCCATCCTTACTTCTGCGCTGCTGCTAGCAGTGGCTTTGCCTTGAGAGCTGGGCTCCTGGGCCGCTCTCCAGCTGCTCTAGTTTGCTCTGAAGGCAGAGCGCACCGCCAGCAGAAGTGCAGAAATAAGGGCAGCAGTACCGCATCCCCCTGCTACAATAACCATGACACCTCCTGTACAACTCCTTTATGGGTCAGGACTCCTAAAATTAGAACACCAGGAAATTTCAGATTTAAATAGCTGAAATCATGACATTTACAATTTTTTTAATCCTGTGACCATGAAATTGACCAATCTGGACCATGAAGTTGGTAGGCCTTACTGATTGTTCAGTCTCCATCATCTTTTATTTCCTGGCCTGTCATCTTATTCTGAGAGGATTGGGTTCTCTTGGGCCAGGGTTGAGATACAGTGATGGAGCAGTGTAAAAGAAGTCAGCATTGTCACTGCATCTGTTCCATGATCAAGGACTTAGAGGTCTGGCACTGTTAATTCTTTCATGTCCTGTTCACTTTTTTAGAAAGACACAAAAATATAGTAGCTGGTAATGCTATTGTTAGGAACTGCACAGTTGCAACTGAGTACTGAAACTAAACTAAGACACATTTCTGCTTTCTCTGCAGACTCATCGCAATCAGTATAGATAAAAAGAGCTTTTGGTTTATAACTTTAAATTGACAAAACTTTGAAACAGTTTCTCTCTCCAAATATGAAAAGATTCTAGGAGTTACTAATTTGCATACCAGATACTTGAAGAACAGTGGTCATCTGAAAGGCAGTTATCACTATTAGGCACCTGGAAGATGTTAAACAAAAAAAAAGGGGTATTAAATATTTTTCCTTTCTTTACAGGACACAGATCTCTAGAATGTGATACTGTAGTGAACTGATTAGTATGTGCTTTTGTGGGGGCATGGTTTTCAAAAGTGCCCACTATCCATTAGTCTCACAGGAAGCTCTGGGAGGGGGTAGGGTCAAGTTCTTTTGAAAATCTAGCCCCTTTATTTTCATGAGAAATGTTGTGCTTGTCTCTGTGAAGGGGAGCTTAGTTATCAAAATGATTTTAATTTGTCCCCTCTTTGCAGTATAGCCCAGAGCACGTGGCGGGAGCAGAAGATGACACTGATCCTTCTGAAATCACTTTTCCAGGATGTAACTGTCTTACTCCTTCCTGCGTGGCCAGTACTTGTTCGTGTCTTCGCTATGGTGAAAACTATAACAGTTCATGCATCAAATACATAGGCAGTGAAGTGGACTATGCTAGGCCTATTTTTGAGTGCAATGCTATGTGCCATTGTGGTGAGTTTTGTCAAAACAGGGTTATTCAGAGGGGTTTACAATTCAGACTTGAGGTGTTCAAGACTGTTAAGAAGGGCTGGGGTCTCCGCACGCTAGAGTTCATACCTAAAGGAAGATTTGTGTGTGAATATGCTGGTGAAGTTCTATCCTTCCATGAGGCATGTAGAAGAATACAGGTACAAACACCAGAGGATTCAAACTATATTATAGCTTTGAGGGAACACTTGTATGATGGACAGATAATAGAGACATTTGTTGATCCTATGAATATAGGAAATGTAGGCAGATTCCTGAACCATTCTTGTGAGCCAAATTTATTTATGGTTCCTGTCCGAATTAACTCGCTGGTGCCCAAACTGGCACTTTTTGCAGCTGCTGCTATTTCTGCTGGAGAAGAACTTTCATACGATTATTCTGGAAGATTTCTTAATGTACCGCTAATCAAAAGAGAGCAGGAAATGTTGGAGGAAGCTGATATAATGAAAAAACCCTGTTACTGTGGTGCTAAATCATGTGTTGGTTTTTTACCGTATGATAGCTCTCTTTGCTATACACTAGGTAAACAAACTTTTGGCAAAGTTTCTCAAGGAAACAGCTGTGCATAGGGATTCAAAAAGATTGATAGCGGTGAATATAATAGCTAGCATCAGATGTGCCTAGACAAAAATGGAATGAGATTCCTTTTCCCCACCACCCAAAAAAATAACCAAAGGACCCACTCTCCACATGTACACACACCTCAACAGCTACAGCAAGGCTAGAAGTATAGTGGCAAGATGTGGGAGGGGGAAATGGGAAATGCCACTCCACCTAGCTTCAAGTGAACATTAAATGACTAATTAGGACTAAGGCAAAGTGCAGGAAATAATTATGTACACTCTAATCTTCGAGGCTTTTGGCCTTTATCTGTACATTTCACAGTATGCTCAGGACTCAGTGAGCCCATAACCTTACATCTCAGTAAAGGTTAATACTTAACACATAGGTGAGGAAGTCAAGGCAGAGGAAGTGATGGTGCAAAATAAACAGAAGCCAAAACAGATGAAAAGTGCTGCAGATGAGTATGTTAGATAGTACATGCAAAAGGGAAAAATGCTGTTCTCAGGAGAGGAGATTGTAATCTGTCTTATTGCTCTGATGGTTAGAGCCAACCTTGGACAAAAGCCAAGACATTGGAGTTTCTGATGACATCCTCAAACAGGCTGAACAATCTCCTGTCCTCTCAACTTGATTCCAGGTGGATGATGCAAGAGATAGCTAAATGGATGACCTGTTGCCACAGCTAACCTTTTCCTGTTAAAAAAAGAAAGCTTAGGATAACATGCCACAGCTCAATGGGCAGCTGAAGGTTTTGATATAAAGCCTGTTTCAAGGGACAGTGAGGTATATAGAGATGAGTGAATTAGAATAGTAGGTGCAGAAAAAGGGGAATTTGGGGAGATCAGTTAAAGGAAAAAAATCACTTAAGAATTAAAGCTGGAAAAAATCAAGGTGATAGATGTAAATTAATAGCAGCATTCACAAAGGTGGCACGTGCTTCTGTTTTCTTAAACTGTGCGCCGTTAATAGTTCCTGCAAACAAACTGTTGAAAAGCTGAGTTGCCTTGCCTGTTCTGGAGCCTGTTAGAAAATTAGGAGTCACTTTTTTTATTTTTTTTTTATCCAATGCTGGAGCTGAGCCCCTCCTATTTCATGACCAACCTTTACAGAAAAATATTAAGTAAAATGCATTCCCTCCTCCCCAGCTTTTGCCAGCTCTTCCTGCTCACCCCTCTTGACTATAGCTGGCTAGGGAGCTAATTCTGTTCCATGAACACTTGATGTTACATTTTCTCCTCTGTTCCTGAATGCACTCTGTACCCCAGGCCTTCTCTGTGATCATGCTAATTTTTTTTTTCCTGAACTGCCTCCATCTCAAGGCATAGGCTCTGTTAGCCAGAAGAGGGCACCAGTGTAGACGTATGCAGGGTTCCCAAACTTTAACAACCTGTGAACTCCTTTCACTAAAATGTCAAGTCTTGCGAACCCCCTCCTAAAAATGAATATTTCCAGGGATTTTCTCCTTTACTGGAGTATAAATGATAATAGTTGTGATCTTGGAAATACAGAATTTGTTTTTTTGACATGCTTATTATACTTTGTTATTTACATTACAATATGTTTATCACATGATGAAAATGGCAATACTCTTTTAAGATCTCACTTTCATAGCCTGTATTACTTTGCATAAGCCTGCTATAAAACAAGGCTCCTGTGTTACATCAAGGAGTATCAGATGTGAAACAGTATGAAGGTATTTAAGAAGCCAACTCAAAGAGTTCCTCCTACACAAGCAGCAGTCCAGGCAAACACCACACATTACAACAAAGCTTAAACTTGTTCTGCACGGTCATTTTAAAAACAATTCTAGCTGCCTATTTTATTTTAAAAACAGTAAAAAATATCCACCTCCCTTTCCATTTCTTATGAGTCTTGAAGTTTAAATCTCCTAAGTGTGACAGATATGCTTGCTGTGATCTGCTTAGCTCTTGAAAGTCCAAGGGCTCCAGGCTGCTGGCCCCATGCTTCCCGGGATCCCTTGGGACAGTTCTGACCACCATTAGGGATTTTTTCCTGCAGAACCCTCTGTAACATTTCACAAACCACAGTTTGGGAACCACTGATGTATAGACATCCCTTAGAAATAGCACGCATTACCTCAGTGATGCTTCCAACTGATGTTGGCAAAATAACTGAGAGAGTAGGCAGACAATCCAAATTCCACCCTGTGGAGTAACAATACACTACCTGTGTGTCTGGCAAAACAGACTGAAGTGGTAGATACTAATATACAACACCTTGAGGAATAAGCATCTGTTTCTGCACTGTTCAACAGATGGCAGAGAGGAGAGGGGGTTTTCTTTTGTTTAATAATCTTTCAAGAATTTTTTATGCAGTCAGATGTTTTATTGTTAGCCTGTTTTTTTCTCTCAAACCAAACTGTGTTTCTGCCTCTAGTTATAAGGAACAGGGAAGTAGAGTTTTGCCCATGCAGATAGGAGGGATAGTGGTGCTTAGATACATAAAGTAATGGCTACACTTTTTGAACTAAAAAATACAAAATGTTTAACGGTACAAGTTAAGAAAGTTGCTAGTTTTAGGCCAGTTGTTGTGAACAAGTGACTGTCCCCAAACCATCCACTAGTGGTATTACTGATTTTCATCAGTCCATAACCATCTGATGGTGTCAGAGTACCTCCTCTCTTTCTCCCTTAGAAATGATTGCTTCTGCTAGTGGTGTACGGTGGAGGTGTACACAAGAGAAACTTCCTATGGGTTTCTGTCCTGAGTAAGTTGGTTGCAAGCATGGCAACCAACTCTCCTATCTCCCTTAAGAGATGAAATGCACAATCACTTAGGACTTCATTTTCCTTTGGGGACACAGGGAATTGTCTTGTAAGTAGGGTGTTTCAATTGAATTTTGATCTTATATCTATTCCTTTAATTTTGAGATTAACATTTTTATGCATGAGGCATCTGCACAGAACCACCACCCTTGGCTCTACCTACAACTGATCTTTTCATCAGATACTCCTGCTGGAAGGGTTGAAAATGTAGAACATGGAAGCTGTTGTAGAGCCGGGAAAAGACCATACTTTGTTCCTGCTCAGCAGTTAGGCCCCAATCAGGGCAGAGCTACTCCCAGACCCTAGTTCAAGAAAGGAAAAGGATCTCACTCTCAAGGAACTAGGGCTATAGAATCCTTTCTTGTAATTCCATAGTCTTTCTTTGTAGCATGTTTCAAGTCGTCTGTTTCAGTTTAGCTAGTTTAAAGATTTAGTGCTCCCCTACAGTATCTTCTACCCCCAGTTTCCAGTGTCTCCCCCTAAGGTCATACCACTGGCAAACAGACACTACCTTTGTGGTAAAATCTGAAAGGCAAGTAGATTCATCTACTTAGTTCTGGCTGCTGAACGTGCTAATTTTTAATATTATGCTGTTGGGTGGTGAGGAGGCATAATGTATAATAATTGAAGTCAATTTTTGAGAACAGGATAGATGGGTCAGTTGCCAGTGGATCAAATTTAATTTTTTTTTTAAATCTAAACCTGCATTTTACAACTCAAATCTATTCAGTTCATAAAAACCTATTTCAATGTATGCTTTCTGTAATACAATGTGTACTTTTAAGTGGCTCACTTACTGTATTGTTCAACTTACTGAAGTTCATGTTATAATTCACTCTACATTGGGTCTATTAAATATCAGTGTTCTAAACAAACATCTGTCCAATAACTTTGTAAACAAATCTGCTTTATTTAGGTACTCTGGAGTAATTGCTGGTACAATATTGCAATGGTGGAGAACCTTCAGCAAGGTGCCTACTCTTTACTGCAACGGCTCAGAAGCAATATTGCACATTCACATTTTGATCTTCAGCAGTAAGAGGATGGTGTGAATGGTTCCACACGATACAAACATTTCACAGTAGGCTAAGGAATACAATTATGTGAAACTAGTTTCAGTTCCACGTGCTGCTGCTTTTCTAACTGGAAGCGATGGTCAGTGACAACACCCTTCACAGGCTGTTCCTGTAAGTCCTGGACATTTGAGAAACAACCCATGTGGGGGTCATGTCTGCCAAATGGTGTTTTTTCCTTAAGGGTAGATGTTATTAAAAGATAACTGTCCCATGCTGCTGAGTGAGACACTATTGTACTTTTAAGTTTGTAAAAAAGTATGTATTGCCAATCATATTACTTGTCTTGTTGGAGCTTAGTCAGCACCTAAATAACTTTAAATACACATTCAAATTTGCTACCCTTGTTTTTCTGATGGGTGTTCGCCAGATAGCACCTCCTGTGACAAAAGGCATCTTCACTGTTTTCCAGGGGTAAGTTTGCAAAAGGAGTATCCAGTCTACTCATCTTGGAAAGCTCTTTTTCGTTTTGCTTGCTGTTACTGAGGTGCTAGTCTTCCTTTTGACAACCCACACACTCCCTAAAGCCCAATCCAGCCACCTACAGTTTCACTTCTGTCAAAGAAACAATTAGACCTTGTGCTAGAATCAAATTTTTATGTAAAGTTTAGAGTAATGCACAGAAGACATCCAAGATGAAGTAGGATTCAAAAAATTAAATGCCTAAGACCAAAAGATCCTATGGGTATTACATTATTTTTAACATCATTTAGAAGTTGAAACAAAGTCCCCAAATCATAAGTTTTGTCAGTATAGCTGCAAGTGACATGAATGTAGTTTCTATCCTCAACTAAGAGTTGAGTCAACATATTTTTGCATTTCTAAAGTGTCTTTCAGCCAAGGATCTCCAAGCATAAGGCTTCAAGTGTTGCCAAAGAACACCCTATTGCCATAAGTCAGGCCCCAGACAGAAGAAACGCTGCACAAACAGGAAACAATGATCATTTTTTCCCATTCAGTAGCCACTACTGGCTCTCTTGTTAGCTGCATATAAGACAATGAAGCAAAATGTACAAGGGTGGTGCTATAGTTCCCAGACAGTTGGCATGTGTTTATTGCGTTTGTGGCAGGGGGTGTTTTGCACATTGCTGTCTTACGTGGCAGGACAAGCTGGGAAAACCATGTGCCACAACGGAAAGACTAAGGAGCTGCCTAATCTTATCGTAACAGTGCAATCACTGTCTGTTTCAGAGCACTACTTCAATAAATGTGATATGGCAGACAGGAAGTGTCCTTTCATTTTATTTGTTACATGTCTCCATTGTTTTTTCTTATCAGCATTAGATCCCATTACTTTAGCTAATAATCCTTTTGTGGGAGGGAACCACTTCCCAATTAAAAAAAAAGAAAAAAAACCTTCGTAAGCCTACTAGAGTTTTTCTGTTCATGGGAAGCTATATGTACTGTCAGCCAACTGTCTAGTAATAGGAACTAATCACTCTAGTTTATTTTCCATACAGTTGAGAATTGATGTACAAAGCTGCAGTTACCAAAAATATGTAGGTAGCCAATCTGATCACAGAGAGCATTCTGAAGTGTTGTTAATCAGATATATTTAGGGTGACCAGAGAGTAAATGTGAAAAATTGGGATAGGAGTGCAGGGGTAATAGGAGCCTACATAAGAAAAAGAACCAAAACTCGGGACTGTCCCTATAAAATCAGGACATCTGGTCACCCTAGATATATTACTTGCTAAGCAAGATGAAATTAATAGAGACATGGATGATTTAAAATAGAAGGCATTTGGTTTTGAGTTTTCCCCATCTTCAAGTAGAAAGATGTCGATAAGGCTTTGATGTAATTCATGAACATAATAAGCAGTAAACTAAATGCTGTGTGCATGCTCAACTAGCCCTTGATGTGTATCCTCTCCACAATTTGACAGCCTATATTCATAACATTTGTGCACAGTGCATGTACTACAAGCTACCTACCTGAGGATAGATGTATTAACTTCCATAAACCAAGAGTGATGCTTCATTTTTCTTATGAGGAGGACTCTGTTTTGGAACTGAATCCTTACTTGATACTGATGAGAGGCCAAGGAAAGTTGATTGCTCTTTGGACTGTCTTCACACACACACACACACACCACTGCTGGATTTTTACCTTAGTCTCACCCTATTCTATAAACAGGTCTCCCAACTTTGGTGGTGGAGAATGACTTAAGTGGGTTTTACATGTGATTAGCGTTACAGCTGAAGCAAGGGACAGATTGGAGAGGATATCATGATTCACCTTCATCATTTCTACAAGTATGTTAACCCTAAAAGCACCATTCTTAGATTTTGAGCTTATGGTTTTGCTCATGACTGGCACTCTCTTAATGATTAATACCTTAATCTCGTACTTGAATAAGGTTTGGATTTCTCTTAGGAGAAATCTACATCTCAAGAGAAGTTCCACAGATTCTGTATCCTCATCTGTAATGTGGTTTCATCTAAATATTAAAAGACACAGCACTTAAGACCTCTGCACAAAAAATTGGGCTTGAAAAATCTTGCTTTTTCTCCCCAAATGGCAAAATGCCTATCACTTTTTAGCTGGTATATTTGGACATCCAAATTAAAAGAAAGTCCAATCTACCTCCTATTTCTCACTATAAACAACTGTAATATTCTCATAGCACTGTGGTTTCCGTCCCTTAAGATCAGATGGGCTTTCAAGATCAATTGCACTGTTTCCAATTATTCTCTTGTTGTGAATATACTATTTGGCAAGGGTTCAAGTACTTGGGAAAATGTAAATTCAAAATGCATTACCGCCATATCAAATCTGCATTATTGGCACTGAACAAGGAGGAGATAGCTGAGTCTTATATCTGCATGTAATCATACTACTTTTCTTTTAGTCTTGGCCAGTTGATCTTTGTTTCTGGTGAGAGTGACCCAGAGACTCAAGATACAGATATTTTCAAAAAATTCAAAACTAAAGAATTTGTTAGACCACTATTATTTGGTCCTAATCACTTACATGGCAAGTAAGTGTTGAGTGACAAACACATAAATCTTTGATGTATCACAGCACTGCAGCTCCCTTCCTTGATTAAATAAGGGCTACTAGAATGCTACCTCCAAAGACTGAGAAAGGATTAAAGTGCATTCTCCATCAGCTGCATCTCTACTTAACGACTGCTACAGAGTTTTCAGTCTAGTCCTATGAATTGCATGTGAGGTCTTCAAATAGTAAATATCCAGTAAGTAAAATTTCTGAAGACTTTGTGTTATAAATTATATCAATCTGTCCAAATAGAGCCTGTTCCTCCTAGGATTAGGCCCTCTATAAAATCTGATCTGCCAATTCCCAGTTCAATGTGCACTTTAACAATGGATCAAACCCTAACACCTCAAAAGGCCAAGAGTTTGGATTCCAATCCTGAGTGCAGTAATGTCTATCTTTCAACTGCCTGGGTGCGTCAATGTGAGAAATTCAGTTACACCAGATTAATTTAAAAGCTGTTTCCCCTCTTTTCCCCCCTCCCACATTTATTTTTAAATCTTAAGGATATGAATACTAGCGCACCACCATTGGAAAACAGCAAGCTATCGTTCAGACTTCTCCTAAAATGTCATCTGTAACAATGATAGAGGGAGCTAGAGATGTGAAAAAATAATAATACCTTTAGAGGATGCTACCCATATTCTTAATTTTTATTAGTTTTAAATTATAGGCCTTAATACTGTTCTTTTAACTTCTCAACTATTATTTGTGCTGAGGTAGTTTAACATTTTCATAATACAGTTCAGAGTAATCCAAGAAAGTTCTCCCACTTTCCATCTTCCAGCATAAAAAAAGTTTTAAATATGGCATTGTTCTCTTTTGGTAGAATAAAGAGGAAGAAAGTTTATCTTGTTTCTCTGACTACTGATAGAGGGATATCTGATTTGCCCAGTGACAAACCACATGCTTCGCAGATGGCTGAAGAGTGAAGTGAGATGAACAGTAACACAAAAACCTCAGTTGTTTACAGAATGTTCAGTTTAATCATTTTATCAAAGTTCTGATCGCTTGCTGTAAAAGTGTTTAAAAACAAAAGGTGGGACTGGTTCAAGCTAATGCTTGTATATATGAAACAAACAAGTTAAACCATCAGAATGAAAGACCAGCAGAAGGCACTTCACACCTGGGTCACTCAGGACAGTAAATCTTGAGGGACATGCCCCCCTTCTAAACAAGTATTCTGAAGCTGCCATTCAGAGACAGAAATCCCAATGATTTTTCAAAGCTTCAGAACCAGACACTTTTTTATATTATAAATAAATAAAGCGGTGTTCTACTATGACAATAATTCAAAAGAATTTTCACTAAGCATACTCCCTCTGCTATCATAGGGACATGTCTGCTTTTGTGGAAGGAAGTTTAAATGAAGATGGACAGCATTTCTCTCCCATTTGTTTCAGCAGATGCACTATTTTGAACACTGTGTTTAGTATATACAACAACTGCTCAGTCAGCCTTTCCCAGCAGTTCCCGAACAGTGGCTTGAGATACCACAGCTTTTTCCTGTGATTACGTGATTGATATGTTTTAACACTTGATATTGGCAAATGTTTATACTTGAATGGCTTACACTGAATTTTAGTCTGTCGTGTAAGCGTAAACTTTAGTTCCTGTGCTAATGGGGTCTGGGCTAGGTGAACCGCACAGTCACTCTCATAGGAATACACTTCTGTCGTGGCTTTCCATTTGGTGGGGAACACTATCCCAAGGCAGAAGTTGGCAACTAATGTCTTAGTACTTTAACACCTATCAGTGTTAGGCAAGAAGCGCTGGAAACAAGCAAATAATATGAATACAAAATATTGCTATTACAAACACACTTACCCCATGTACACCCCTTTGTATAGATGGGGAAACTGAGGCACGACTTGTCCTAGATCACTGAGTCAGTGGAACAGCTGGGAATAGATCCCATGCTTTAAAGCAGGGGTCTCCAAACTACGGCCCAGGGGCCGGATCCGGCCCGCAGTTTCAATTTATCTGTCCCTCCAGCTGAGCAGGCATGTGGAGAAGCCACTCCCCTCCCACCCCCGCGAGCTGCTGCCCGCGACCCCATGTGCAGAGGGGTGAGTGCCCCCACGGCAGCGGCCGGAGGAGTAAAGGGGGAGGTGCAGCAGCATCCAGGGAAGCAAAGGGAGTCGGGGGGGGGGGGAGCGGCAGCAGCCGGAGGAGCAAAGCGGGGGTCCCAGTAGCAGCCGGAGAAGCAAAGGTGTTTTTTTTGCATATATTGAGTTTTTTCATAGTTGCTTCGGCCCGTGAAGCCCTTTCAAAAATCTAATATGGCCCTCATCTCAAAGTTTGGAGACCCCTGCTTTAGAGGATTGGCACATTCAGGTTAGGAGCTGCTGCTTAATATTCAGCAAAGTTTCTCGATTAGATTCAAGTTAAAATAAAGAGTAAGTGGTTGACATGGAAACTTTTCCATCTGGCCCTAGGGCTGGGCCCCAGAGTCAGCAGCACTGTGCTGGTAAGAGTAAAGCACAATAGAGAAGAAAGACTCAAGTGTATTTTAATATGAAAAGCCCAAGCTGATTGAGTTAATTTACCAGCCACAACTACTGTTCGCTAAAACTGAGCTTTTCACTACATTTTGAAACTTATCTAAGGACAACCTCAAAAGTTTTCCCAATGAAACCTATGAGAAACCTTCCATTCAGTTCAAATTTCCTGTCTTTTCATGCAAGCTTTCATACAAGAGCCATTGACTGTCAAAGAAAATTTTGAAACCACTAGTTTGAATAAATAACTTAAAACCTTCCAAATAAATCTACACAATGTTAGGTAGATGTTAAACAAAATCTCAAGTGTGTTTCTGTTGCTACAAGTTTCCAGTGTAAGGGAAATAAATGTTCAATCCTTTATGGGACTATCACCCAATTCTAATAAAAGCTGCCACTTTCTAAAAAGGGAGAAAATTACTTCTCACCTGGGCAAGGGTCTTTTCTGAACACAATGTTCGCGTGCAACAGGAATGCAATACAAGAGCTACACTACATTTTACATTTGTAGATAGCCTAAATCTACAAAAGCATAGCCAATTGCCAGTATAGGGTAATAGGTAATGTGGAATGTTTTTCTTCCATTGTGACCCTCAGTTATAAATGACAATATGTTTCCTATATTACTCAGGATGTAACAAGTAAATACCATGCTACAAAAACTCAGGTTTTCCTTTAACTCCTCTCAAAGTTTGTAAAGCATATTGGAGG
Organism: Dermatemys mawii; assembly: GCA_007922305.1. NCBI lineage: Eukaryota > Metazoa > Chordata > Testudines > Dermatemydidae > Dermatemys > Dermatemys mawii. Next base: position 14,996,993 of record ML677372.1, on the reverse strand, counting down.
GTTTTGGATCACTTACGTAAATCCATCATAAAATACTTACTCAGTACTGAGGAGCATCTTCTCTAGTGGAGATAAAAATAGTATCAAACAAATTATCCTTTTCAAAATGCAGTCAGGAAAGTTCTGTTTAGTTCTATGCTGTTATAAATCTGGACTATTTCTAATGAAATCAATAGCATTAACTCCATGTTTTCACCTGCACAGTTGAGAAGGGAATTCAACCCAATTTTTCCCACGATTGGTTATAGAATTAAATGTCTCTGAGTAGCATTGACTTATTCTGGAAGGTGATTTTCTCCAACGATGTTTTTTTTACTTAGCTGGATATCTTGTTTTGTCTCACTAGAGACTGGTATCTGCAAACATCTCAGCAGGCTGGAGCTCCATAAAAGCCCATGGGAGTGAAATTTTTAGTCCCCCGTGGCTACAGAGCCACAACAAGTTCCGTCACTGGAAAGCTGGCAGAGCATCTGCCGCACAACGGAATCCCAGGTTTGAGGCAGAACTATCAGGAGTGTTTTGACTGCGAGCTGCACAGCGATACCTGTAGCAGTAGGACTAGAAGGGGAGAGAAAAAAGAAAAGTCACTTAAGCGCATATTACAGCTCGTGTCTATGTCTACATAAGTAAGGGCTGGTTAGACTAATATCACAGAGCATTTCAATTGCCGATGATGTTTGCTACTGACTGGCAAAGATCACAGTCAAGCACCAGATTGATAGAAACAAGATGGAAAAGCCTATTGGATGGAAGAGATGAAGCTCAAGGAGAAATTCCAACAGTTATCTGAACACCTGGTTACCTTCAATCCCACTCCACCTCCCTTCCTGCCCATCTCTATGGGCTTGTCTTCACTACAGCGGGGAAGGATCAATATTATGGCGATCGATTTATCACATCTCGTCAAGATGCGATAAATCAATCCCCAGCGGCGCTCCCGTTGACTCTGGAACTCCAGCTCGCCAAACAGCGCAAGCTGGAGTCGACGGGGGAGCGTGCTCTGCCGACCGCCGCCGCCGTGAGGACGGCAGGTAAGTTGGCTGTAGATACGCCAATTTCAGCTACGTTATTAACGTAGCTGAAATTGCGTATCTACAGCCGATCCCCCCCGCTAGTGAAGTCCAGCCCTATCTTTGAATATTTTGTTGAAGTTCTTCAGGACAGGGAACTAATAAATGGACCGTAATAAGATTGTATGTTACAAATGTAGCAAGAGGTACACTGGGAACAATTACCTACCTCGGATGTGCTGAAAATGAAGAAAAGTTTGTAAACTACTCTGAAGATTAAAAGCACTGTTTATGCAGTGCCACAGGAGGGTATGATGCTTCAGTCAGCAATATAGTGCTTGCAGACACGAGCTTAATGGGGTTCTTGCAACAAATTTTTTGGTGGCCTCGGAGTGTGGCCACCAAACTCTTTAATAAATTAATAAATATGCACATATACATCTCCAAATCACTGTAATAATAAATAAAAACAATGTACAATTGTGGCTATTCTTTACTAGACTTAAACAGAAAGGAAACAAATAAGGTGCTTTGCATTTTCTTTTTTCTTGTGGTTTCTTTTGCTTTTTATTGGATTGTCCTTCCCCCCCCCGCCCCGACTTAATAGCTAGCAAGTCTTTTGTGAAAAGTGATATTAACAAACAAAAATATTACTTTTCACAGCAGACTTACGCAATGCCAGCAAGCCTGGGAACAAATTAAGTCCTGGATGGTAAGGTGGGTACGCAGGGGAAGAAGCAGGGGCCGGGGTGATGGGGCCCTGGGGTAGGCAGCAGTGATCGAAAACTGGACACCTGGCAACCCTAATTAATATTAGCTTACTGAGACTAACACATTTACTTTAGATGAAATACCTTAAATAGTAGTTGCACAAGCTTAAAGTACATATACATTAATATATTTAATGCAAGTCCACATCAAAATACTGTTCCGTGTGTATTCCAATATACTTTTTCTTGCACTTTTCAGTTATTCCAGAATAGATAGCATTTACGTTATTCTGCAGATTTTTAGTCAAAAAATGAAAATCTGAAAAGATGAGTAACAAATAGATCTCTCCCTCTATATACCCTTTTTTAAAAAAATCTGTATTCCATGCATTTGAAGAATTGAAAATTCTGATCATGTGTGAAGATCTTTATAGGTCAAGTTTAGAATTGCATCCTGCCTCTCCTCCTCCCACATAATTTGCAACATAAAACTGAAACATACTTTAGAATTTAATCCGTGTCTTGTGTAGCACTTCACGGTTTGGACACAAACAGGTATAAGATCAGACAAATCTTTCTCAGTTTAATCCAATCAATGTAGCTGTACAACAAATATTTGACAGCAAGAGTGCAAGCTAGCTTTTTCTTGTTGTAGAAGATTTGTCATCAAGGCAGTCTGTCATTCTGCTTTTTTCTCTTTGTATCAAATAAAACTGATTTAATGGGGCAAAGATTCTTGATACATAAGGAGGATTTGGAAGTGAAAGGTACTGACATCTGTCTAGAGAAATCCTATTGAATATGACTCAGTGACATCCTATGGGGAAAAAAAGTAACTGGACTGAAGACCAATTTATGTCCTGGTAGTCTTTATATTGGTGTCTACAAACATTTTCATTTAAAACAAAACCACTGGGATAGATGGTTCAGCTGCCTCTCAGAAGTTCTTGGTAAGCAATGATTTTACTCTGACAGTTTCCTCTCTTACTGGCCTGCTTTCAGAATAGGTTGCAATTATGTGGAAGTTGCCCTTTATGAAACTAAGGGGAGGAACTGTTATTTCAAATCTCCTGGATATGAGGGAGGCAGCACAGGATTATCCAACATGACCTACTCTCTCAGACTCTTTTTAATGTCGCCCCTCTGCTGGGACTGAGGCACACTGGTAAGGAACTGTCAAAAGCTTGCACTGTTAATTCTGTACCCATTCTGTGCTTAACAGATTTGAGTCTTCAATGATGACCGTTAAGAATGGTTCACAAGCACTGAATAGTCAATGGAGCAGATGCAAGGATTGCCACTCGTACACACAGTTCCAAGTCAGTGGTTTCCAGCATAGGTAACGTTTGTGTTATTCTGCAGATTTTTTTAGTCCAAAAATGAAAATCTGAAAAGATTAATAATTTATAGTGGAAACATTGTATCTGGTTTGTGTGAGCACTGCATGTCTCAACAACATATTCACCGCAAAAAGTCGCAGGCAAGTGTAGAGATGACCTGTGACAGCAGGGTCCACATGGACATTTATTAGTTTGCAGCAGGCTACAGTAGATTTACACCCCAGCTTGCCACAAACTGTTTATGTAGACAAGCCCTCATTTGCAGGCTGTGAACATAATAATTACTTAAGCGCCTTGTGAAATTCCAGCCTAAAGGTGTTTGTCTATGCCATTCACAACATTATGGCCCATCAGTTATCTGACATTATGAACACCTTCTTCAGATGTTGCATTGCTATAAAACAAACACTACTAGTTCTGAATTGAAATTTGATGTCTCTCTGCCTAGGAAAGAAAATCATAAGAACAAAGGAATGGGGACAGACTGCTTTCTAGACAGGTAAATATTTTTTACTACTTTGTATGTAAGCTGTATGTAGTGGCTTATATTCTAGGCTCATAGGGCGAACAGGGGACTCCTTTGTATAAACAAACTTTGGGGCAGTCAAGTTTTGTCCATTCAGTGGGGAGACAGTTCACTCCATTAACTGTCAAGTGCCTCCACCTAAGGAGAAATTCAAGCCATAGTTCTTGGTACAAGTATAAAACTATGAACCCAGAGAACAGTTTTTGCCCTGAGCAAAAATACTGTGTACGTAACTGCCATGCATGCTGTAAAGGACTCTGTGCAGCTCATGATACTACAAAAAGCAGTCTTGTAAAATCTAGAAAGATGCTATCTGTTTTGAAAATAATGTGGTCATTTAGCAAGGTTCTCTCTCTCTCTCTCTCTCTCTCTCTCACACACACACACACACAGTCCCCCGCACCTGCCCACCCGCTTTGCCAACTCTAAAGGGAGTAGAGAAATCAATTTAAATGGTTTTTAAAAGGCATCTAATAAAGAATCCTTTATACTATACAATTTTTTGGTCTTAATACACAGCCTACTTTTAACACCTAAAAAAAGACTCCAATCTTTAAAAGCCTTTAAAATGGGTCACATTATTCATCAGTAAAGAAGATTCTATTCCAGTGTTAATTTAATCAAAGCTGCTAATTAACGTGTGACATTGATTTCACCCAAGAAGGAAACCAGTGCAGAAAATGTGACCTTACATTCTCACAGGAAATTTAATCTAATTATGAGGATGATTTACCAGCTGCAGGCTTTGAGAAGGAGAGGAATGGAATGGGTTTGTCTTTAATGTGAACAAATGCACAAAGGAGGGACATATTTTTATAGTGTAATGTGAACAGAGTTTGGGGCACAGCTGTTCATGCCAGAAGCTGGGAGTGAAATCAACAAGTCTTGAAGGGCTATTGTAAGATGGTAGTAATCAAACTTCAGAATTTTTTTCAGGTCTCTCACTGCTCCCCAGGCTGAAAGTTCCATCTCTAAACAGTTTCTCTTCTACTACCCATCACCCCACACATTCCTGTTAGGTAAAGGATCTTTCTCAAACTGAAAGTCACACTTGTCACAAATGTTGTGCCATGTATTCTTACAAATGACAATGAAGATTACTAAAAAAGAAAGCAGCAGAGGAGGCACCTGCACATCAGTTTTACTCTCTGCATTTGGTAGCAGGTGGGGTGCAGTCAGTTTCACGATTTCCCTCTCTAGTCAGTTAACAAGAGAGAAAATGACTAATTGAAAAGACCCATAGAAATAAAGTCTTTTTTGCTGTTTAAGAAAAAGAAAGAAATCCAAAAATTTCAGGACATGCTGCTAAAAGGAGAGCTCTATCAGAAAGTATTTTTTTCATTAGTCTATTTTAAAATATTCAGTTTGATGGCTCCCCTTTTATTCACATAAGCCCTGGCCATTACACCTTGTGGTTATTTATGAAGGAAGCAACATAAATACATTCATACATAAGTTCTACAGGGTTGCAACTATATGTCCATATGTTTGACATCTTAGTCCTACACTTTGATATACCCTTTTGTTCATATAAGTTTCCTTACAGGCTGAATTTTTCCTGGAAGTATGAAGCATGCTGGTCAAGCAGGAACTGAATTACAGGTGATAGAAGTGTAATATGCAAGATACTTCTTATAAAGCAAACTTTGGAGAAAGACTAAAAAGTGGCTTTGCTTTAGAAGTTTGAACTCTTAGGCCATGGTTACACTGGCACTTTATAGCGCTATAAAGCCCTTACGAGCGCTATAACCTACTCTCCGTCCACACTGGCAAGACACTAATAGCGCTATAACCGCGGAGTTATAGCGCTATTATAAATCCACCTCCTCATGGGGAATAAGGGCTGTAGCGCACCTGCTGTAGCGCTACAGGAAGAATGTGGACACCCACTGCGTATTAATTGGCCTCCAGCCTGTCCCATAATTCCCGTTCGAGCCACTCTGGTCATCACTTGCAAACTCTTTTGTCCTGTCCTCAGGTGACCACACGTCAGACCCGCCCTTTAAAGTTCCAGGGAAATTTGAAAATCCCCTTCCTGTTTGCTCCAGCCAAGCGTGGCGTGCTCTCAGGGAACCCTTGCAAGTGATCATTCTCATTGATCAGATTGATTGCGTGGCGTGGTCTCAGGGAATCCTTGCAGGTGATCATTCTCATTGATCTGATTGATTGCGTGGCGTGGTCTCAGGGAATCGTTGCAGGTGATCATTCAGATTGATCATCATGACTCCACGTGCCATGCCTCCTCGCAATAGGCGATCCCCAGCATGGAGCAATAGTGAGGTGCTGGACCTCATCAGCTGCTGGGGGGAAGAGGCTGTTCAGTCTCAGCTGCGGTCTAGCCGCAGGAATTTTGACACCTATGGGCAGATATCACGGGCCTTGGCAGAAAGAGGCCATGAGCGGGACACTCTGCAGTGCCGTGTTAAGGTAAAGGAGCTTAGGAATGCGTATCGCAAAGCCCGCGAGGCAAACGGCCGCTCCGGGGCAGCCCCGGTGACTTGCAGATTTTATAAGGAGCTGCACGCGATACTTGGTGGTGATCCCACGGTCACTCCATCGACCACCACGGACACTTCCCAGCCCACCAGTGAAGGGGGGGGTGAAGAGGAGGATGAAGAGCAGGAGGATGAAGAAGAGGAGGAGGATGAGGACGAGGCAGCAGCGATCCAGGGCACGGAGGAGTCCCTGGACGCATGCAGCCAGGAGCTCTTCTCAACCCAGGAGGGCAGCCAGCCACAGCGTCCGGCGGTTGCAGGGGCCAGCTCAGCAGCGGATTGCGGAGGTAAAGCTGCTTTTCTATGGGGAAGGCTGGCAGCTTGGGGTGGAAAGGGATGAGGGGGGCATTCCACCTGGTGCTCTGTTCAAGCCAGGAGGAGGGCAGGGGGGCATGCAGCCAGGAGCTCTCCTCTAAAGCCAGGAGGAGGGCGGACAGCCACAGCGTCCGGCAGTTGCAGGGGCCAGCTCAGCAGTGCATTGCGGCGGTAAAGCTGCTTTTCTATGGGGAAGGCAGGCAGCTTGGGGTGGAAGGGGATGCTTGCATGCTTGCCTACATGTGGAATAGAGCATTGATGTAGTCTATCACCTCGCGGTAGTCATCATCAGTAATCTCTTCAAAGGTCTCAAAAAGAGCACTTGCAATGCGCCTGCGCAGGTTTCCCAGGAGAGCCAGCGTGGTCCCCGTCCCGGTCCCGGTCACTAGTCCCTGCCACAATGGGTGGGGGGAGCATTGCTGCACATAGGCACGCTGCATATGGCCCTGGGCGGAAGCCGCATCTTAATAAAATCCCTTCCCTTTGCTCCTCAGTGACTCGAAGCAACGAGATATCTTCCAGGACAAACACCTACGGAGAATGTTGGAACAGTGTTCAGAGTAGGGCTCCTGCCACTTCCCGGCACTCCACCCCCCCCCCCCCGCCCCCCGCCACAGCTTTTCAGGGCAGGGAAGAAATCCTTCCCCCTGCCTGCTGCTCACACTGTGGCTCCTGCAACGTACCGGCACTCCCCACCCCCTCCCCCGCCACAGCTTCTCAGGGCAGGGAAAAAATCATTTCCCTTGCCTCTGGAGTCCACTCACCATGGCAGGGGCTCCGTTGCTGTATCTGTGCTGTCTGCGGGACAGGCAAACGGGGAATGCGGGGGAATGATAGGCATGTCTGCTCTTTACAAGGGAACCACTGTGAAATGTATCTTTTTATTTTAGAAGGGTCGTCCTTCACCCCTTCGCCATCGCTCTTATCAACAGCTGAGAGGCTCAGGCGACTGAGGAAGCGGCCACGAAGGAGCAAAGAGGATCTTGTACAGCAAGTAATGCAACAGGCTGTAACGGAGAATCGAGTTGCACAGAGGTGGAGGGAGAATGAGAGCAAGTTGAGGGAGAAGGCGCGGAAGGAGAACGCAATTCACCGCCGGAAAAGCACCGACAAGCTGCTCTCATTACTGCAGCTTCAATTGCAGAGTATGCAGCGGCTTGTCACCCTTGCGGAGCAGAAGCTCCGCACTCACCACCCCAATTATCGTTTGCCCCAACTCTCTTCCCCTTCCTTGCCTCTGTACCCTCCAGGCCAGTATCATCAGCCAAATGGTTATCACCATCCACAGCTGCCTCCAACCCCTCTGTCTTCACCGGACAACCCCCAGACCCCAGACCATTATCCACTGCAGTCTACCCCTAATAACATGCCTTACTGGCCACCGCAAATGGGGTTCGGGGGACATGGCCAGTTTGAGGGCACTGGAGACTCAGAGACCCGGACATACTCCGATCTCTGACTGACCCCACGACACCCCCATTGCACCTCCCCTGCCTTCCCCCTCACATGCATCACAATATTTTCTTTCAGCAACCGAAGTACCTGTTCAATAAATGAATTGTCTTCTTAATAAATGGGTTTTTTTTTATTAAGTGTACATACATTATTACAGGCTACAGAAAAGCAAATGCCTGTTCCTGTTAAAAGAATGCTCCCTCCCTCCCTCCCTCCATCTGCACCTCACTTCAGAACTGGCTTTCAGCCTCAAAATGCTCCCTCAAGGCTTCCCTGATCCTAACAGCCTCGCGCTGGTCCCCTCCATGAACCCTGCTCTCTGGCTGGGCATATGTGGCCTCCAGGCGTTGAACCTCAGAGGACCATGCCTGAGTGAAGCCTTCGCCCTTCCGCTCACAAAGATTATGTAGGGCACAGCATGCGGAAATAACCGCGGAGATACTACCCTCGGCCAAATCTAGCCTCCCATAAAGACAACGCCAGCGCGCCTTCAGACGCCCAAAAGCACACTCCACAGTCATTCGACAACGGCTAAGCCTGTAGTTGAACCTTTCCTGACTGCTGTCCAGGCTCCCTGTGTACGGTTTCATGAGCCAGGGCATTAAAGGGTAAGCAGGGTCACCAAGAATCACTATGGGCATTTCCACTTCCCCCACGGGGATCCTCTGGTCTGGGAAAAAAGTCCCCGCTTGCAGCTTCATGAACAGGCCGGTGTTGCGGAAGATGCGTGCGTCATGCACCTTTCCAGACCAGCCAGCGTTAATGTCAGTAAAATGCCCACGGTGATCCACAAGCGCCTGGAGAACCATGGAGAAGTACCCCTTTCGGTTAACGTACTCCTCAGCTAGGTGGGCGGGCGCGAGAATGGGTATATGGGTCCCATCTATCGCCCCACCACAGTTAGGGAAACCCATTTCTTCAAAGCCAGCCACGATGTCATGCACGTTATCCAGAGTCACGATTTTTCGTAGCAGGATGCGATTAATGGCCCTGCACACTTGCATCAGCACAACTCCAACGGTCGACTTTCCAACCCCAAACTGGTTGGCCACCGATCGGTAGCTGTCTGGGGTAGCCAGCTTCCAGATCGCGATAGCCACCCGCTTCTCCACCGGGAGGGCAGCTCTCAGTCTGGTGTCCTTGCGCTGCAGGGCAGGGGCGAGTTCAGCACACAGTCCCATGAAAGTGGCTTTTCTCATTCGAAAGTTTTGCAGCCACTGCTCGTCGTCCCAGACTTGCATGACGATGCGATCCCACCACTCTGTGCTCGTTTCCCGTGCCCAGAAGCGGCGTTCAACAGCCGTGAGCATGTCCGTTAATGAGACAAGCAGCTTTGTGTCGAATGCATTCACCGCTTCGATCTCGTCTTCAGAATCATCACTGTCATCCTGCATGTCAAGGAATAACTCCACTGCACACAGAGATGTGCTGGCGACAGTCGTCAGCATGTCCCTCAGCAGTTCTGGATTCATTGCAGCACTCGACAATGGAAGACGGAGCGTGCCTTGCTGAAACCCTTGAAAGATGGCGCCGGAGGTGGAAGGAAACACAGGGATTGCTGGGATATGCCAAAAAGCATCATGAGTAGTTCAAACAGGATATAGAATGCCCCGCAAGTGACGCCCCCCCTCCCACAAGCCATTGCGCCAGATCAGGAAGAGGTGTACTGTGGGATACCTGCCCTAATGCGCTGCTCTTAATGCCGTATTAACTGCCGCAAATGTGGCCATGCTATAGCGCTGGAGCAGCTCAGTGTGGACATACAATAGCGCTATTATTATTGCTGTATAAGGCGAGCGCTATAAGCAATAGCGCTATAATTTTGTAAGTGTAACCATACCCTTAGGCTCAATCCTTCACAACTAGCAGTGCGCAGAGTAACAACATTGGTCTAAGATGGACTGTGAAAATATTCATAAAACGGCTGGAGCATCAATCTATTTTATAGATTAAGAAAATATTTACAAGGAGGTTCAATAAATGCAGCTACAGAATTCCAGAATGGGTTTTATCCAGTTTCAAAACTCAATACAACCTTACAGTTGGCCGAGAGGGAGAGAGAGAGAGAGACACTAGTTATTGCCTCCTGTTCAATTTTCTCTGCAAAAAAAAGATGCAACATCACCGGACTGAATGTTTACATGAGATTGAGTAACATTTCAAAAAGGTTTTCACATGGAATCCATTAATCCTTCACCACAGCATTCGTGAAATGTTAGTCTTTGGGAGGCAAGAACAAGCAGTAAATCCCATTGCTCAGATTAACAGCCCTCCCAAACTCTCTGAAGCACTCTCAGTTTCTCCACTTCTCATATTCTTACTTCCAATCCTCTCGAAGCTTTTCTAATTTTACAGTGAGTAAGAAAATTAACATTTTAATAGCCTAAGTCCCTCCTGGGATCATCTTCCTTCTCCCCTATTCCTCGGAGGCTTAACCACTAAAGCACTTCCCCTTTTCTCCCATGTATGGGGAGCCTATGTAACACAAGGGAACTTTTTTTGCACCCATTCATGATTCATCTCTGCAAGCACTGAATCATTTCAAAGATACTGATGTAAGCATAAGCTCCACAAGCATTTTTGCAGCTAACATGATTTACTGGCAAAGCAATATGGTATGATTCCAGGTGTACATACTTGCAAAAGTGAAGGAAGTGTGAGCCTAACTCTCATCAGCCTGGCTCAGCTTCTAAACTAGGATTTAGACTCTAACAAGTGGAAAGCTAGTACAACCCTAGGGAAAGGAAAGATGGAGGTGCTACAATGCCGTAAGGATTTCATCCTGACTAACCTGACAATCGTCCAGAAGCAATATGAAGACTACACTGCATTACAAAATGAGTGAAGGATAAACCTGATGGTTCCAATGTTTCCACTCTCTAATCTTGCATTCTAATCCACAGCACTGTGTGAGAGCTACTGCAGAGTCACAGTAGCAGTCACTTACAGAAATTCAGTAGTAGTTGACATTTTTATATTTATCTACACAGTTCCTGCATTGCCAGAATCTAACTAATAACTGTCCCTTAAGATGATTGGCATATGAAAAGGTGCAGTACAAAGCTATTCCTATCCTTTATTTTGCTGGATTTGGTCATATAACTACCCCACCAGGACAGAGGCAGGAGGCTGTTTAAAAAACAAGGATAATTTAGTTCTCGACTTGAAGTACGTCTATTCACTGTATATAACATAGCAAGACACAGGTATGTGTGTTCGTTCCTTACACTAATTCAGATTTAAAACGCAGTTTAAGTAGTACTATCCTGAACCGAGTTAATCTGGAACTGTGGAGAACATGCTTTCAGATTAAGTAGTATTTCTTTTTAATTTTCCTATTTCACCAATATTTAGTTGATTTAATGCCTACAGTTCCCAAAATGCAAGAAAACTACATGGCAGAGAATTACATACAAGAAAACTACCTCAAGAACATGAGCATTGGCTACATTCTGCAAGTCTGGAAACACAAATATTAAAAGAAAAGGAACAACAGTTCCTTTCTCCAATACTGAATTTTTGACTTTGCAGCAAAAAAGGCAAGACACACTGAATTCTGGAGAATGTTATTTTGCATATTTCCATGACTACTTGCTAATTTTAGCAATGACTAGAGTAATTTTGTGATCAAATGTCATTATCAGATATTGCTTAAATTACCACACTTTATAAAATAAGTGGTTTTAACATAGGCACATTTACCTTTTTATAAAATGAAAACACCAAAAAGTCCATGTTCTCTCAAAAGTCTTAAGAAATAAGATGTGCACTGTCAAAAATCTTTGCACTTATAAGTACATCTGCTTAAGTTGTAGAAGGTTCCTAAACATTAAGATTCTTTAGGAAAGGAAGAGAGAACAACTCCAATAATTCTCATCTAATTGACTCCTGGGTACCACAGAATTTTATTTTAAGATCGGTTCTAAAAAGGAAGGTTTCGGTCAGGAAAAAAAAACTGTATGGGAGCCCCCAAGATCTCTAGTAATATTTGCTATAAGAAAAAGAATCAATCAATCAATCTCCCCTCCCCCCCGCCCCTCAAAAACACTGAATACTATCTGACGACTTCAAGAGCGCATACTGAAGATGGTTGCAAGCTGCTCGGGAGACTACATACAAAAATCCAAGAACCATAAAATACACCATCCTCTGGAAAAGAAGCTAGGTTTCCTTTCCTCCAATGATGATAATCTTCAAGCTCTGGAATGAAATGGTACAGGACATAGTTAAATGGTGTCTCCAGAGTACTCAGGAGAGCACATATGATACGTGGGAAATACCACCGTTGAGGACTTAACCAAATACTGTCCTGTAAATGATGGAAAAGTGAAGTGACCATTAAGGACTCACACTGCAATAACTCTGCAAGCCTGGATCTGACAACGTTTGCAAAAAATAAATTCTCTTTTTGCCAGCTCTCATGTCAAGTCAGGGTAAAATGATACAATACAATACTGGATTGGTTAACTTTGTAAAAGGCTATTTGTGCACTGGAATGTGAAGCCTCTACAACCAAGTTAGCATCATGCCAAACCTAGACGTTGCTAGAAGTGGCATCAACTAGACCAGTAGTTGGAGATTAATGGCAAAATCGGCTACTGTCTCCTATGCAGCGAGGACATCTAAATTCTGAGATTATGTCTGTAGATGTGGAAAACTGATACTTTATCACCTCTGGTAATATGGGCATATGACTTCGCTTCATTCAGATATTTACATATCCTTTCAAGGACACTACTATGATAATAATTTGAGCAATCCAAAAATGTAACCATTAAATGTTTATCCAGTATTTTTTTTAACTATTCCTGTGTAACATAAATCAGGTTCCTAATATATTTATTTCATCTTAGTCTCATTAGATAAATCACAAATAAATGCAGACAAAAATAGAAAGCAGTAATTACTAACATCAGCCTGACAGCTAAACCAGTGAGGTTTGCTGTAGGTCTTTTAGCTTTACCTTATGGCACATATAGGATCCACCTTTCTTCACTCTGTCAGTCCCTGATGAGGGCCCTTTCTGTGGATGGAAGGACACCAGTTATTTTTCTTCTGAAAAAGAGCAACAGGCAATTACAGGGTAAAAGTTCAAAGTGGTAAGAGCAGGAAAATGGAAGAGGAATGACCATCAGCATTCAAAACAAACAAACTGCAGCTGTTTCCGAAACCAGAGAAGCTTGAAATAATTACATTGCAGGAGTCTGGAAGCCAGGACAGAGTAATTGTTCTGATTTCACCACTGTAATAAGTACATAAAATTCTAAATCGTTGTTCTACCTGTCAAGAGGGCAGTGTGCTATTTTGTTTCTTTAAAGAAGCTAATAATATACTGTAACAAGCAGAATGACAAGTGTGAAGAGTAATGATGTTGAAGAAAGATATGAGAAAAGCTCTGCTGCTGCAGAATTCTCATAAGAGAAAAGATCATAATCTTCACCTGTAATTCACACTGTACTGCATCTCTCCCCATCCACAGGTCGCATGGAAGCAACTGAAGAGTTCAGTGCTTTCTGCAAGGCCCAGTGGGGCCATTGTGTAACTGTTTGGGCCTGCAATTAAAGGCATGTTTTGTGTGTATACATTTTAGGAAGATTAATGTCTTCTCATGCAGACTTTAATTTCACAATCCCTTATGAATTCCACCCCCACAAGAAAGAAGTGTTGCCTAGCCATTAGAACAGGGGCTGTAAGTCAGGAAACCAGAGTTCTACTAATGGCTTCACTACATTCTCAATATGTGAATCTGGGCACGTCTGTGCTTGTTTCACTGAGCTTTGAAATGGTTACAAAAGTAGGAGCAGTATGGTAAGTATTAACTAGCTAGTGCATGGGAAGCACTTTGAAAACCTGGAAGAAAGGCATTCCAAGATAAAACGAAGCAGTAGCTTCTACATTTGTCTGCATCACTAATTTATACACAGGCTACTGTTAAAGGGAAAATTTCTCACAAGAGTCCAAGTAAGAGGTGCTATCTCTCCTTCACATGAAGCTATAGAACTCTCTCTGGCCTATTCAATCCCAGACATCTCTGTTGAGGTGGTCAACAAGATCATCATTTAGTTCTTAGCCTCTTAGAATTGGTATGCTAATGAACAACGCTTTTTTTGCTTTCTGTGTATATAAATACATCTTACTTCTGTTCCATTCTATGCATCTGATGAAGCGGGCTATAGCCCACGAAAGCTTATGCTGAAATAAATTGGTTAGTCTCTAAGGTGCTACAAAGTCTTCCTCGTCTTATTTACGGATACAGACTAACACTGCTTCTAATCTTAAACCTATCATTTAGTCTGAGTTGAAAGGAGGGCATCCCTTCCCCATGGACTGTGGCTTAACAATTCAAGCAGACCTAGAAGAGAGATGATTGTGCAAAGTGGCCAAACCTCAAGAAAGCTATTTCACTGGAGAATTTGTTCTCTTCAAAAATCCATTGCCAAAACTGGTATGTGGCCTGTGCGACAGAATAAAACCACCTCAAGGAGCAGCAGCAGTAGCTGTGGTGGTGGGAGAAACTCTCCTGCCAACATAGCGCTATGTACATTACCATTTACACCAGTTAAACTTATATTGCTCAGAGATGTGTTTTTTTCATACCCCCGAACGACATAAGTTTTGCCATATAAGTGATAGTGTAGACATGGCCTTAAAGTATCTGCACCTAACCTTTTCGCTTCTGCTCACAACAGATGCGCCATCCAGTTGGTGTGCATCTCTCACAATTCCAGCTTATTTCCAGGAGGCAAAAATCACCACTGTCCCCTACTTAGCTGCCAAAACTCCCAGTTTCTCCACCATTCCTCAAGAGACTTATGAAGCATAAACATGCATTTCCATGGCATGTTCAAAAGAAAGTGGGAATGCCTAAAATAAATTATATTAAGTAGACACTACAGAAGCTACTGTGCTTAAAGTTATATTGTTATATTATAACAATATTATTAATTATATTATTGTTATGTTATATTTTATAATCTCCATTTTAGAACTTTACTTGAAGTTGCCACACAGTTTCCAAACTATCAGACTAGAGCACAATTTAACCATGGGTAAAGGAGATTACAATTCTCCTTGTGGCCGCAGTTTGCAAATCCCAGCCAATGGGAGCTGTGGGAAGTGGCTGCCACTTCCTACAGCTCGCACTGGCTGGGAACAGCAAACCGCGGCCACTAGGAGCTGCGGGGCTCTGTGCCTGCAGACACTCCAAGTAAACAAAACGTCCGGAACCGCCAGCAGCTTATCTTGACGGGCTGGAAGCCAAATTTTGCCAACCACTGAAATATAGGGTTGGCTTATGAAAGGGTCCATACAGTTTTTGCTATTTTTACACCTATCCATCTTGGGAAAATGGGGAGATTGGCTTCTAAACAAATGGGCTAATGAACAAGTATATATGGTACTTAATTCTCCATTTCCAAGGTCTGGGGAAATGGATTCTGTGAAAGACAATGTCCTGTAATATACTGAACGAACCTCATGGAATTCAGCTAAACTTTACTGAGTTAACCCTAATTCAGTAATATTTAAGTTTATATCTTTTGGGATACATTATATTAAAAATGCAACTGTGTATGTATTATTGGGGAACTGCATGTACCGTCTCTAGTACGGAAAGGGATGCTAATGAACTTCCTTAGTTAACAGCTGCCCTCCCCCGTAAATATGCATATACTAGTCCAAACTGGATTCTCCATAGATCCACAGACAGGAGGAAAGACTTTTGGATAAAAAGCCTAAAGTTTAGACTCGGGGCAATCTTCCTGATCCAACAAACAGATAGGACTCCTGGCCCCAATTCTTAGCAAAGGACTGGAAGGACTTGGCCTACTGAGGCCTCATAAGACTGGGTGCTTGTTCTGAGCTGACGCTCTGATGAACTTGTAACCACAAAGAAATCCCTAAGGTGGGGCATTGAAAGACTGCTCTTTGCCAGAGTCTCTGAAGAGTTGGGATGAACTCTGGTAAACTTATTAGTATGTGTGTAGGTTCTTTCATTGTTTTTAATAGGTTTTGTCTGCAGTGATTTTTACCTTAGAAATAAAGTAGGCTTGCATAGGAAACTGTGTGGTAACCTCTCCGTAGTGATCACTCCGTTATCAGTCTCGGAGGAGAAAGCAATCAGGTCTGTTTAAGCAGACTGTCTGCTGGGAAATATATAGTGAAGGCAAGGAGCTGTGTACCCCAGAAACACTCAGGCCAGAGAGATGCAGGTTTCTAGTCCACCCAAAGAGGCAACAGTTGAGGGAACTGGAGCCTTAGAGTGGATACCTTTGCTGAACCCGAGGGGAGATACAGGTGCAGGTGCCCTGAACCATGACAGACTCCAGAAAACCTTTGACGCAAATATGTTGCGTCTCACTGTAAAGATAAGCCATCTAAAGCACAACTGATGCGTAAACAGCAAATTCATCTCATCTCAAGAGAAGCCAGCATGGAGCACAGACGGAAAGCGGAACATTTGCCTGTAAAAACAAGATCTGTGTGAAAACGAAAAACAAAAACCGATAGCAGGATTCCCCACTAAAAGTAATTAAAAAATGAGCACAGAGTTCAGAGCAGCAGTCTTTCTGATACCAGCTTAGAAGCAACCCACATAAATCTAGAAAGAGCATGCTAATCTGGGATTAAAAGAATTGTTTGTCCATCTATGTGATTGTTATATGCCGCTGTAATTACAGAGGCAACTTCTGTTACTGATGTGCAGATACAATTACTACTTTCTTTGGTTTAAATCAGTCTTATTACAAAATGCCAGACAAAACTAAGCCTTAGAGCGCTATTTCTTACAGAGCATGAATTATACTGAAAATCCCAGCCTCTGAAATAGGATTAGAACATAGAATTCTTTATCAGACCACTTGAGCTGTAACAATGCCTCTCAACGTGATTCTCTCGTTAGAGAACTATTACATTACAGAACATCATCCTCTTAATGTATCCTTTCAAATCACTGAAGATAAAGAAGTTGTTTTGTAACAACTGAGAAAGCTCTCTAGGATGCAGAAAATGAGAGAAATGAGCTGGAGTTACACCCACAGCTTATTGGGCAATTATACTTGTTCTAACTTTGCTTCTCTTCCTCAAGGTTTGTTGCTGATATTTCCTCCATATCTTACATTGAAGCTCAGTGCATCAATAGGAGCACCATGCAGAAATTATAGGAGAGTTTAGGAATTTCAGTCAGACACATCCAAATGCACATGCAAAAATAACTGCATGGAAGCGGCCAACTACGAGTCTGATGGACCCCAATGTTTGGTTCGTGTGTGGTCACTGTGAGTTGTGCCTTAGTAAGTCATTTCATCTCTCTGTACTTCAGATTTTCCATGTGTAAGACACTACAGCCCTTGTCACAAGGCTTTAGGAAGGCTTACTGTTTGTATAGCACTGAAGGGTTATGCACACATAGCCTATGATAAATATGATAACCTGCATTCTGAGAACAGAAAAAAGTTCAGTTTTCAGCACATGGATTCAATCCTCCTAAATGTCATTTAAGCTACCCTGCACCATCCCTCATGTCTCCCACCCAGCAGCACCTACTACATATCCCCCACCCCAATTTTCAAGCCCTCATCCCAGGGTTTGTACTAAGAAAACTCTGTAAAACTGCTTGAAAGAATCCAAAATCCTAATTCTCACAAGTGATTTTCTAGAATATGAACTTCTACCATAGATGTCCATTTTATGACCATATCCCATGTGAAAAGCTAAGCATAAGCTTATTATACTACCAAGCCTCTGTGTTGAAGACACGGATGAATATTTTTCTTCTCAAACACACCATAATATCTGCCTTAAGGCAGCCTGAAATCAGAGGGATTCTTTTTTTCTTTTCAGGTTGCACTTGACTTTGGCTTTGAAGTCAAGTATTTCATAAAACTTCCTGATGCAACATCAAGTTAAAGAACTTGGACAGGATCTCTTGTAAAATGCAGTATGGTAAAGGAAATCTTTCTGCAACAAGTTAGATGTTAAAAAAAAGTATATAATATATAGGTTGGTGAAAAGAGTGTCTGTATATCTGCATATAGTGCTTAGGTTATCCACAAATAAAAAGTTAGTGCTTAAAATTGATATCATATATAGAGTACATAATCAGCAATAACCCAAATTTAGATGAATAGATTTAACAATACAGTTTAGATATTAGAATCCGAACACTCAGGTCCATCACTCGTGAAAAATTGTACGGAGGCTTGGTTGCGGAAAGCAAAATATCTCAATGAGTTGAGATTCTCAATTACTGAGGGACAATTAGGTAAGTTGTCCATTTATAAGATACAATCTATAGTTACACCTAAAAGGGATGGATCTTGTTTGTAAAATAAAGCCTTAGTGCATTACATGTAACACCCGGGAAACTATTAATACCAGAAGACAAAATCAAGAAGGTTGTCAAGAACCAAGGCTTGCATTTAACAGCCTCTTGAGGATGCGGAAATGATGATGCTTAGTACAGAAGTTCCCCTAATTGGTTTATCAAGAGAGTGTAGAATAGCACTTTTCAAAAGACCGAGTTTCATTTCTTAGCATGAATACAAAGCTCACTTATGACAAGTATCATCCTTGGCTACTGCATACATCAGTTCTATTCAAAATCTCTCTCGCAGGAACCCTTTAAATTGTCAAGTCACCTCTTCTTTCTCTGGCCACCCTGTTTCATTAATCCTCTTCCTTGTTTTGCAGACAGTCACAGCAGAGAGTGAAAGGTCGCTGTTGCACAGTTAGGGCTTGTATCAGAGGAGTAGCCGTGTTAGTCTGGATTTGCAAAAGTGACAGAGTCTTGTAGCACCTTATAGACTAACGGATTTTAGGGATCATGAGCTTTCGTGGGCTAAGACCCTCTTCATCTGATGAATGTTGTGGAAATCTCCAGAGACAGGTATAAATAGCAAGCAAGAAAGCAAGGTAAATTCAATCAGGGGGAGGGGGGCGAGGGTGAAGCCCACTTCCAGCAGGTGATCTGGAGGTGTGAACACCCAGAGAGAAGAAAATGCTTTTGTAATTGGCAAGCCATTCACAGTCAATATGAAGTCCAGACCTGATAGTTTCGGATTTGCAGAGGAACTGGAGCTCAGCAGTTTCTCTTTGAAGTCTGGTCTTGAAGTTTTTTTTGCTGGAGGATGTCTGTCTCTAGGTCTGCCATTGTATGTCCAGGCAGGTTGAAGTGTTCTCCTACAGGCTTTTGTATATTGCCATTCCTAATATCTGATTTGTGTCCATTTATCCCTTTACATAGGGATTGTCCAGTTTGGCCAATGTACATAGAGGGGCATTGCTGGCTATGCCCTCGGCTACAGTACCCTTCATATCAGTTGTTCTTATCTTGCAATTCCAGTGAGTTCTGGCACCTGTGGGAGGCTGATCCGGGGTCTATAGTGCTCAAACTGCCTTCTTAAAAGTAACTGCTTATTTTATCAGTGGGAATTAATCTTTTAAAGAATTTTTAACAGTCCACATCCATATCTCTTACCCGATGGTAACCTAGGAAGGCCGAACTTCTTCAGACATCCTCAGCAGGTCCCTGTTTCAGTCTACTTCCCCTGTACTACTACTGCTTGGGAGTGAGAGACACTGACCTTTTTAAGTTCCACTATAGATCGTTTGTTCTTGTGTGTTCCCACACTTCAACACTTGTGGTCCAAATTAATTCTGTAACCTCAGCTGGAGCCCAAGAGAAAGTCCTGGAGCCAACGATTCTGGGATTGTCCCTTAGCAATTCTCAAGTCTTTGCTTCTTTCATTCTTTTCCTTCCTGTCTGTTTTCCAGACACACTCCTATCAAACTAAATCAATATACGTCATACAGAAAGCATCCCAATTACCAGACAACAGAAGGTATTAATAAATTACAGAGCCACCACACCATCTTTGTCTATGCACTGGCTGACTGGAGCATTTAAAACAACTTTGATTACTCTGCAGAACTCAAACACAGCCCCACAGTAAAGTGCAACCTCAAAAGTGTCTAAAAATCATCCATGAAGCCAAGCCTCAAACATCAACTCTTCACCAGCATGGTGCATACACCTAATGGTATTATATCATAAAGAAAGGCTTTTACTTTGGTTAGAAGGCCCCATCTCATTTCAGATACACTTTTTAATACAAGTTAATTAGCACAAAAAGCCAATATTTGCTCATGCTTTTATTCTCCTTTATAGATGGAGAAAACCTGCTTGTTTTATCTCACCCATAACAACAGCCTGTAGGTGATCAGCTGTGCCTTCACCCTGTAGTTAGAGAGAACCGTGACTGCAGGTCACATCTGATTCATGTGGGCACCTCTATATCCTATTCCTTTCATTCCATTATCAGTCTTTAGATATTGCACAATTATCCCAGGAGCAGCAGCAACCATTGAGTGGAGCATGTCTAAAAACAAATCATCAAAAGGGCAAGTCCAAGCCACATCCGTAAGCTGAAGAGTGATGGTTGTCAAGACTTTCAGCTAAGACTCGACCCAGAGATTATTAAACTACCATAACCACACTTTATTCAAACTGTGTATTCTGTTTTAACACACAACTTGCAGAAAGCATGTAAAGGGCTGGTTTCAGATCACAAATAGCTCTTGTTTATACACAGTTTATTTATGTGATGAATTAAAGAAGAGCCTCGAGATAACGCAGTCCTCATTACAGGAATATTAAAACATACTGTAGAAATAAATGTTTATTGAAGCAGTTCTATCAGGCAAACAAAAGCAGTTCAGAGGCAAACAAAACTGAACGATTCTCAAACCTTGAATGTAACCTTCCACACAGACCTAGTCATCCACACTGTCACTCAGTGCTGTGCTAAATTATATCTTTAATACAGAATTGTAGGTCATCCACTAACTATGCATTGTATATAGGAGACAGAAATTGCTACAATTAAAGCAGTCTCCATGAAGGAATTGCAGTTAATTGATCAGACATACGCTCTGCTGTCCTTTGTGTTTACACCTGATAAAATAAGTTTGACATTGCTTGTTCCTGCCTTCACACGCTCTAGCAATGACTGCAAGCTGTGTTGGAGGAAACAGCAACCTTCTTGTGAATTTAGTTTGCCTTGCAATAATTTCTCACCCATGATCTTCACACACTGTATCTATTAGGAAACACAGGACAGTGAAGCAAGCAGTTAAAATCCCCTTTCAAAATTAAGGGACTAGTTTCCTCTGGCATTGCTGCTGCTGCTCCACTCCTTTCCCCCTCCCCCAAACATGTTGCTAAAGCTGCTGATAGGAGTAGGAAGTCAAAGTATCAGTTTTATATTCTCTTTTCTATTAGATGGTATCTGCACTTCCCTGAGCACAGTTTCATCATAGAAACAATTATTACTTGCAGCTACATGAATGGATTATTTCCCCTGCCTATCTTTAAAGAGGACCTGAAACTCAAGCCAAATAATTTCAAAACAGAACGTCTAGTTAACTGCTTGATACCTCAAAACCAGCTCCATGAGACAGATCTTTTATGCAGAAGAGCCCTCAGAATGCAGTTACATACCCTAGGTCAAGTTCTGTAGTCAGAGGGGTGGCACAATGCCAGAGGGAATTTGGCTCATCAAGACTAACTGCACTATCTGAATTTCTGTCTGCCTAAAAAGTGTTTTTAAGGGATATTAAAAAATTACAAGTTTGCAGTAAGAGTCAACCTGTAAATGAAGATGGGAGCCAGAAGAAAAGCAGTAGCATCACAATGTATAATTGAGAGTCTGCTTTACTATGCGAGGCACACAATATGCCACCTGAAGTATATCCAATACAGATATATGAAATCTTGACAATGGTTTCGTTTTTCTCTCCATTCACTGTGGATAAAGCTACACAATGTATCAAAAGAAGATCTCCTAAATCAGCTATTTTATGTTGTCCTGTTTTGGATCCCTCATGTACATATGAAAGTTTCACTCTGCTGGGCTGTCGCAATAGAAGGGAGGCTACTACCTTGAAAACTTGCTATTTCAACTAATAATTAAAAAGAAACACTCTTTCTCTCTAGAGAATTGAAAGCTCTGGTCCAAGTTCCATTCAGTGTGCTCTAGATAAATAGTCACATTTGTACATTTCATCTTCTTTCTTATGATTACTGAATTTGTAATGTAAAACAGAATTAGAAGATTCATTTACCTCTTGGTTTCACACAGCTACCAAAGCTTTTCAAAGTATCACTCTCTACTGATGCTGTAAAGTGGAGGGTTAAATTCATAGCTTCCTTTTATTTGTTCAAGGCAAAATAAAAAGGGACATTTACAGTACATCAGACAAGAAATCTGTTCGGAACTGAAGTTCAAAATAAAAGCTGCTTGCTCCTCATGTCTCACAGAAAGAGCATTTAGTAAAAAAGTCAGTTTTGTTCACTCCTATTCAAATAACCAAATTTATGAGCAACTTTTTTTTTCTAGCAGAAAAACAGAGGTGACCATGGCACAAGAAAAGCTTACTCGTATTAGCTTTAGATGTTTAATGGCCATATACACAAATATGAGTAAGAGTCCAAATCCTTAATTCTCCTAGTTAGTACAATGCTGAACTGTTTTGAAAATCACAACACCAAAATGTGAAGCATAAAATTGTTCAAAGTAGTCAAATGATATTAGAACGATCTATCCAAATTAAACTTCCTATTATTTGTCACATTCATTGCTGAAGGGATTTTATATTGTATAGACTCTTGGTTTTAGGGATAGTATTAATCCTAGTCTTCTGTAATTTTACAGTACTGTGTAACACACACTCTTCCCATCTTCCCAAGGGCTACTTTGAGAGCTGCACAGAAAACTTTCATTGAAAAATATTTGACAAAGATAACAAATTTTGTGAAAGTAAGAATGCAATGACTGCTGTTGATCAAGCTCTATTCTTTTCTCTTTCTTGCAATTCCCTGATATTGTTCTCAGACTGGGACTGAATTTGTCTCCTGAAATCACTATTTTATAAAATGAGTGTTGAGGGTGAGGAACAATTTGTTTAGACAGCTTAATATTTTAGTAACAGCAGCTATTTAGATTGAACTAAATTAAAAATCCCTACAAAAGCTTTAGGTGCCCTAATTAAGGCTTGCATCCACAAAACGATGGATAGATGCTACCCAGTAGCAAAGAAATAATCACACACAATTAACTAACTCATCCAGCCAATTAATCAAAACAGTCATTTTAGCTCTTCCAGAAGGATCTCTCTCTAAGGACTGCACCTTACGGTCATGTGAATGCTTGTGTATTCCAATGACCTTGTGAGCTATCCAGCAAGAACTTTAGTTGCAAGCAGGGCCATTCAAGCCAGACAGGTTAAAAGTAGGGAGCAGATAGAAAGTAGTTAATTTGTCCTCCAGGATGTGGAGGACAAGCCAAACACCCTACCCTTGTAAAACCAAACAAACCCAACTCAAACAAATGGCAAGTTACAGAAAAGCTAGGTAACCATTCTATGAAACAACATGCTAGGGTAGAGCTTTGTTTGTGCTCCAAGTGATGTCTGACAGCATGGGAAGTATTCAGACTCAGAAGCATACACCAACCTTCTCCCAAAACCCTGTCAGATAAATGGCTTTAAAAACTACAGGAGTTGAACAAGTCTTCACCCCTTCTGTATGTTCATCCCCATCCTGCAATCCTCTCCCTCCCTCAAAAAACCCTCATGCCTCAAACACTCTTGACTACTAGCAGCTTCAGAGATTTATTTGAGTGCCTCAACAATGGCATCCAATGATTGACTGGTTAAATTTACCTCTGGTTTGTGCTACTTGGCAGAAAGGAAAGTCAAGGCCCAACTCCTTGTTATTTCTAATGAGTACCTAACTACCCTGAGGGGCCTCCAAAAATCTCCCCCCAATTGTCTACAACTAATCAGGTTGACAATAAGCCAGAATGACAAGACAGTTTTTGAGAGCTACCTGAGAGTCATGGTGTTTCAACATGCATCTTCAAGACTAACAGGTGTACCGTGTGCCTTACGAACTCCTGTTTAACTGCAGTTTTCAGTGAGCATCTCAAAATGACCTTGCAAACATTTTTTTCTTAAGTACCTGGATTCCAAAGAAAGAACCCCACGGGATGATTTCAAGAGGCAACACACTGGCTTCTTAGTTTATAGCAAACATCTAAATAGAAGAGACAGCCTTTGGGAACACCCGCGTCATTGTCAAGACCTCCTTGAATTATGCAGAGATTTTCTCCATTCATTTTCCACCATTGTAAGCAGCGTCCTTCCTTTTTAGATCCATCTTTACCACCATCCCATATACACTTTTACTGTAAGCTACTTACACCACAAAAGTTCAGTCATGAAGCTGAGATTCTTAGAAATATATTTTAGCACAATACACATCTTGCATTATTGAAAAACTTCTGCTGTTACTGGTCTTTCAAGTTGACTGTATGTCCAACTTTTGGCTTTAATTAGCATATTGATCTTATCTTCCTTTTTCCTTTTAAATATTGGCCACCAGCAGTGTTTTGTCTGCAATCAAAACAATACTGATTTCTTCCAACATAGTCACCAAAGTGACATGAATAACTACATCTATCACACAGCTTTTCACCTTATATTGTGTGGCAGAACACAACTAGTCACAGTGCAAGCATCTTGCATGTTTGTGGACATCTAAATAGCATCTAAATGCAGTGGGATAGAGGAGTCTTAATGCTATCTGATCAGCTGGGGGTTATGGTCCTGCCAACACTGTTTCCCTTCTTCCCCCAGGTATTCTCCAAAATAGAAGGGTTTCTCCTTTTCATCAAGCTGAATTGGTCTGACTCCTGATTCTCTCTCTCTATTCTTCCCGTAGGTGGGGTTGAGGCTGTACATCAACTATCACTGAGGAAATGGCAGAGAACTCTTGGATACCACATTGGTGGTCTCTTTAAATGCATAGCACTGGGAAGGCACATAACTTGCTCCCCAGTTTGTTGCAATGTTTTAATTTGAAGCTTGACAAAGCTCAAACCTGAACTGTGATCTCTTGGCACTGTTAGAAGCTTAGTCTTTTCCCTGGACGTACAGCTGTGCTTTCAGTAAGACATATTATCCCTGTACCTTACTCAACATTTTTTCAGATTTCAGTCACACTGACCATTGTAGGCTCTTTTAGGAAATTCTTTTCATTTCTCACCTTTAAACAGACAGCTCGATTCCTGTATAGCTTAAGTTGACTATCTACAGATCAGAAAATGTAGAGGCTTTAAAAAAAAATATACAACAGCATATCTGCCAGATTCCAAGTCATTTTTAATATCTTGGAACTTGCTGCAGCTTAGCTATCTTAGAGTAGGGTTTTTTCGTTATTATGGGATTCAATTTGTGTATCCACTGACTCAGAAAGCGCTGTCAGAACTCACATTACAAATGTTCCTTCTTTAGAACTCTAACATCATTAACTTCTAAAATCCATCTTTGAAGCAGTAAAATCTAAATTTAAAGTAATACAAATTTTCAAGTAAAATTGCCCACTGATGAAACTTTATTTTCAGTATGTAAGGGAAAAAATGTTTGGACTGAACTCAGAAGCAGTTATTAGTTAAAGCAGTTATTAGTTTTGCTTAGAAATCATACACAACTCATATCTCAAGACCCTCTTAGTTCAGTGCTGAAGCACTGCTGCACAGATGTTGCAAAAACAGCTGTGCAAACAGTGGCATTTCTTCAAAGAAATCCTTCTAATGAGGGTGCACTGCTATTGAGCATCTCAAATCCTTTTTGAATCGCTGAGATATCAGTTAGGAAACAGGCTCTTATCCCTAAATTCCAGACACGATGAGATGAGAAAAGGTTTAGGGTTGGGATCTGGCATCTATTGTAGTCGTCCACTCCACCAATATGAATCTGGCCTGCACTGCCATATCCTTCTCATCTGATTAGCAATCAGCACTATAATCTTAGAAAAAGTTTCCTGAAAAGTAATGAGGGTGATACCTGCACAAGTGACATGAAAGTGCACAAAATGAAGCATTTAATATGCATTGAACTGGAATATTTAGCACCAGAACTGTACTCTAGTGAAGGTGGAATTTTACAGAGAAACCTACCAGTCTCTTAAACCTTTATTGTGAAGTGAACTGAGATTACACTGTGGTTTAAAAGTTTGGTATCCAATTTCTTTTGGCCTGATCACCTTATCCATTCAGTCATTTAGACATAAAGATAATATTAACTTGCAAATACTGAACAGGGAAAGGAAAACCCCAAACTCAACATTTTACCATGTGCTTTTTTAGTATCCCTAAAAAAAAAAAGCTAATGAAAAAACCCACACAGCACCTTGTGCTAGAGATTTTTGAGGTTTTTCACTTGAATGTATGCATTGATGCAGCATATGAGAGAGAAAAAAAGGTAGGGGAACCGCAATAAAGGAAATACCTAAATATTTAAAAGGAAGATGGCTTGGAAGGGGAATTGAATCCTTCATTTCATGATCTCTGGTTGAAATCTTGCCTTTATTTGTCACTCGATGACTGCTCACTAGCCTCTCTGATACAAGTGGGTAACTTAGACAAATGACAAAGCCGCCACCACCACAG
This sequence comes from Dermatemys mawii, assembly GCA_007922305.1. Lineage (NCBI taxonomy): Eukaryota > Metazoa > Chordata > Testudines > Dermatemydidae > Dermatemys > Dermatemys mawii. The sequence goes on along the minus strand of ML677372.1, from coordinate 14,970,633 downwards.
ATACTAGTACACCTCTTTGGCAGAGACAAGCAATGAATGTAAACTGACTTCATTGCTCAACTCTACTGCTAGCCTTGTGGCTCCAGGCTGAGGCATGCTGACAAGACAGCGTGGGATATGGCTACAGGACTGCTAGATACACCCAGGCTGAGTGACACCTTCCCCTCAGGAGAAAAAGGCTTATAGAGGCAAAAAGTAGAACATGTTCATCCAAAGTGGCTAGTGAATCTTTTAAAAGAACATTGTAAGGAAAGGGAACTTAAGTAGCGATGCTTGATGGCTTCCATGTTTCTGGCTTTTTGTCTCAGATAGACTTGTGAGGCCAAGCCTTGTATCTAGTTGGGCTGTACTGTGCACACCTGAGTTAACATTTAAGCATCTGGAAATGAACTGTGGTCTCTATTTTTGATGCTTGGAATGTATGGTTACATTTATTTCACATTTTACCACTAAAAATATATTAGGCCCCTGAGCCTTCTGTGGCTATGGATATTGCTTTTCATGTTCTCCCAGGACAAGTTTTATCATGGACTTCAGATGGGAACACAGTAAGAATTAGGCCAATGCTGGGCACTCCTGGACACCATAGGATGTTAGAATTTGCACATCTGATTAACACTTTTTTTATTGTCTTCTAGAAATTCTCACACACATTTCTATAATTTCTATAGAATTAAAAGTTTAAATTGTTGACTTTCTAAAAGTGGCACGATTTTTTGCCAGGCACTGATAGTTGTGAAAAGAGCTACAATCTGAACAAGTTTTCTAGCACCTTTGCTGCTGAAAGTTGACTATGTTTCATATGTAGTTGTTTAGATATTTATTAGAGTAACCTGAATATATATTTACAGTATCAACACAATAATCCAGTCTTATGTTCTAAACAGACTATTCTAGGGCAATGGAATAAGTAAGAAATACTTTAAAACTCCCTAAATGTAGAGTTGCAACATGGAGTTAAAAATTATCCCAAAATGAAAATTAAGAAAGGCTTCTGAAAGTGTGTTGCAAAGTCTGTGTATAACCATGTAGGTAGTTTTTTCTGTACACATTTATGGGCAATTGCATGTAATAAACAATTAGCGGATTTACCTGAGGGCAAGAATGAGGGTTTCTTTTTTTTTTAAATATGAGGAACTCTAATTCTGCGGATGCATTTGCTTTTGAAAACATGGCGCAATTTTGTTTTGATTAATGGCATATGGAAGGAGGCAGCAGAGGAAAAAGTGACTCAAGCTATTCCATCAGTCACATATTGGAGAGATGGCTGCAGTGCTAGCACCACATGTCCTGGCTGAAGATGAGACTCCTACATACAAGAGCAGTACTATGAAGTGGTGGGCATGCCCAAAGGTCAAGCTATTGCTGAGCCCACAGATCATGGAACAGCAAGGCAGAGCAGACATGAAAAGGGTCTTGTATTTGTTTTTTTTTTCTTTTCAAATAAAAACAGAAAACAATTCTTCATATACAGTGTGCAGCTAAATCAGGAGTGGGAAAACTACAGCCAGCGGGCCACATCCAGCCTGCGGGACTGTCCTGTCCAGCCTGTGAGCTCCCCCGGCCCCTTCCCTGACTTTCCCCTCCCTCAGATCCACGCCGCCAGCACTCTGGGGAGCGGGACTGCGTGGCAGCACATCTAACTCCATCTGGACTGCTGCTCTGAGCAGCATGGTAAGGGGGCCGGGGCTGGAGTGTTGGATAAGGGGCAGAGGTCTCGGGGGCAGTCAGGGGACAGTGAGCAGGGGGCAATGGATGGGGCATGGGAGTCCTGGGGGGTCTGCCGGGGGCAGAGTGGAGAGAGGTCAGGGCAGTCAGGGGACAGTGAGTGGTGGGGGTTGGATGGGGCGGGGTTCAAGGAGGGCTGTTAGGGATGAGGGGGTTGGATGGGTCAGGCATTATGAGGGGGCAGTCGGAGGGGTCGCATAGGGGCAGGGGCAGGCTGTTTGGGGAGGCACAGCCTTCCCTCCCCAGCCCTCCATACAATTTTGCAACCCCGATGTGGCCCTCAGGCCAAAAAGTTTGCCCTCCCCTGAGCTAGCTAATGCCAAAGGCAGTATATGTGGTTTAGCAGTAAGATGTAGACTGCCAGTCAAGACCTCTGGGATTTCTTTCCAATACTACCACAGTGACCTTGTGTGCCACTAACCACAGTGGGAAGGGAAACAGGTGGCTTGGCTGATCCAAGTACCACTTTTAACTCCCTTAACAATCCGTAATAGCAAGGAAGAAATGTCCTCAGTAACTGGTATTTTCTTGTTATGAAAGATCACATCCACTAAGCAAGTTTAGCCTACCAATTCCTTGATAATGCAGTTGCAGGAATTTAAATTATTTCAGACATCCATAATGGAAAGGAATACAAATGGCTAAATATCAAAGCAACCACTCAACTAAACAGATGAATAAGGATGGTAAGAGTCACATTATGCCACAAACTGCTAGTCCTGTGTTCAGTCCCATCTCTTTCTAAACACACAGTTCTTGTCTCTCAAAGTGACAGAAAAAAATATCCTTATTCTCCCTCAAGAATAGATTTCATAGATCTGAAGGCATAGAGTCCATGAACTGTTTTGGTCCAGTAAACACAGTGTACAGTGTTGATACAGAGGTTGGAAAGCTGTGCTTGGCCTTCAGTTTTTCCCATTCCAGCTGACAGGAATTACTAGTGAGTCCATGCTTTATCAACACATTCCCATCAAGATTTCTAATATTTCAGTTTTTCTTTTTTCTTTTTTTTTTTTTTTTTTTTTTTTTTTTAAGTCTTAACTTTCTTCATCTGAAGCTCCTCAAGTTCATCCTCTGCATGTCACCCCAAAGTCTTCTCTTTGTGAAAAGAGACAAATCTAGATTCTAATACACTGTCAAAAGACTGGACCTTGTTTGTTATGAGACAAGAAATGAGAGGAAGGGAAACAGACCCTGAAAGTGACGAGGGGAGATTCCCTCCTCTTTTTCCTGTGTAGAATCACAGGGTAAGGAAAGAAGAATTCTTCATTTTATTGCCAAGAAATATTAAAATGAATGCACACAACATTTGACTGTATATGCAACCATGCATTAAAATTAAAAATGCACTTGCAACTGCTTCCAACAGATCCAAGATTCATGCAGCACTGCATACGGACTCCGTTTGGTTGATCTGTTGAAAAACTGTTGTCTGAAGTCTCTGGTTACCAGGAAGTAACCTAGTTCTCACTTATACTCTGAACATTCCCTGCACTCGTTCAATGTGCTTAAAATGTAGAGGTCTCTCTGAGGACAAACAGCAGGGGCATAAGGGAAAGAGAAAGGTCTGGCCAGCACCAGCGCAGTGAGAGCAATACCAGAATAGTTTAAGAGTACTCAAATCTATATCAAGCAAGAAAAATTGAAGGTTTAAAAATGACTCAGTAAAAGTTAAACATGCATAACACAGGGAAGAGGATTTTAAGGTGTATTTATGGCCGCCTTCTGTCTTTTATCCAATGACAAACAACCTGTACTGGATGGCATGATTGTTATTTGTTGGGAGATTTTGGCATAAACAACCAAAAAAAGCTGCCTCCTCGATACTATGGAAGGCAACAGTGAGCCAACACATTCTGGAATGAGTCTGACTTCTCTTGTCCAGCAACATTCTCTTCTTGAAAAGGGCAGGACACAAGGACCTCTGCAATGTACTGAGAAACAGAAATTATGACTTGCTTATGTTGCCTGCAGTTACTGTGCTATGAGAAAGGGCTGTGACTATGTCAAGCACCAGGGAGATCATCATAATTACCATATATTGCAGTTTTGAATGTTTGTCGGGGGGAGAGTACTGCAGTTCACTTCCTAGGTTTAGCTATCCTTGATCAGAGGAGAAATCAAGGTATAATGCAGGAACCTGAGTCTGCTGAGAGGGACTGGAAGAGGAATCCACAGCACAAAAACAGTCAGAGGCGCCTCTGCAGAAGGTGGTATTTATAAAAGCCTCCCAAAGAAAAGAAATAACTCATTCATTCCAAATTAGTATCCTAAGTGGAAGCTACTTCTCCTTCCAAAATGTCATTTAATATTTTACTCAACCAGTACATCCAGGACTCAATACACCTTAAAATCATGAAATGAGACAGTGTTTTAATATGTCACTCTACACAAATAAGTTGTAACCTACGATTTGCAACCAACAGTGCAATGAGTTGTGCCATTTTCTAGGATCACACATTTTTCTATGCAGTCCTGTTACATCTTACACTCTCTTGGGGTAACCAGGCAATTACTGTCTTTGGTAATTCTGCAGCACTAGTAAACCTAGGGTAAAAATATTCAATTCCCAGACCTTGGATGGACCTGTAGAATTGACAACGTCACACTAATTAGAAAATGCTACCATTTCACTGTAGAAAGTAACAGTTTGCAGAGGTGATATAGCCTGACTCACCAGAACCCGGCCAATCCCAAGCTTGGCATAGTGTGGGGAGCTAGGGGCTTTGATTGGAGATAAAGCAAAGTGACAAAAAGGCATGTCACAGCACATCTGATACTAAAATAAAAATACTCACTGGGTTGTGAGTTTCACCCGCAGAATGATGAACAGCCCACCAGTCAGATGTCCACTCCCAGGCATTTCCTACTATGTTGTATAAGCCATAGCCATTTGGAGGAAATGCTGTAACCTGGAGTGCAGATAATGTTGAAAGATCATTTATTACAGTCTTGTGGCATGAAATAGTGTTTAACTCCTGATGACCAACAAGTTAAAAATCTACTGACTAGATCAGGGGTGGGTAAACTACGGCTTACGAGCTCCTCCTAACCGCCCCCTGGGCCCCGTCTGGGAAGGCTAGCTCCTCCTCCCTCCCCCATTGGCCCACTTCCCCCGCAGCCTCAGCACGCCATGCGAGCAGCACTTTTGGGGAGGGGCTGCGCGCTCTGGTGGATCAGCATGGCAGGCAGCATGGTAAGGGGGCCGAGGTGGGGAGCTGGATAAGGGGCAGAGGATCTCAGGGGGCAGTCAGGAAACAGGGGTGTCGGATAGGGTGTGAGAGTCCCAGGGGGGCTATCAGGGGGCAGGGGTGTGGCTAGGGATCGGGGCAGTCAGGGGACAGGGATCGGGGGGATTGGGGTCCTGGGGTGTGATTAGGGGGCAGAGGAGGTAGTCAGGGACAAGGATCGGGGGCCTTAGATAGGAGATGAGGTCCTGGGGGGTGGTTAGGGTGGGGGTCTTGGGAGGGAGCAGTCAGGGGACAAGGAGCAGGGGGGTTGGATGGGTCAGGGGTTCTGAGGGGGGCAGTCAGGGGGTAGGAGTCAGATAGGGGGTAGGGGTCAGACTGTTTGGGGAGGCCCAGCCTCCCCTACCCAGCCCTCCACACAATTCTGAACCCGATGTGGCCCTCGGGACCAAAAAAGTTGGCCCACCCCTGGACTAGATGTTTCCAATTCAAAGATCTGAGAGGAGAAACTAGTGAGTTAACCATGCAGAAATACAGATGCTCAGGAACAAGACTGCTATTTTAATCTTGATTTATACTCAGAGACAAGGGTTCAGTATTGCATGTACAAAAGGGCTGAACTCAGAAAACCTTTGTTTTCTTTTTCAATAACAGTAGAAATCCATCATTATAGACAATGACAATATTTTTTCAAGGTTTCATCCTCCAATGCTTACAGGTACTATTGTTAAACCATAAGTTATCTTCTTGCTGACCCTGCTATTGCTAGAGCCAGTGATTTAATTACAAGACAATAAATTCCAACTAGCAGCTGTGAGCAGATGCTGGGATATTTTCTAATCTACATGCAAACACGTAACTGCACTTTGCATTAATGGGAATTAGACTCCAGTGGATCATTGTAAGACTAGTTTACATCCCCATTTATGAATGCCAGATTTCCCACCAAGAGAAGGGAGAAGGTCTCCCAACTTCCGCCTGTGCTGACTTCCCTTCTAGTCACCACTTCTCTTAAACTAGTATTCACAGAAGTCTATGTATATAAAAAACTACAGCATGCATTTCCTCTTTAAGCATTAAAAACTTTGTGGCTTCTTTGCTATGAGATACTTCTAACCTTTATTGGGGAAGATGTGAACTTCCATTTATAAACTGAAAAAACACCATTCCAGAGGTCATGAAACTGAGTATTTACCCAGAATGTTAATCAAAGACCCCGCTATGTCAAAAACTATTTTGTTTATACAGGGCAAGTTATGCTGTACTCATCATACTAAAAGCATTAAGTATCTTTTGACTCAAAGGCAGAAATATATCTAACTTTAGTGAATCTAAAAAATTAAACAAAAGTTATTTTTTGCCTTCCATTTCACACTTTGTAGGAATAAATAGATAGTGCCTTTCTCCACTTTAAGAGTGGTGAGAACTCTGCATGATGGCAACCTTAAAAAGACCCTTTTCTATTGTAACACCCATGGCTGGAATTAAACATCTTGTAGCTTGAAAAGCTGAAGTTGTGAGAAGTGTCCTTCTGGTGACAGACACGTATTGAAAAACCCCATTATCCATCAGACTGGGTGTACCAATTCGAAGAGGGTTAGTTTAGCTGTGGTGTTGCTAATGTACTCCGACACGCTTACTGGTGCGGTTCCTTTGTATCCATCCTCTCCAGTATTGATTATTGGGAACTCTCCCTGCCAGGTATTGGCATAGTGCTGACCTTTTGGCTGAAGCTTATTGCCCCATGGGAAAAGTCTGTTGGAAGAAACACAAGCTGTCAGAAATATGCCTGGACTTTAGAGTTAGAGGCAACAGAAGGGAAAAAGCAGAAGGGAGAGGACTGTTACCAGTCTCAAAGAGCTATCTTGAATAGATTAATCAATGAAAAATTGGCAATCTAGTTCATGTCGGGTACACAAAAATACTCTGAGGAATGCAAGTGCTTGGTCAATGTTTTGGACTTATATGGTCATCTAACTAGGTAGCACTACTGCTATAAAAAAAGTTAAACTATTTTAAGTAGAGTTAATCCTAGAAAATTAAACCCAACTCCCATCTTTCTCAGTTTTTTTTTTTTTAAATTGGAGCTACAACAAGAAAAATTATAAAGTAAATATTCTTTACATAGTTTACATCTGAGAAGCCGAACATATAGAACATATACAATCCGTGTTCCAACTCCATCCGTATAAATCCACAATGTTTAATAAGCCTTAAAAGGGATGATGGTTCTCATATTGCAACTGAAGCTCTGCAGCACAATCTGCTGTTCTGAGATAATGTTTTAGGTTTAGGATATACAAAGTAACTGACATATGAACCCAGAAATGTCTGTGCAATGAAAGGAATGATGACTCCTTGAGCTCTCATTCTCTCTACTCTCCTGCCCAGTCCTTTTGCTCATCTCAAATGGCTCTCTGGCCAACTTTGGGACCGGTGGCAAGAGCCTTCTACACCACATCTCCTGTCACCTGTAATAGCATTCCTACATCTCATTCTCAGCCTTGTTGCACTTTGTCTCTTAGTTATTATTTAATTCCAACCTTATACGAGACTGAAGCATTTTCTGGAATACTCTTTACACAAAGGATGCTGTACAAAATAAAGTAGTGTTGCATGTGCAGTAAATGCATGTGCCTGTGCAAGGAAAATGTTAAGGAAAATAAACACTGCTTTTCTCTGGATGGTGAGATATCAGAATCGTATACATTCACGAGGGAAGAGTCTTGACAAGTACCTGTTCTCAAGGCCTCCTCGACAGCTGTACTCCCATTCAGCTTCTGTGGGTAATCGTTTTCCCACCCACGTGCAATACGCTACAGCATCATTCCAGGAGACATGAAGAACTGGGTGATCCATTCTGATGAGCAACAAGAGACACAGAATGAGGACATCAGCACAGTCAACTAGCCTTACAGCTATATCCTGCAACAGTGCAAGCACCTTATGAAACCCTCCTTAGGCCATGTCATGATATAATACAATAGGCCATAGACTGTACAGGGAATGTTTATGTCCTTCATGCTAGACTTCAGTTATGTCTGAACTGGGTGCACAGATTAGTTTTACAGCAAAGAAATTGAAGTAAATACCAGAGCAAGGCTCCAATCAAGAGCAACACAAACAAAGTGAAGAACAGCAAGTGTCAGAATAAGGAATTGAGGTGAGGGGGAAGAGAATTTGTACATAATAGCAGGATGCATCACAACTATGCACTCTACCCACAGATCCAGTTCATTCTTGCATTTCCCCCATCATGCTCATTTGTGTCCCCACCCAGACTCCATTTAGGGAGGGGCCTGTAGAGCTAGTAGCCACTAACTACCCCCATTGACTTCAATGAGAACATAGCTTATGACTACCTCACAGGTTCAGTGATGATGCTGGTTAAATGATGCAGTGTTGGCCCACATTTCTGCACTAGTGTTAAGGGTATGCTGTAACTCATTAGAAAACTGAGGAAGAGCAGCCGCTGGATAGGGCACAGTGTAGGTTTGTAGAGTTAGATTATTTTTATATCAGTTTTGTGATTGATTTTCTTTATTTTCTTTCCCTCCTCACCTCAAATCTGTTAAATAAATTTACTTTTTTTGCGGGTGGAAGGAGGGAAGAGTAATGGCAAGAGGGAATACTGGCCAACCACTCACTCAGCATCTTCAAACCTCACCGTTTGGGGGCTACAGGAATTTGGTAACAGAAGCAGGATGTTTCATTGCAAACTTTTACAAATGACTTCCATGTTTTCCCTGTTTTAATCCCCCACCATCTTGCTCACACATTTCCAGCCCCTCCTACCCAAAAGGGACTGTTTCAGCCCTCTGAGACAGAAGGTCTCATTTATCCTAGTCACAATACCCCTGACCTTCCTTCAGTCCCCCCTCCAAAAAAAAAAAAAAAAAAAAAAAAAAAAACACACACCCCTCCCACCCTTCTGCCACAATCTTCTAGCACAGTAGTTCTCAAACTTTTGTATTGGTGACTCCTTTCACATAGAAAGCCTCTGAGTGCCACCCCCTTATAAATTAAAACACACTTTTTTAATATTTAACATCATTATAAATGCTGGAGACAAAGTGGGGTTTGGGGTGGAGACTGACAGCTCTCGACCCCAGCATGTAATAATCTCGTGGCACCCTGAGGGGTCCAGACCCCCAGTGTGAGAGCCCCTGCTCTAGCAGAGTGAACTACCACCCGGCTAGTAGGGGCTTGTGGTACAGGAGTTGAATGCTCAAGACTTCCGGCTCACTGCTCTTGGTGTTCCTTTCACTTTTCCCACTCACTAGTTCACTTCTCCCAGTCTCCATTAATCTTCTTAATTCTTTGTTTCTTTTTCTACCTTTTAGACTATTTCTGTGGGATGGGAAGTTTGAAGAAAGGGTTAGATAAAGATCATTATACTAGGCCAGGCTCCCAACTGACTCCTTTAAAATGTAAGGCTCACAGGGCACATTTCTAAAGCTAACTGTATGACCTAAATCTCTCTCCCTTTTTTTTTCCTTGTCTCTTGATACCACCCTCTCTATTTTTGCTTCAGATAATTTCTCTTTATTCCCCATTAGAGAGCAGATGATGGGCACCAGCCATCAAATAATGTTAAAGAGATGCAGCCCCATCCTTAAGGGATTCGATATGTTAGTTTCTACCAGATGTAGTCTTAAAAAAAACACCTGCCTTTTTTTTTTTTTTTTTTAAAAAGACCTAAATACATCAAACTTTGACCAGTCTCTTAACATCAAGTTACTGATCATAATCTGTTTCACCATTATTTCTTTAATAAATAAGAGCACCAAAGACAAGCTCCTTAGCAACAGCAAGATTTAAATCTACATAAGTGTATCACTCTGGAGCATTACACAGAGATCACCACTGAAGAACGCGCCCTCATTTCCCTCACCTTAACAAACCCATGGATAAAACTTATAGAAGGTCCTATCCCCCTAAGTCCCATTGACGTTCAGTGTGAACTAGGCAGTTCTGAAAATGTTATTTTCCTCCCCCTCCCACCAATATTCCAAGCTGTTCTCTATAGAACAGATGGCCTCTCAATTTCTGAGCCATGGAGCACACTCAGAGGTACCTTACATGCAACTCTTTTATAATTAAAGGTGTGCAGCATGGCTGGGAAGACAAGTTACTCCAGAGCGTCCTCTGCTGATCTCAGCCACAGTGCTCTCTCACATGCGCAGGTCCCAGACCACCAAAACTGAACATGACACCTAAAGTTCCAACAAGCTTCAAATCAATACAACATGCCCAGCTAGTGCATTTTACCTAACCGTGACAAAGGTCATTATTTCTTTCAAGTGCTAATGCTTTAACTGGAGCAAATGCTTAAACAGTCCAAATTACAATATTATATGCAACAACAATAAAAAAAATGTCTATACACTGAAAAGCAATATAAAGAACACAGCCAAAACCCCTCTTGAACCATGCCTCCCACCATCATCACTGAGTTTGGACAGACACTTAAAGAAAATACAACAGTTAAAACTGAAAGGCCATGGCTGGCTCACCTCTTTGAGATATTAGAATCTGGTCCCTCAGGTTGCCTCCAATTAGCTCCTTTAACAGGCATCCACCAGGGAGCAGCTGCAACCTGAAAACAGGCCAAGCAGAATCAAGAAGAATGTTGTAGGCCTTCTGACTGGGAATTTAGAAGCTATTCTGGGAAACATCCATGTGACAGAGGAGAAGACGTGACTACACCTCATTTTTAAGCTCACAGCTCAGAAGCCTGTCTATTGCCTCCAAACCCACTGTGTGGAAGATCATCTCTAACCAACTGAGAGCCATATGTTTAGTCTACAGTGTTAATGGCCGAACAAAAGCCAGTGCAAGTATGGAATAATATACTGTAGAGAATAGTAGAGGGAAAGTGAAGTGACTGAATCTGCAAAGTTCTTTTAATGACTGCTTTTCACAAATATTGACCTGCTTCAGATCTTGAATGGATTGAGAGAAGCCCAGTGTTTTTCCAAGTCTCTGTTGTTATGAACTGCAGCTCGCTTCCTGAAAACACAATCTTGAGCAGGCAACTCATGTCTGACAACTCTGTCCTCTCGCCAATTTCCAGTTGTAATCTTTGACTCCTGAAACTATTTGTGAAGCTTACCCAGGTTGTCTTATAGACTATTTTAGACCTTTTTTGAGCACATCATGGGGTAAATCAGATTTCAACTAAGTATTACAGCAATCTCTTCACAGTGCTATGCGATGCTATATCCTGAGCCTGGTATGGCTAAAGAGTTTATTTTTAAACTTGTTCACCAGTTTGGTCTGGCAGCTTCTAACTCTAGAATCAGAAAATTAAACACCCTGCGGAATTCCCTCAATTAAGGTCAAGACTTCCATTTAGCACACTTGTCATTTTCTTTCCAGTTAATTAAACTCACTAGTCTGGATCTGCAGTGTTTGCTGTTAACTTCTAGTAGGTGGAGACAGATGAACCACAAAACAATCTCAATTTTAATATCTTGGAACTGTTTGTAAGATTGGCCAAATGCAAACACTTTATGACTGCATTAGTGTGCAATGGGTCTCTAAACATAGAATGGTAAGCTGTTTCTGTAGCTGTTATAGTTTAAGGATCACAAAATTGCTCTTACTTCAAAAACAGCTACGAACATTACAGTTTATGTATAAGCTATTGCTGCCTATTTCAATTAAAGCACTTTGTGGCAAGTTGAGGCAAAAAGAGAATGCCTGTTTAGGTCACAGAAAGTAAAAGTGGCAGAGCTAAGTGAAATAACTCAGACCTGCCCGAAAATGAGTTGGCATAGTAGGCTTTAACAAGAACATCCACAGTTATATTAACTAGGATAAGGAAAATTATGATGTAGAACTCTCAATGCTTTAGTATGTAAGCAAACACCAATTGCCTAGAGCATCAGACTAGGGCTCAAGAGATTGGTTCTATTCCAACACTGGTGTCCTGGATGACCTTGACCAAGTCACTTCACCTTTGTTCCTTAGCGTCAGAGGATACTGACCTTTGTAAAGCTCTCTTAGATCTACTTTTGATAAGTGCTATATAAGGCTTAGGTAGTAATCATAAGGGAAATTTCTCATTAACAGGTTATTCTATAATTATCCATCTTGGGGTTATTTCCTGTGAAGGAAGTGCTACTGCACCCACTCAGAGACCAAGCACTGGACTAGGTGGACGAATGGCCTGAACCACTACAATCTGAAAGCTAGCAGCAGCTTCCCGGGAGAAGCAGGATGCCATTTATGCTACTTGCACCATAGGGATTAGCTGTGAAGAGGGAAAGGTATTTGAAAAGGATAATTAAATGTTTCAACCATATACATTCTATGGTCCTGACCCCTCCTCAGCATTGCTTAAATGAAAAATTTCAGAAGAGGGTTAGGGTTAGGGACAGCCTGCCAAAAGGAAGTGGTTAATACATAGCAAGGGTACACTGCTTATACTTGCAAGACCACCAGATAAATGAATCCTCACAAAAACTTGCAACATCGTTTTCCCCAGCTAGTACTGGGATTTAAGCCCAAGGATGAGGGCTGAAGGTCTTGCCCTAAACCATATAATGAGTCAGTGGCAGAACTGGGATTTGCTGACTTCCAGCCCTGAGATCAACCCATCACACTACAGAACCTCTTCAGTGAGGAACCTTGGAATATTCTTGAGTTGTGCACAAGAGCACTTGAACTCCTAGAACAGAAGTTCTCAAACTTGGGAATAGATGTCTGCAGTAAGTGCAGGAGACAAGGATGGTTCTTTGGAGACAAGGAGACCAAAGTTTTCTCTCTCACAGAGAGGGTTCCATTTAAATTTGGCCTGTTGTCCATACCACAGAAGGCACTCACATCTCTCAAAGAGCTTGCGCTCATCTCCCAGTGAGCTTGCGCTCATCTCCCAGTCTGACAACTCCAAAAAGGAAGCAGACAAGCTAGTGCAACTCAGGCACGCTAGTGCTGTTCTCAGTCAGAGGCCCTGCCCTTTGAGAGAAGCGTAATAGCATCTCAGCCTCTCACGCAATTTTGTGACTCCTTTATGGAGGACTCCAATCATCTCAGTTGGAAGAAAATCCTCCACTTTGGACCCGCAGTTCACTTTCCCCAGCACAGACTGGCTGTAGTTTCATTTACTAGTATCAGAATGAGCGAAATCCAAAACTGACCCTACAGACTACATTTAGGACTAAAATACGGATTGTATGCAACTTTCTTGAATTTTTAACTTGTCTCCTAAATTTTGGATCTGACTCATAGTTGGGCTTCAATCTTCTCTATACGATTTCCATTTGAGAGCTGGTGATTACTGAAAAATGAAGGGACATTCATGTGCCAAGAAAACTTGACAGAACCTTTCTTAGAACTCATCAGTAGTTTCATAGGAACTGAAATACACATACTGTGACTTTTTTTAAGAAACTGCTAGCTTTAACAGGATGACGGCTGTAGTGGACTGTTGTATCCTTATCCAAATCAAAAACTTGCAAGTGACTAAGAAGCCACTTCGCATTTCTTTAGGCACAAATAGTAAAAACATACTTTAAATCTGAATGGTGTACGGTAAGAGAAAATTTTTTTAAAAAAACTCCCCACATGAAAGTACTGCACATCTCTCTTCTGTTTCTGGTTGTGCTGAACTGAACATCAAAGGGCTGCCAGTTTTTGCAAACAATCAGATTTGTAGAAGATACGCAGATGCAGTATACAAACAGGATAACAATTATATACTAGGTATACCACAATCTCCAGATTAGTTTCCAAATGACAATTAAGTCAATCTATTGACATCATCAACTAATAATGCATTAAACTGCTCCTTCCAAAAACAAAAAAGTATCTGTATTTCAAACTTCTCAGCTTTAAACTTTTAATTGCTCTAATTTTAATCAGCATAAATGCTAAATTTGATAAGAGATACTACAACCCCCATCATTTAATACTGCAAACCTTCTCATACCACTAAGGAGCTTAATTGCTTTCATAATGCCTGACTGTCTCATGCTTCAGATCTAGACATGTGTTCCACAGACTAAGGGACAGATTCAGTCTGCAAAAACAGAACATATGCTGCTGAACAATAGGTCCAGAAGAGATAATTAAATAAGATCTCAACCATTTCACTTTGATTAACTCTTTAATTTGCAATATACACCATAGGTTCTCTATTAGAGAAATTATTCTCTCTTTAAAAAAAAAGGAAGACTAAACAAAAGTCACTTTTATTAAAATGTTTGTTCAAGCAGTTTAAGTGGATAATGGCTCTGAAAACAAGACAACTATTTTGATAGCTAAAGATGTTGCTTTAGGAAGGTTCTACAGTAGACTACTTTATATAGTTGGTTCAATCACCTGAATATTTACATTCCCCATAGTCTCTGCTATAGAACTAAAATCACTAAGAAAGCAGAGTGGGGGCTACAGTACGCTCCTCATGAAATTATGCAGACAGGAGGACACAATTTAATCATACTGCAAGGAGAATCATTAACACCACACTCACTCCTACAAGTTCTCCCACATCCATGGAGCAATTTGCAGAACTGAGGTGTAGTCAGCTACTGCCACCTTCGATTAAAAATGAAAATTTCTCCAATTTACTCTTCCAGAACAGTCTGTGATTCCCTTATTCCACCAATAGCCTCACTAACTTCCGTGGGACAAGTCAGCAAAAGCCAGCAGATGATTCTGGCCTTTGGCAATAAGATTGTCTAGTGATCCATTCTCCTTAGGCAGGTTAGGGATTAGAAGAAGCACTGCATTGCCAGGGTTGGAAACATTGGTTTGGAAACAAACTTTCCCCTGCAAATATTTTCCTTGGGTTTCTTTAAATGATTATGAAAATATTTTTGTTTGTCTTGGTTTGTAACAGTTTTAGAAAATTATTTGCCCCAAATTTTGGCTGATAGCATCCCTTCAAATACAATCTGGTAACTTGCTTTATGGATAGCAACCTGTAACTGGGTTTGGTTTCTGAAATCTCATTTCTTAGGTCCTGGTTCTTTAATCTGTCCTGTACATCAGTCTGGAAGTGAGGCTGAATTTTTCATTTCATCCCAAATTCTAGTTTGGGGATGGGGAGGGGGTGTCACACTTACTGACCCTCCAAGCCGCATAGAACAATCGTCAGAAGTTCAAGACATGGGGAAGGTCTGACAGGGCTCAGGGCTTCGGCCCTACTCCTGCTGAAGCCCAAAGACCTCCTTCCCCACTGGGCAGTAGCCAAAGGAGATGGGTGGGATTTTTCCAGGATTTGCTTGCTCTGCTCAGTTGCATGGTGCTGCTGGGCCCCCTCCCTGCACAGCAGCTGCTGAAACCAGTAAGATGGGAGTGGCAGAGAAAATATCTGGAAGATGCAGGGAGGGGCCTATGTAATAGGCTGGACATGCCTGGGGAGGGGGGGCCTGATTCAAGCTGCTGGGTGATGCGGGAGCTGAACCTTTGAAATTGCGCCCTTTCCCCTCTCCCCTACTCTCAGCAGGCACCAGCCTCTGGCAGAAGCCCTTAGCCCAGCCAGAGGGTATGAGGCCCGAGTCTCCCTCCCCCTGCCCACACCAGTCTGGTAGGTGGAGAATGGGGGGAAGAAGGGGCCCACTCTGCAAGCCGCAATTTTACTGTAAAAGAGCTACGTGCAGCTCAGCCATCCCTTCTCGAGTTGAATCCATCTTTCAGGAACCATCTTATGAGGCTATATGGCGTTTATAGCTCACTGTCATTTGGATGCTCTTTCTTTTGAATGGGAAAGTATTTAAATCATTGTGCTAAAACCTGACACACACACACTTTGGGCTGGATTCGCAAAGCAACTTCACTGTGGTGATGCAGAGCCTTGCCACGCCTAACCGTTAGGCACCTAGAAAAATCACTGCGTTCCTGAAGCCTGACTTAGTGTGTTGGGTCCCTATACAACGAATGGGGAGAGAGAAGCACCTCAGAATAGGGTTCACAAAAGTCAGCATGTTAGGCAATGACCCATCTAAGCTAGACAATAGGAGACAGATATGTCCTAACCCCCACTCCCACCCCCCTCAGAGTTCAGTGCCACCCTCTGCTTGGGATTCTTAGCTGAAAACTTCTCTTGCCCTTAGGTGCCTGCACTGTTTTTACAAGGGTGGGCAGAGTAGATGGGGTATGCAAGAGGGGGCCTTGGAAGCACTGCAGTCCCATGCCAGATGTCTGGATCCCTCAGCTCCAGAGCTATGCATGAACTGCTAGAAAGATAGGTGCTTCTTTAAGTCACCTGCCGACCCAGCAAGCCTGTTCAGAATTTGCCTACAAGATCAGGCCCCTAAACATAGGCATGGGGAGAAGGGGAGGCGCACACAACCACAATATCTCATAGCGCCGGTGGTTAGGACACTCACCTGGGTTGTGGGACAGCCCTAGTTCAAGTCCCTCCTCCATCTGAGGGGTAGAAGGGATTTGAACAGGGATCTGCCACACATAGGTAAGTGCCCTGAACACTGGGCTATATATTCAGAGCATTCTGCACATGTGTGGAAGATTCACCTCTCACAGGTGTCTGTAAATGTAGCAGCCACTGTGCACTCAATTACACTCATTCAGCCCAGGCTGCTGGAATCAGTGTGGCCACCATATGTAAGTCAATGTGAATTGTTAGTATTTACTCCCACCAAGGTCCTGCCCCAGGTCAGAGTCCTGGATAGATTAATGTAGTGCAGTCACGAGGCTTGGTGACTCAAGTCGGAGACAGCTTTCCAGACGGGAAGATTAAGGATACGCAGCCCCAGAATATAATTAATTTCACCTGTTCTGCAAGGGATTTCCTTACCTAAAACGTGTATTCCATTGAGCACAAAGATCCTGTCCTGTCTCTCTCACACATACATATGCACCCCTCCTTTCCTATAGGACTGGGGGAACTTTAACAGGTTACAGGTGTACATGTGGCCCCTACATTAAAAGAAGCTCCCACCCAAATCTAAGGAAGGTCTTTAGATAAATGCACCTTCTCCCTTCCCTTGAGCCAGACCTCTCCCCAGCTAGCCCTCCCCCCCGCCCCCCGCTATAAATACACTGAAAATGGCAGGAATGACCTATTTCTATTCAACACACCATCTCCATAGCAACAGTCTTATGTTAAGTTGAAACAGATGTAAGGACTGCATGGAGACACATTACAATGTAAATAGTGTGAAATTGAATATTGCTTCGAGATTCAAGACAAAGAGGAGACCTTTTCTAGTTACCCTTCTGTCACATACCAAGGTTGTCATAGTAGCTACCTGAAAGTCAATCTACAGATGTGATTGTTATTCTTGTGTTGTTGCAGAATATTTTGCAAACGCAAAGAGGTGGAAACAAACACTAAGTATACAAATAAATTTTCATTCTCATTCTTAGAACTAACTTCACCAAATCTGAAGTTAAATACATTCAAATTAGTGAATTACAAAGGTAAAGTCACTAACTTTTTCATCTAGTAGATAGCTCTTACTTAGTGTTGTTGGCTCTTGCAATTCTATCACAACTCACAATTCTGATTGTTTTTCTCAACCCACCCCCCACCCCAACACCTCAAGTCCTCTGTCTGCATGAGAATCTCAGCTTTCACTTACAAATAAATAAGTAAGCTTCCAGCCTTTAACACTGGAGCAAGTTTAGAAATGTGCCCTCTTACAAGCCCTAAAACCAGAATGCAAATGAAAATCATGTGATTTCAAAAATAGAATTTAAGAAATATCTCTTGATGTTTGAACAGCCATGTTGGCAGTGAAGAATTTTACAAGATGGGAATGTATATTTTAAATGATCAGTTAGAAAGGGGATTTAACTGAGAACCAAAATTTTACTTTGATGTAGGGATCTTTTCCTTCACAGAAGCATAAAGTGTGCTGTATTATTCATATACAGAGCAGATGTGCAGCTAGGGTGACCAAATGTCAGTTTTATAGGGACAGTCCCAATAGTTGGGGCTTTTTTTAAAAAAAGGGCTCCTGTTGCTCCCTACCCCCGTCCTGATTTTTCACACTTGCTATCTGGTCACCCTATTTGCAGCTCCAAGAAAAGCAGACGAAGTTCACACTTCAATGAACCAATCAAAAATTCAGAATGTTCAAGTTCTGGAGGTCAGGAAGCTTTCTGGGTTAACTTTGCAACAAATGAAAAGCTTCTCTCAACAACAAACAGCAGCAGCAGCACTGGCAAGAATACTACATTTTTGCTTTGCAGTTTGCCTTTGAGCTTGCTGTGCTGCTCTTTGCTTGCTTGTTGGCGCAACATATATGAAACTCCAGAAAGACCTATGGGTTTCTATTTTGCCAGTGGTTCAGCAATCCCTGGTCATCTACAATCCCATGCAGTGTGCTGACTGTGATTCAAATAGTCAGACTCGTCCTGCAACCTATAGAAAAAAGAATCGGTGGTATTGTAATCTTGTATCAGTAGACAGTTCTAAATGCTCCAGTATTCTACAACTAGTAGACTACTAATTCCAAAAGTATCCCAGAAGTGAAAATACAACAGAGAATGTCCTACAGGACATAACATTTAAGTAACCCATGGTTTAGTGATCTCATCTAGAAAGTATGATATCTGCCACACACACACACCCCACCACCCTTCAAAGGCACTAAACTGTCCTCCTTAAAACTCACCTTTCATACTCATCTCTCTGGCACCTCATAAGAATATAAGCATGGCCATATTGGGTCAGACCAAAGGTCCATCCAGACCAATATCCGGCCTGCTGACAGTGCCAGGCGCCTTGGAGTGAGTGAACCTAACAGGTAATGATCAAGTGATCTCTCTCCTGCCATCCATCATCATCCTTTGACAAACAGAGGCTAAGGATACCATTCCTTACCCATCCTGGCTAATGCCCATTAAGGGACTTAACTGGACTCCATGAATTTATCCAGTTCTCTTTTAAACCCTGTTACAGTCCTAGCCTTCACAGCCTCCTCAGGCGAGGAGTTCCACAGGTTAACTGTGCACTGTGTAAAAAAGTTGTTCCTTTTATTTCTTTTAAACCTGCTGCCCATTAATTTCATTTGGTGGCCTCTAGTTCTTGTATTATGGGAACAAGTAAATTACTTTTCTTTATTCACTTTCTCCACACCATTCATGATCTTATATACCTCTATCATACCCCCGCTTCATCTCATCTTTTCCAAGTGAGAAGTCCTCTGAGCACATCCCCTTAGATGACAGGCCTCTTGCCTTCACCTCTCTCTGGGAGGGAATCCAGCAATTCTCCCTCTTAGGCTACAACCTCCTGGAACCAACTGTAACCTAAAACTCGGACAGGCCTGCTCAGCCACCTTCCCTCTCCATCCCGCTTCTGGGTCTGGGATTCAGTCTGATTCTCCACAGATTCCATCTCTCCCCTTGCAAGTCCCCTCAAATCATCACACCCAAACTTCTTTGTTCCCAGTTTCCAGACTCTTTTTCCAGACCCTGAGGTGACAAGTAGAGACTCAGCATGGTGGAGCTAAACCTTCAAAGAGGCTGACACCTGCATTATCCTTAAAGCATCCCTTGTAACCACACAGCAAACAAACGTGATATAGATGCTCCTCGACTTAAGAAAAAAGCTCCACAAGCTAAAAATAGGAGGGTGTCTCCCCCCCACGCCCTTGTAATGGTAAGAGATACGTCTCCAGCTTACGCAAATTCCGAGATACGCAAGGCGATCCGACAGAGAACGCTTGCGTAAATCAGGATGCATCTGTAATAAAATACAGGCAGTTTCTACACCCTTCACAATGTCCTCTATGGCAACAACCAAGAACACTTCAATGTCAGGACTGCTGCTTATTATACAAACAATTGTTTAATTATTACCTTGTCCTCCCCATTGTCTCATCCTAGGTTTAGAGTCTAATTCTTCAGGGAAGGGAACAGGGATTTCTGTTATGTTCGCACAGTGTCTAGCATAATAGGGCCTTGCTCCACAAGAGGCAACTCTAGGATTAGAACTATTTTAAGTTATAATTGTATTGAACAGGTTTGTATACCAAGAGGGGAGGAGGGGAATAGCGTTTGAAGATCTAAAACTGGAGTCACAGATGGCAACATTCACCATAAAACACCACCTGAATATTTTACTCCTGGGGACAGGATAACCCCAGTTTGCAGTCATCAGTCCACTGACATGTCCAGACCCAATATTAAATGCCTCCTAGAAGAAATGGAAAGCATACAAATCCACATATTTCAAATTTTATAACTCCCTTGTTCTAAAACTGATTCACAAGTTTTCTTCTGACCCAAAAGCAAAAAAAATAAATTAAAAAAAAAAGTCAAGGTGTCAGAGTTTATCTTCCCCAAACTTGGAATGACACACTTCTTTCCAGTGAATACATTTAGGAATCCTTTGATTTACATTGTATTGAGAGATAGTACAAGGTGTCATCCTTGTTACTTGCCACATAGAGCTGAAAACTTGTGCATTTTCTCTTAACAGCTTGCCAACCTCTTTATTGGAAAGTATGCCTCAGCATCTGTCCACTGAGCAGGGATAATCCTTGTGCATACTTGTTCTAATGTATATTTGTTAAAAACAACTCACAAGTGGAGTAATATCATCATGTAGAAATCCTCCCATGCTGCTCTGCCAAGAGAGCTCTGTCCTGAACACCACCCCCAACTACTGCAGTACAAAGCTTTCATACTCCACCACTGTATTTAAGTTATGAGCTACAATACCTCCTGTCATTCAAGACTCCAATTAACCATAACAAACCACCTAAATTATGACCTACACCACTTGTATTTTGGACCTGCTCTTTTATTATGCAAAGGAGTTATGCGAAAACCTAGAGGACTCAAGTCAGGGTTTGACCCTTGATCTCCAGGAAATCCAGATCTGATCTTCTGAGCTGGTTCACTAGCATGTGCCAAGTCACTGTAGTCATTTCTGATCTCCATGCACTTCTTCAGAGCTGCCTTTTTTAAAAATGAGCTATCCTTTAGCATACGGCCATCTGCTCCATACTATGGGGATTGTCTGCTTGCTTCCAGAGTCCTTATCTTTTGGATTCTCTGAGCACTGAACTAGGCAAATAACCTCTCCTTGTTAGACAGTCAAACACCATTGGGTTTGTCATCTAACTTCGGTTTCATTTAAGTGTTTTATGCCATACCAATACTGCCAGAAGAGCCTATCTCCCTGCAGAATTTTTCACTACACTCACACCTCACTTGTATTGCCTTGGGGCTTGTCACATCGAAAAAAGCCAAACTCTCAGAAACAAAAAACTGACACTTTGCTCTAGTGGATCAGGTCAGGGTCCATTAGGTCTTGTATTGTGTGGCTGATAGTGACCAGTGCTCTATGTTCACTGCAGCTTCCCCTTCAGTTTGGTGGCAAGGGGTTCCCTCTAGGATATCCGCCTTCAGGACGCATTATACACTGTGTGATTTACAGGAACATTAGCAGCATCCAGTGGAAACACTTGTGCCTCAAAAGCTCATGTACTGTACTACACATGCTGAACACATCAGCTGACCCACTTCTGCAAAGACATGCAACAAGCCTTTTTTAATTCTGTCATCTTCCTGATTATTGATCTTTGTGACCCATGGACTCATGCCACTTAGGAGTCCATTCTGTGCCATTTAGAAGCTTACCTTATTTCTGAATACATGGCTGTTTAGCATGTTCAGCTTGGTTTAAGTTTTATTAGTGTGAAATTAGAAGATCACACCCCTGAACTGCATCTTTTATTTCACCATCACCCCATGACCAGCCCCAAGAACCCTAGAGTTCTTTCCAGCCACACTCAAAATAAGGCTTTCAAGCCCTCTCTCCATCCCCATCCACCACTCGCACCCCTTGCCACTCCAGCTCTGGGCTCCCCTGTTCCTGCCCACCAGTGCCCTCTCCCAACCTGCATCCCCCTGCTTCCCCAGCCCTGGGCTCTCTACCCCAACATGCAACCCCCTGCCACCCCAGCCTTGGGTCACTGGTAACTCGCTCCCAGGGCAGGTCATCAGCATCCCACTTGTGACACTAGCAGGGCCAGAGGCTGCATCCACCTGACTCCTTCCTGGCACCCAGAGGGTCCCTGACTCCACCCGCTCTCCCCTCGCCTCCAGCCGGTCGGGCGCTGGCAGGGGCGGGGTGAGCGGCGGGGTGAGCAGCAGGGCTCCCGGGCTGTGCCTCAGCCCAGGGTCCCTCCAGCTGGGGCTCTCGCCTCCAGGACCGGCCGGGAATAGGGAGGGCAGAGCTGGGGGGACCGCCTCGGCAGGGAGCTGGGGCAGAGCAATCCCGGAGAGAACGGCCAGCGGAGAGCAGAGCCCCGGAGAGCGGGATGTGGACTCCGCACGGCAGCACCCTGGACACTGGTCCCCTCTATGGCCCCACTGCTGCTCCTGGCCGCCTGCCGCAGTCCCTGGGTGGCTCACGCTGCTTTGCCCAGCGCCAGCGCTGTGGGGCGGCTGCCCTGCAGCACCTGCAGGCAGCTCCGTGTGGCCCGTGGGGCAGCCCCCAGCCCGAGTCTCCCACGTTCCACATGTCGGAGCCCACCCGACAGCGCGAGCTGCAGCGGCCCCAAGGCACCCCCCGCTCACAAGGCGCTGCTGCTGCAGGACCCCATTCCCGGGCCAGTTTTGGCCACCTACTGCAGCTCTTCCACCTGCACTTCGGCATCACCCCGTGGTGCTGCCGGGGCCCAGACAATGTCTACCTGGGTGAGCACCCATAGGGCCGGCCCCCAAACAAAGAAGAGGATGGCCAGAATGCTGCCCCCACAAATGTGTCACCCCAGCCACGTGCTTACTTTGTTGATGCCTAGGGCTGGTTCTGCTTGTAACAGCACAACCAAGCCTCTCAGGAAATATCCAACTCTAGACTAAAAGTCCAAAGTTTCAAGCATGGTCCAATGGACAGAGCATTGGACTGGAACTTGAGACCTGGGTTCTATTTCCGACTCTGCCACTGACTCACTGTACAACCTTAGACAAGTCATCTGTTTGTGACTGTTCCCTCTCTCACTTTTGCTACTGGAGCAGGGACAGCCTCTCATCTGTATTGCAGCAGAATGTAGCACAATGGGGCCCTGATCTTGGAAGGGTGTCACTGCCATACTAATAATAAGTCACTATCACTGCTACTATAGTCTCCTTTTGATCAGGATTTCTTGATTTCCATGCAAATAAAAATAAACTTGTTTAAAGCTGGATTCCATACTATGTAGCTGATTTGAATGTTGTGGAGGCAAGAGAAGATCAAAAGTTGCTTTTCCACTTTTTTCCTTCTTCTCAAGACCACACATTTTAGGGCATATTTCTGTCTAAACTATTAGCAGCAGGCTTAAAAAATGCCAAACCACAAGGAAGGCCAATCACTGCTCCTCTGGGCAGCTTGCCAAGATAATCAGAGTAATATCTTTTTCCATGCCTAACCCAAGGATGTTCCGCATGCCAGTGACTTAGAAGACATCCTAATAATAAATACTGAAAAACAAAAGGACAATCCTCTAAAAGTTACTCTAACCAAATACGGGAAAATCTGTGTGGGGAAGCAGCAGAGAGGACCAGTTTGGGCTCCATGCCAGCTCTTCAGCACAGCTCTGCTTCTATTAGCATTATGGCCAAAACTCGACAGTTTGGATACACCATCAAGGCAAGTGGCTCCCACAGATACAGTATTTGTTTATACCAAAAAGCCAAGGCTAGGCTACAAAAGCACTCACTTTAACACACTATAGAATGAGGTTGGTTTGTTTAACCACAACATGCTTTGTAGATTTCTGCAGCACAGCACTAGGAGGCTAATGTGGATTTCACACGACTCTGGAACATTCCCTGTCAGCTTCTACATTTCCAGGCATACAAATAGATCCCAACTGGTATCCAGTGACTGTATTTCTTCCACCTTCAGCGTCTGCACACGTCATTACTGAAAGCTTTAGATGTTTTGGGGTTTTTTAAACTTCATTAAAATTCAATATGATCTAATACCCCACAATTCCCAAGCTCTGGTACTGCATTACAAGATGCCTAACAGCCCTACTCTGATCATGTTTCTTTCCTTATTTTAGTTAACAACAAAAAGCATTGGCTATCCTTCATTTTCAAGAAGGATGGAACAAATTGCTGTTACGCCACTTGCAACCCATCAGATTCACATCTGCTAGGAGATAGATTGTTCAAACTATGACTGAAATGCCTCATAAGCTCTTCACTTCCCTTTCATTTTCAGGTCTTATTTCTACATATAGCAAGTAAAAGCATGCAGTGTTTAATTTTACTTAGTGTTACCATTTCTATAGCACTCTGTATAAGGTCCTTGCTCCTGGGCATAACATTTTCCCCTAAAAGCACACGATGCACTTTGTAGGATGAATCATTTTTGTGAAAGTTAAGTGATTAAGCGTTAGAATACCAAATTATCTTGTCTTCAACAGCCTGCCAAAATAAAGACCTAAAACCCTCTCACGTGGTACCCTATGCAGATGTTTAAGGGAAATGTAATACTCTGCTGCTCCTCTTAGTGCTATGCTGCTAAAGGGGAAAACTGCTCCCCTTTAAGCAGAGAGGAAAGGCTGCGATCATCTATACAGCACCAGAACACCCCTCTTTTGGGGGTGGAGGGGTAGCAAGCCACTTGTAGAAGGGCTTTGTTTCTGCAGAGAAATCCCACATTGCTAAGTTCTGTATTGCTCATTTTTAGAGCGTCCTTGATTTTATTTTTTCAAAAAGTGCAAGTTATTTATAATCACTGACCACCATTCGAACTTCTCCAGAGGACTGCCGCACACTTTTCAGACACAAGGTAATCCTTACAACACCTGATGATATGTATTATCCTTTTTACAGGTGGGCAAACTGAGGCACAGAAAGGTGAACTCATTTATTCACAGCAGAACTAGGAACAAAAACACAAGAATTCCCATTGCTAGTCCCACTGACTAACACACATTCCTCTATGACCTATAATCTAGAGAAAAGCCTTTTGTCACAGGAAGGCCTATCTTAAGTACGTGGGTTAATTTTTTAACCATTCCCTTCAATCAGTAAATTTAGGCCTCTCTAATCCACTTTATTTCTGATAAATGGGGCTTGGGCCAGCAAAGTGTGGCAGGTACTGCAAGCTCTTTGGGGCAGGGACCACCTTTCTGTTCTTTGTACAACAACATCTTGCACAATGGGGTCCTACTCCATGCCTGGATTCCTAGGCACAGCCACAGTACACAATCATCTTGGCCTGAGTCACTATTTAGTCCAGTTTTATGCTTATACTGATCAAAGCACTGGGGGCAGTTGGAATTGGAGACCAAGCCACAGGCATTTTTAAGGAATCCCTTATTCCCAGTTTGAAGCCCAGGTGACTGGAGGTGAAAGAGTAGCACATTAACCCTCCGTACTACCTAACCCTCAAAGCCTATTATTCTCTTCTTTGTCTTACCGAAATCCAAATCCTCATCGCAGATCCCAATATTCTTGTAAATGGATTAGGGTACACAGCACAGCTTAAAGCTATTGCCTCAAATATTAAAGCATCCCACTTTGTGGTCACTAGTCAGACTCTCTACTAGTTGTAAGCCACATTACTCACAGCTTGCTGGATTTCAGCCTTCACTTGTTCGCTCAACATACCCTCAAACACAAAGGAGTCTCCAAATTTCTGTGCCTAGAAGGGAAACAAAAACAAAAAAACAACAAATCACTGAATTCAAGCAGATTGTAGGAGTCCACTGGAAGTGTTTTACCCCTAAAATGCCAGCATAAAAAAAGCATCAAGTGGGACCATTAAGGAGACAATAGATTTAATTTAATTCTTTGTAACAGAAATTCTGAGTTTGCTTTAAAGCAAACAATATACTGAGCAGAAGTACAGTGAATGAAAGGCCAAATTACCCAGGGATATAGTTATTCTTAAACAGTCACTGAGATAAAGTGCAGACTGACTGAAGGAGTGGAACAGACGGCAGCTCTAAAGTCCTGCAAACATTTCTACATCTATTAATTGGAAACTTTAATTGTCCTGATTTGCTTTTAAAAAGCAATACTACGATGTAAATAATATTAATAGTAAGGAGTCTATTCCATTAACCTTCCTTTACTCTGGAAGTCATATGAAAATAATTAAGTGCCATGGTTTACTCATTCTCAGTGCTCACTGGCTCCACATACTAAGGTGCTGGCACAAAAGCCATAGAGGACTATTAAATTTAACCCATTTATCTTAACATTCTACAAAGCCAGTGTTTTAATACCTGGGTTGGTTTATTAAAGTTAAAACAGGCTACTGGTATCCAGTGACTATATTTCTACTTCATTGCTTGAGTTTATCAAAACAGCCCACCCAGCTGTGCCCACTGTAGTCAAGGTTGCAAAACTGCTTCCACTGGAACCTTGTTTCCACATTCTAATAACTTTCTGATCATCAGTTCTGGGAATGAAGATTCCTGTACATTCACCACTCAAAATCCAGATTAAGCAGAGTTTGGACAAAATCCCTTCAGCCACTTGACTTCGCAACAGGTAAGGAGGGTTGCGGGGGGTGGGGGGGAGGAATCCCTTTTCTTCCCCCAACCCCTTTCCCATCTGAAGAACTTCAAGCCACTTTTTTCAGGTACAGGGCTAGAACTATAGTGCCTGAAGTTTGATCTTGACAGAGGTCTTCACTGAGAACTAGTTGCTTAACTTGTTGAAAAAAAGTTAGTTTTGATTTAGCAGGATTTATGAGCATCTGAAGATTGCAACCTGTGTGTAAACAGAAAGTTACAGAAAATAATCACTACTGGCCATACTGGAGCCCAAGCTAGCCTTCTGCTGGAAAAGAAAAACCAATTAAGAGAGTATTCTGTTTACCCAAGATAAATCCGTTAGGCAGATAAACTTTTTTTCAGCTGCTTCACAAAAGCCTGCGGATTCAGTGCTGTTTACTCTAGTTCTGAGTATATTTTCCCAAGTCCCATGTACAAAGTAGCCTCGTGCCAGGGTGCTGAGTGGAACATCTAACCATTCCATTTGAAACCAGCAAGTAGAGCCAGAAATAGATTTCCTCTCACAAGATAATAATACAATGGGCATTGGAGTGTAAAGGCACATTCAAGAAGCTGTTTGCAATGAAGATCCCGTGTTCAACCTAAAATGGATTAAGTGACTTTCTCAATTACTGAGCCAATTGCTCAATGAGTACAAATTGGTTCCACTGATACAAGAATAGTCCTCTGCCTGAACTTTACACAAAAAGGTGAAGGGATTCTCGTCATCCAAACCAGTTTACCAATAAGATTCTGCTTCCAAGAGCAGGCCTCCTCTCAGGCCTGAACAGTTACTGATAACTTGATTTTGGCTAGATGTCATGGTTTTGGCTAGGCATGTCATCACAGCTTCTAAACTAACAGAAAAGATCTGGGCCTCCAGAGTGGGTTACTGTTTCTCAGAAGAGGAACGGATATCAAGCAGCAAGGCTTGTATTGCCTAGATTGCTAGAAAGCAGCTGTGTTTGGCCAGGCTGCAGTTTCTCCAGCTGTCTAACCATCTGCAGGACTGTCTCAAACTCCTCCCTAGACACATTAAGGTGTTTTTTTAAAAGCGTGCATTTAGTAATCTAAATCAGGGTCTGTCTATAACAAGGATACATACTGGCATAGCTACACTGGTCCTAATCCATACTGATGGACAGCACCAGTAAAAGCAGGGTTGTAGTGGCATGCCTTGCTAGCGTAACTCACACAGAACATGTACATTGGGGGGTTGCCCTGCTACATCATTATAACCAAGTGTCTATCACCCGCACTCAGGGTATGTCTTCACTACCCACCAGATCAGTGGGTAGTGATCGATCTTTTGGCAATCGATTTATCGTGTCTTCCCAGAGGCACTCCCATCGACCCCAATGCAGACCAAGCCTCAGTCTTCACTACTTTGCCCAGGCAGGCTCTCTTTAGTTTGAATTCAGATACCTAGAGCCCTGCTGGAAATACTGCACACCATATGCATAACTGGTCTAATGCTACTGTAGTAAATGGAGTCACATCAGGCATGAGTTTGGGCCAAGGTCTTAGGCATGTCCTGTCCGTGGTCCATTCAGTTTAAGATTATTTTTCTTAAGATTAAACCAACTAAATACAGTTTAAGAGGCATTTGCAGGGGGTCAACAGCCCCTTTTGTGGGTCTCCTCCCATCAAGAAGAGGTTAAAAGCAAAAAATGTTTCATCTTGCCACCAATTTGGGTAGAATATATGTGTTTCCAGGGCCTGTCAATCTACAAGGAGAACGTATAATGTGGCCTTTTCCTTTGGGAAAAGAATTAAACCTGAATTTCCCAGAAGGCTTCTCCGACATATACCTAATTTTATTTAATTATCATACTTCTGAACTCCACGCTGAGATCTCTAGCCTTTTGCCCAAGGATGCACTGAATTCATGTTCTCTGCTTGATTTAAAGAATAGTACATGAATATGTACTCTTCCTGCTGCTGGCATAAAACCTCCATTCTCATGAAGGCTACTGGATATATATATTCCACAACCTTTTTATTCCCTTTCAATGCCTTTTATTCAATCCAATGGTTCTCTGACATACACCTAATCCCACTTTAGAAGGTACAGTAGCTTTCCTCTTACCTCTGTAACATAGCCAGTGGCATTTACAAATTTCTCAAACTCTGCATTGCTGACCTCATACCAATCCATATAGAACTGGCTAACATGGACTCTTCTAGCAGGCCATTCCCCATCTTGCTGTATTTCAGGTTCATCAGTACCCATTGTGAACACTCCTGATGGAATAAGGGCCATCTGCAATGGAAATAGATAGGACTGAAATTAACCACAGTCATTTTTAAATTAAACAGTTTGCCTTTGTTTTTCCATCACAGGGTCAACATCACCTTGAAAAACATTTTCTTCATAGCTATAATGCAGTTCAGTAATTAATTATAATATATAGTTCAGTAATTAACAAATTACAGTATCTGAAAGGTTTAAAAGTAAAGTAAGTTGAGATGGTCTCCAAGACGAAAAGTGCAGTTCTCAATCTACCCCACTTCCACAGAGTTTCCAGGGATTTCAGACCACTGCTTCAGTCCAGACCCATCTCCAGATGGAGAGAAGGATGCCATCTGTCACTGTGCCTCCTTTTTGCATGTGAAGTCTTAAGAAGCAATTAATAAAAATTGCATCTTGCTCACTGCAAAAGGAAAAAAAATCCTGATTTTTCAATCTGGTGCAGAGAGAAAACTTGACATGTAGACGGACAGCGTGGAGATTATAAAGCTGCAAAGTGTTCTTTTGAGGACAAAGCACAGCCTACCTGTTTGCATACTAAGTGTATATGGGACTTTATTTACGAACTTATAAGTACAGCTTTCCATCACTGCCTCGGGTGGAGACACCGCCTGCATCTCAACATTGCATCAAAAGGTATACGGCAAGGGTGAGCAAACTACAGCCCGTGGGCCACATCTGGCCTACAGGATTGTCCTGCCTGGCCTGAGCTCCCAGCCGGGGAGGCTACCCTGGCCCTCCCCTGCCTTCCTCCGCCCCCGGAGCAGTGCTCTGGTGGGGGCGAGGTAGTGTGTCTGGCTTCTCATGGTTGCCAGACACACCGCTCTGAGTGGCATGGTAAGGGGACCACGGGGGTTGGATAAGGGGCAGGGAGTCCCAGGGGGCAGATGGGAGTGGTTGGATGGGGCAGAAATTGAGGGGGGGTGCAGTGAAGAGGATGGGATCAGGGCAGTCAGGCAACAAGGAGCAGGGGGGTTTAAGATAGGAGGTGGGACCCTCGGGGGTGATGGTTAGGAGGAGGGGGTCGCTGGAGGGTGCAGTCAGAGGACAAGTAGCTGGAGAGTGGGTGGGGCCAGACTGTTTGGAGAGGCACAGCTTTCCCTGCCCAGCCCTCCATACAAATTTTGCAACCCCGATGTGATCCTCGGGCCCAAAAGTTTGCCCACCCTGGTATATGGTAAGCTTACAATGAATTAATATTCCACACTATGCAAGGCTGATCTTGCAGCATCAGGTTCAGGAAATAAAGACACAATGACATGAAGGAATGCCACAACTGTTCCAAGTCATAATGTCTCTTTATGGCTTCAGCCTGTTTTTAGGGAAGACACACCCAGGCTTCCCCCAGATGTCTGTCACTGCAATTGTCCACTGCTAAACCCCGGGAGGCTCCAGTCAGTTCCTATCAACAAACTGACAAGAGATCAGATAGTCTCATCCAAGAGCTCCTTCAAGCAGTATGCAGTCCTCAGCAAGTGAAAAGCCGGCTACTCTCACAGTTCTCCCACCACCACCACCCAGCCCCCTGACTCTGGCAGGTTCTTGGCTCTGCTCCCCATGGGATGAAACAAAAAAGAGAGTTCTTTTTCCTTCCCTCTAAGAGCCACCAAACCCTTCCTTTTTCCATTTAAATACCAGCCTTGCTGAGTTCAGAGCAGGGGCTCTTTTGCACCAGCTGGCAATATGGGTTGCCAGGCGGTAAGACCCCCTGAAGTAAAAACCCCGATTTGCTATAGTATGGGATACGTGGACCACCTCATAAAACCCCAGTTGCATCCAAGACATTGTTAAGTAGTGGAATTGGGAAACAGGGTGAATTGATTTAAATCACTGATTTTAATCATGATTTCAATCAACAATGGAATCTTGATTTAAAAATCAGATTTTAATCTTATTTTGCATTTTTAAAGATATTTTCCTAAAGATTTACTTAGCAACTGTAATAACTAAATATGACCTTCACACTAAATGTACTTTTTGCTAACCAGCAGGATAAACTGTATCTATTCACATTTACAGGTGCAGTTATGTAGCTCAACATATATTTATTCAGATTCTTAATTTTTACTTTACTACATTACAAAATGGTGAATGGTGCATTTTTTTAAATCTGCTAGATGATAACAAAAAATCATGAATAAAAATTAAGATGCGTTTGGATAGAAACTGAAATTATATTACAAATGCACAAAACCAGCATTTTTATTTTTTTATTAATTCAATTTAAAAAATGTAAACATGCTGGATAAGGGGGAAGTTATCAAAACATCTTTTGATTTAAAACTAATGTATTATAATCAAAAACAGTATTAACGGTCATTAATATATTGATGGATTGTTTCTGATCACCATGGACCAGACTGTGCCTCAAGAGTTATAGAAGTTTTTCCAAAATCCTGTATGTAAATTAAAAAGCCTCCTTTAACTCATTAAAATTTTAGCAGCTTGCTTTATTTTAATGATTAATAGATTACAGTAGCACAATTTGTCATGTCACATTTTAAACAGCTTATTTTTAAAAAGAAAAAATGTATTTAATTTAAATTTAAGACATCCTCTTTAAGGTCTGTGTTTTTTAAAATCAATTCTGATCCCCCCAGTTGGAGAAGTGGCTTCAAGCAGTAGCCAGTTAGGTCTGGAAAGGTAGATTTAAATCTGAAGGTGCCACTGGATGTTTTTCTATACACAACAATGGTGGTGATGCCTCAGCAAGAAGCCTGGGCTGGAATAGGGAGTGGCAGCTCAGATTTATAATCCAATGGCAAAACTAAGTGGGAGAGTTGGCATCAGCCGTTGACAACAGTTCACTAAACAAAAGTTACCCTACTTGTCAGACTGTATGCAGGATCTGGGGAAGGGGGTTGCCTCCTCCTTCTCTCCATGGTTTTTCCTGAGCACATCAAGAGAGGCTCCCTTCGCTCCCTCCCTGCTTCTAAGCACCATTCCCCTCCACAATTAACTCCCATGATGCAAGTAGATGAGTGGATTTGTTGAGGGCTGACTTGCACAGTACTCACCCTTCCACCCAGTCAAGACAACAAGCCTTGTTTTCATTGTATCTGAAAGTGGCCAAGAGAGACCTGGACCGCACCCTGTGACAACTCATGCCAAACTCACATTGGACATAACAGGAGTTCAATAGGAAAAGCAACTGCAGAACTGGATCCAATAAACCTTAACTAGCAGAGCCAACACAACAGAATCTAGCAGGGGATGTACCTTCTTCAAATAAGCAGACAGCAGTTTTGATTCCCTCATGATTGATAACTCTTTGAAGTCTAAGAGGGCAAGGGATATTGTACCCAGGCAATCACCCCGCTCCAGCCTTAAAGGGGTTAAAACAACTCTGGAGAGGGCTGCAATTGATGGGAAATCAGCAAATCTAGTCTGATTGGGGAAGCAGCCACAGCTGTGGCCAGCCCAATCAGGGATGACCTGGCCCTTATAAGAGGGCTGTGGCTTAGGAGCAGAAGCAGTCTCTCTCTGGCAATGGAGAGAAGGACCTGGCTGCTTGGGAGCTCAGGATACCTAAGGTAGAGCAGGACTAGGGGAAGGCAAGAGGAGCTGGGGTGCTCCAGCCTGGCAACCCCCCAAGCTGCAGGCTTAGAGCAAGGCCTAATCAACAGGTACTGGGGTTGCAAAAGTGCAGCCCGGGGCAAGGCAGCATGTCCTACCCTCCTTGCCAATGATGAGTGGCCATTACAGACTGCAGTCTGCCCCAGTGAACAAGGGCTAGATAATGACTGACAGTAGCCATTGAGGCAAGGTGGGCTTGTGAGGTTGGGAGTTCCATGGGAAGGGAGACAGAGTGTGGGGGTATTGTCTGAGGGCAGTACCCCAGGTAACAAGGCACTTGGATCTGTGAGAAACATGGGGTCAGTGGCAGGTGAGACACCGGCCACCAGGAGGCACTCTGAAGGCTGGAGAGTTAATTGCTTGGATGACCAGAAGAAGGTACTGTGCTGGTGAGTAATCACACCACTACAGATAGTTCCTGAGATCTGTATACATAAGGCATACTTCTAGAGTGGCTGAGTTAGAACTACAGTAAAGTGGAGAAAAGTCCAGTGGATTTTCAATATGGGGAGTTATACAGTAAAGCTACAAAGTACCTTTCTCCACAATACTCATTATTATAAATTAGGTCCAATAAGAATTTAAAGTACTTGACTTTGTAAATAAGTTTAAAATGAGAAACAAAAATGAATACTGATGCTTCACTGCAGAATAAATACCCAACAACAGCGGTGACCTTTGTTAGGATATTCATTCATGACCTACATTACAATGGTAATTGTTCCTGTAAAACAAACACAAAGGAAGCTATCAAGCTGGCTTTCACCTGTAATGTCCATGGATGCCCTTCTCAGAAAAAAAGGCATCCATGGATTTCCATGTTGATGCACCATGAGGCTGAGAACAGTGAGAATAGGTAGTTTTCCATTTTTGCAGAGTTCTACTGTTAGCTCACAGTGATGCTACCAGCTATAACCATTTGGACACAGTAAGTGGGCAATGGGGGAGTTTGATCCCTGTCCAATTCCTATTTTTTTTTTAACTTTACTTTGTTTATTTAACAGCACTGTGTCCATCCAGCTTCGTTTCCCTTCTCTACAGTAGATTTCTGCTTTTGTTTGGGTTCCTTCATGGGCTGTAGCCTACGAAAGGTTATACTTAAATAAATGTTAGTCTCTAAGGTGCCACAAGTACTCAGTCTGTATCCGTAAAAAGAACAACACGGCTGCTACTCTGAAACCCATCTCTTACAAGACAGACAGAAGTGGTTGTACAACCATAACAACAGACAAAGAGAACTCAAGGCCAACAGAGCACCTGAAATTACTTTTCAGCTGGCTGTTTGGTTTTTTTTAACTTGTCTAAATTTGAAGCTGATCTTAGAAAGGAGTCTAAACGCTTATGAATCATCTCCAACTCAACAGTAGTCTTTTTTTTGCAAGTGGGTTTCCTGATAAGTTACTCCTAAGTTTCCTGGGGACTTAAAGAATGCTGCAACAAGACACGATCAGAGCTATATAAATGCCTACCTTCTAATCTCCTGCTGACTCACTGAAGCTAAAATAAGTCCTCTGAGCAGGCTTGGGAGTCAGATTGAGCTTGCTAGTCAGTTATCAGTACATGAAAAACAAAGTCTTGTACTTTGCAGCTCAATGATCACGTCATCCCACCATCTAAAGAACTTTGATAGATGTCCTGTTATCAATGTGGCCTTTAAAAGCTTTCCTGTTGAACCCAACACTTGCATATCATGCAGGCACTCACTTATCTATATACCACAGGCTTTACCATGTCCTTCAAGTCCAGTGCTCAATGTGGGACTTTTGGAGTGTACATTCTAATTATGACACCACCATTAATTTTATGGCTCATGCAAGCTGCTGTTTTGGAATACAATCATCTTTTGATTGCAGGTGATGGTGTCGAAGTGGTAAGTGGCCTCCTTGCACTCATTTGAACTGAGAAGCACTGACAGTGAGTGTGGAGGTGTACAGCACTGAAGGGAAACAGGGTCCTAAAATTAGTTAGGTGATTCAAGAACATTTTTATTCATTAGATGAACAATCTTAGCTTCCAACTTAAAAATGAAGATTGAACTTAGTATAACCAAGGTAAGGAAACACCCAAGTTTAACTATGGAGGCAAAAATACATCAGCACATCAGTCAGGATGAGGAGTATCTATTTCAGGGGTGGCAAACGTTTTGGGCTGAGTGCCACACTAGGCTTCAAAATTGTGCAGAGGGTTGGGTAGGGAAGGCCCCACCCCCTATCCGACCCCCACCCACTTCCCACCCCCCTGACTAACCCCCTCAGAACTGACTCATCCAACCCCCCCCGTCCCGATTGCCCCCTCCAGAGACACCCCCCCACACACTCTAACTGCCCCCCAGGATCCCACCCCTATCTTGCCCCCTGCTATCTGTTCCTTGTCTGCCCCCTCCCAATACCACCCCACACCCTAACCACAACCCCCAACTCCCACCACCTAAGTCAGTTGTGGGGGGGAGTGGGCTTACCTGCTCAGCCTGATGCGAGGCCCTGCGGCTCACAGCACTCCGCCCCGCAGTGCAGTGCATCTTGCCGTGCGGGGTCGCGCGGCTTGCCAAGCTCGCGGGCCGGATAAAAATGGCCAGCGGGCCACATGTGGCCCGTAGTTTGCCCACGTCTGGTCTAGTTAACTACGGTGAGTACAGCATGTAGCAATACTTGTCTTTTGGCCAAGTGACCTATGCACATAAATGATGCATGTAGCTTGTTTGTCCTCAAGAACCAGAGCATCTTGAGACCAAATCTGCTGAAGGGATGTCTTTAGCTCTATTTATACTGGGGACATACGAGAATCTGTCAGACACCAGGCCCACCTCCAAACTAGCTGCCCCAATCTTACAATGGAGATGATCCTTTCCCATCACATATGTGGCTAAAATGAAAGAGGGACAAACTCCCTTAGAAGGCTAAACAACAACAACAGACTTCACTGCAAAGCATGTGCAGGAGATTTCCTTATCTGACCAATTCTTTTTAGGTGACAAATCTCTCCCAGACTAAGATGTCAACAGAGGAGGTTTGGGAACAAATAAACTAAACTGTAATGAGTCACCAGATAATATTCATCCAAGAATTCTGAAGAAACTCATATGAAATTGCACAATTAACTATACCATGTAATCTATTGCTTAAATCAGCCCCTGTAACAGATGACTGGCAGACAGCTAATGTAATATAGATTTTTAAAAAAGGCTCCAGAGGAGATCCTGGCAATTACAGAGCAGTAAGCCTAACTTCAGTATCAGGTAAATTGGTTTAAACTGTAATAGAAAACAGAACCTCACACACGGATGAATACAAAAGAAAAGAAACAAAGGGTAGGAATACATGGTCAGTTTTCACACTGCAAAGAGAGAGAAAGGGTGCCTTAAGAATCTGTCAGTGCTGCTCAACATTTTCATAAGTGACCTGAAAAAGGGGGGTAAACAGTGAGGTGGCAAAAAAGTCTGCAGATGATACAGAACTACTCAAGATCATTACGTTCAAAGCTGACGGTGAAGAGTTACAAAGGGATCTTACAAAACTGCGTGACCAGGAAAAGAAAATGGCAGATGAAATTCAATATTGATAAATGCAAAGTGATGTACATTGGAAAACGTAATCCCAAATATACATTCAAAATGATGGGGTCTAAATTAGCCATTACCACTCAAAGATAGTGGAGTCATTGTAAATAGTTCTCTGAAAACATCTGATCAACATGCAGCAGCAGCAGTCAGAAAAGCTAACGGAATGTTAACCACTAATAAAGGATAAGACAACAGAAAATATCTAATGCAATTATATAAATCCACAGTAGGCCTGACCTTGAATACTACTTACAGTTCTGGTCACCCCATCTCAAAAAAAAATATTGGAATTGGAAAAGGGCAGAGAAGGGCAACAAAAATTATTAGGGATATGGAACAGCTTTCCTATGAGGACAGATTAAAAAAACTGGGACTGTTCATCTCAGAAAAGAGATGACTAAGGGAAAGGTCTACAAAATCATGAACGGTGTGGAAAAAGTGAGATTTATCCCTTCACATAACACAAGAACCAGGGGTCACCCAATTAAATTAATAGGCAGCAGGTTTAAAACAAACAATGAAATACTTGTTCACAAAAGTCATCTGTGGAACTCCTTGCCAGAGAATGTTGTGAAGGCCAAAAGTATACCTAGGTTCAAAGATAAGTTAACTGAGGATAGGCTATTAACCAAGATGGTCAAGAATGCAACCCATGCTCTGGGTGTCCCTAAATGTCTGACTGTCAGAAGCTGGGACTGGACGACAGGGGATAGATCGCTCGAATAACTGCCCTTTTCTGATCATTCCCATTGAAGCATCTGGCACTGGCCACTGTTAGAAGACAGGATACTTGGCTAGATGGGCTACTGGTCAGACCCAGTATGGCCATTCTTATGACAGATACTTGACATTTTTAACCTACTTGACATAAATGTTAATGACCAGATCCTCAGATCGCATAAATCTGCGTAGTTCTTCTGAAATCAATAGAGTTATGCTAGTTTCCAGCAACTGCTAATCCAGTTGTAAGTGTTCATATGAACACATATTTCAGAATTTTGCAAAGCTACCTTATCTCATGATTATCCCTAGCAGGGAGTTCCACAAATTGATTATAACCTACAAAGAAGTTCTTCATACTTTTAGAATGTATTGCTTCTTTCTAGACTAAATAACTTGTTTAATAACTTTCTTCTCATAGGAATGCATTGCTAGCCTCCAATACTAGTTAGTTTTCATTGCATTTTTTCTAGAATGAGGCAGCATTTAGAACAAAGCAACTACGGCTGAGTTGAGTATTTGAGACAAAGGCACACAGAAAAGTTAATGGTAGCATGTATGCTGTTTTCTTTTCTAATCTGTCATCACAGAAAAACATTCTAATCTAAATGCTTTCTAGATTGCTGTTACTTCCAAATATACATTTCCAATTAGCTAGTCACATTACCCAGACTGTTTACACTAAACTTCTCAGCTAAGTCAAAATCAATACTGCCTCAAACCATACATAAGCTCTTGTCACCATACCATTTGATATCAATCAAGTGAAGAACACATCCCTGTGCTACTATAATACAGCTCTGGTGATGGGGACACCTTTTATAAGCTGCAGGAGAACTTACTATGCAAATCTAGTTACTCGTTTCCCAGTGTTATTTATGGCCCATATTCTAGTCTAGGTTGTAACATTTGGACAGCCTATCATGTATGTGTATCTTCTGGGCCGTATATTTTACAGGATGTAGGAGCACTCAGGTCTAAAAGCTGCTGTTCTGGAGAAGTCAAATGAATTAACAAAGGAAATTACTTTGAGCACCCAGACATTTACAAGGCACGTGCCATCCCAAACCACAATCCTGGGGGCCCTACCGCCTGGTCAGCTCCAGGAAACACTTCACCTCACGGAGCGAGCAAGCCCTGGACGGGCCAGATGGCCGAGGCAACCTCCAAACCCCCTCAGCCCAGGCCTCCCGCTCGCTCTCTCCCGGCTCCCGGCTCACTGAGTTTCCCTCCGCCCCCCTCAGCGGCAGCTGGAGGCCTCGCCCACCTGACTGTGCGCAGCTGGCCCCTGGCTGGTGGCCGGACCTGGGGCATTGGCCTCCGGGGAATATCTCCGGGCCGCCTCCCCGCCGCTCCCCCGGCCCGAGCTGCAGCCGCATGTCCCCTGAGAGGCCGCCGCCCCGGGCAGCGAGTACAGGGCCGAGTACAGCGCCAAGCCCAGCGCCAGAACCCAGCGGCGGCAGCTGGACGCAGCCCGCCCTGCCCTGGGCGCAGCCATGTTGGTCGGGGCACCGCGTGACGCGGAAGTCAGGTGACCTTCCCTGGCTTTAAAGAGACCGCGCTCACTTCCGAGCGACCGGTGTAGGTCTGTGCCCCGCTGTGGTAGCGGGGCCGCAGCTCCCAGCGCCCGCTGCTGCCGCCCAGCGCGATTCCACGCGGAGTGGTAGGGCTTACAACAGCCAGGCGGGCATCTGGCCTCCCTCTCCCACCTCCTTGTCTTGTGATCTGAGGCGCCCCACCACTCCTGAGACTCAGCTTCCCCGTCTGTAAAATGGGGCTAATGCTATCGCTCTGCCTCAGAGATCTGTCAACGCTACATCAGCTACTGCCTGCAAAGTGCTTTAAGACCCTCCAGCAAACGTGCTATAATATATTATCCAAAGTCCCGATCCTTGGTTGTATACTGAATTTACCCAGATTAATGATGATCATTAATGAATGTCTAGACCCAGATGATGACCCAATGAAACCAAGAACAAAACTCCCATGGACCTTGGTGGAACTAGGAATTGGTCATTCAGATCAGACCCAAGAGACGTAAGATCTTAAACATAGCTGTCCTCACTTCCTGCATTTCTCACAGACAGGTGGCATTTTTTGGATGGAAGCAGAGGGGACATCAGTCACTACAGAATGTGAATGTACATTGCTTTCAAGATCATCCTCACTGAGGGGCATTGCTATCTTGGAGCCTCTGTCAGGAGACAGCTTCTTACCGGAGTTCCTGCATTATGAAGTTTTCTATTTTCTTAAAATAGCTTTTAATGCTGAAATAAACAAGACCAAAATAATGCAATTTGTCCTGCATTTAAGCAGAGATCATATATGACTATGTTTGTACCAAAGCGGGTCCAAATTGTTCTGGTGCTGGAATAATTATGCTGAAGAAGTGGGGATTCAGGATAGGCAGGAGATTCAGCCCAGTTGTCAACTCTTTTAAAACAGTTGTTAGTAAGTGGTGTCAAAACATATGACAAGATATCTCCCTGGAGAAGTCAGTTGGCTTCTTAGTGTCTCTGTTCCT
The DNA here is from genome assembly GCA_007922305.1 of Dermatemys mawii. Taxonomy (NCBI): domain Eukaryota; kingdom Metazoa; phylum Chordata; order Testudines; family Dermatemydidae; genus Dermatemys; species Dermatemys mawii. The sequence continues at coordinate 14,931,653 of ML677372.1, read as the reverse complement.
CATTGGTAAAAATAATGATACTTCTCCTTTGTCAAGTCCTTTCAGCCTGATGGATGAAAAGCACTATAGAAGTGCTAAGTGCTACCATTATAAGTCTTACATTGGGGAATTGTATTCTCTGCCAATGTGAATGTTCTGGGTATGCATCTGGAGCCAGGCATATCAATTACTTTTCTTTTCTTTTCTTTTCTTTTCTTTTCTTTTCTTTTCTTTTCTTTTCTTTTCTTTTCTTTTCTTTTCTTTTCTTGTCTTAACCAATCACCTGTAAGAAATCACAGGCATAAGGATGAATGTCTATAACAATATTATTATCTGCAACTCATCCAAGATACAGATAAAATTCCACATGGGAGAGGTATGGGTCTGATCCTCCTCCTACCCAAAATCAATGGCAAAACTCTCATTGATTTCAATGGGTGAAAGCAGGGCCACTCTGACCAGAAAAAGAGCAGTATTTTTAACCACAGTGTCATTTTTAACAAATACTGTTCAAGCTGTTCTGTAGCTTTACCACAAGCCCTGTGTATGGGGAAACATGTTAATGTGTCATCTCAGGAGCAGTGCAGAGATGGAATCATGTAACAGAGAAGCAGTTTTCTTCCTCATCACTTTGGGAATGTCTAAAAAAATTACCACCTTCTGTGCTGGCTGGTGCTTTGAGATCAGACCCAAGGCTCAACCCACTCTCTGCCCTCCTGCTTCGAAGCTGGGGGAACAGCAGATGCCCAGTGTCAGCTTACTCCTATGTACAGAGAAACCCAGGGTCCTGTTACACACAGGGGCAAAAGAAGTGGGTTCTTACCATCCCTTATACTCATATATGGGCAAGTCAGACTCTAACCCAGTAAAACCATAATCATTTGTCCTAGTGCATTCAGTACTTCCGTTGACGCCAATGAGGGGTGTTCTGGGGTCTCTTAGGAATGCAGGAACCTGTCCTAATAATAAAAGAAATCTTTACTATAGTTAGATATTTACTATAGTTACAAATATTTAATGTCATCTTGATCTGTAGATTAGGATTGTGAAACAACAAGAAGCAGCCCCCTGAAGTCAAGGAGAAGGAATTTTTCTGTTGTCTTTAGAACTTGGATAGGAACACTGCTAGATTTCATTCCCTAGCCTGAAAGTGTCCTCTTTGTTAAAATTACAGTGCTGGGAGTTTTCATAAACACTGTTTCCATTTATCAGTCATTTGTCCCTTTTGCCCTTTAACATACTTAGAAAAGCTACAGAGTGAAGGAAAAACAAATAAACACAAATTTAATTATAGAACCAAATTGCTTTTGGGGTCAGAAAATATAAATGTTCCTTTTATTTTTAGTAATTATCTTTGCCTCATGCAGCAATGACTCCCTATTTAAAATACAAAGGAATTACCAGCAACTTGCTTTCTTCCTCCCAATATCCAGTGCAGTGGTAACTATAGGACAGTAGCTCATTTTCAAAGTTAGACACCTATAGAAACCAAAACAATCTGCCAATACATTTTCCTGTATTAAAACTGTGTGTTTTAAAATGTGTTACTATGGAGTTAAAGAAAACCATCTCTCAGCCAATGACCATGCTTCTCTGGTGTATCTTGCTTGTTTGGTCTTATTGCTTCTTTCCCTGATTTCTTTAATGCAGTATTTCCACACTTTCATCAAATAAATTTGAGTTCTAATTCTCCCATCCCCGCCAGAGGACTGGACTCAACAAACAACAAAATGCAATTAGCTTATGAGAAAACTTGGCTTTTGGTTCACACTCTTATGCTGTTTGAGTGCTTTTATTAGTTTATTTATTAGTCATGAATCTGCTGCTAAATCAGCTGTAAATTCAGACAGCTAATTTTTTCCCCTAAAGCCTAATTGTGCATCACCTTTACTCATGGTGAGTAATACCTTGCTCCAGGAATAGTCCCACTGACTTCATTGGGACCATTCCTGCAGTAAGATACTACTTAGCATGAGTAGGTAGGTCAGAATCAGGCTTTTGGTGAAATATATGGGGTAAAGGTATCTGGGAAGGAGAAACTGGTAAATGTCTGTTTGTTTGTGTGTTTTATGATGTGTAAAGCAAGACCCAGAAGGCTTTTTTTTGTTTTTTATTTCAGAAATATCAACCATGTCAAGTCTTGTTTTCCCTATTGTTCTGGAAGTCTTCTGTGGAGGACCTAGAGAAGCGGATTAGGAGCTTTCTTCACCCTTAGACGAAGAAGCTGAGATATTGTCTCTTTTTTGCCTAGAATTTTTCACCGTTGCTATGATTGCTTCACTTCCCCTGTTGGTAGTAGGGATGGGAGTGCTGGCATGGAGAAGGCCTCGATGGCAAGGGGTATTTTGATTGGCAGGCCACTCTGACCTGCTTTGACTAAGATTAGACAGCCCTGTGCTTAAATCACTAGCAATCTCTTGGAGCTCTGCTTACACTCTCACTTCTTCCATTGCTGCCACTGGTGCAGTTGAACTACTGGTAGCAATGGTGAGAAATTACAGACAAAAATTTTAGTTCAAACCCAACCAGAGACACAAATACCTCCAGACTATTTGAGATGGTCCTTTGGAGTCAGAGTTAAGGGTGGACTGTAACAGAAAGGTGGTATAGAAATGGTTCTATTGTTCTATGACAAATAGAAGATTTAAACCTTCTGCTTAAGCAATCTAGCATCTGATGAATTCACATATTTACTTTAAATAACAAGACACTTAATGCTCAGAATAAATCCCACAAAGGATACAAAACAGTAGAGTGGTTCAACAGCAAAAGAAAAGCTTCACATCAAGTGTTTGCACCATGCCTTTTATTTTTAGTCTTAAGATACACATGGTATTGGGTTAATAACTGGGTATACCACTATTCCCCTCTGAAACGGCTGAAGTGATAGTTCCTTCATAGTAATTTTTACAATGTTTCATCTGTGACTTCCTGAGCAGTTCTTTGTCAGTCCATTCTGCACACCTGTGTCTGAGCTAACCTGGGAATTAACCCCTTGCTTGCTCGTGATTAGAAATAGAACTCTGCATCCCATCTCAGACACTGACCCTGAATGTACATTATTGCAGATGACAGGGCAGTTGTAAGTAGAATCAGTATGTCATAATTCTGAAGGTGAGCTTTCCTACATTGTTTTCAGGAAGCAACAAAATTAGAAGTGAAATTCAGTGGTTAAAGGCAGGACATGTTAGTTATGCCCAGGAGTCTGGAGGGCTGCCAACTTGAATAGATTCCATTGCCAGGTATGAAAGTGCAGTTATCATCATTTATAGCAACATCATGCTCACTAGATCTACTGTATTTAGTCATGTCTACTGCCTTTACTGACCAGAATGCAGTTTTACTGCATCACAGAGCTAACTCAGCTGCTGGGGAGCAAGTGGCATTCTCTTTTGGTGTGCACTGACAGAAAATTGTTAACTAAATTTCAGTTCCAGGTCTGTATTGCACCCACCCATGCAATCACATGGATGAATTATAAAGACGCCACTGAGGGTAAAATTTAGCCTGCAGAATCTTTATTTACTGATGAGTCTCTACAAACCAGAAAGAACAGCACTGACTTTTCAGATCCTAAGGTCAGTCTGTAGGGCTCTTAGGGAAAAATCCATTTTTATAGCTATGCAAAGTTAATAAGGTTTAATGAAGAAAAATAAACAAGAAACTCTGATTTTTTTTTTAGAGCAGTGCTCCTCGTTAAGGAAACAGTGATATATTTTTGGTTCGAATGGATGAGAATTCACTGGGAGTATGCATAGTTATCCTTCCAATATTGGGTAATGAGTTCAACCCTTACAAAAAAACCCCAACCCATCAAAATTCTTTGACGTGTGTGTAAGCGTCAGAGCTCTGTACCTTGACTTCTAGATGTTCAGCTGAGTAGCAATAATGATGACTGCTACAGACGTGTTTTTTATGAAGAATCCATAATGATAAAATAGCAAACACTGGATTTGTCATATTGTCATAATCAGACCACTGGCTCGTCAACATTGGTGTCCTTTATCCAACAGTGAGCAAAACTGGCTGCTTTAGAGGAAGGTGAAAACAAACAACAAGCAAATGGCAAGTTGGGCAACAGCTATAAAATGTTCCTTGCCTTTTGTCCAGTGCTGTGGAGAGGCAAAGAAGGAGATGTGCTTTCTCATGTTTAATGCCAGTGAAAGTGTTGCAGCCAACATACTGTGTAATATAACTTTGAGATGCCCCTGTCACTAACAGTTAAGCTTAACAGTTTAAGCACAGCCTATTAAATCCTTTACTCTTTCCAGGCTCTGTTAAATCCTTGCATTTGTTTCATGTTTATTTTTCTCACATTTGATTGCCTTTGTGGTTTATTTGGCTGATCTAACATTATTAGACTATGATTGTTTTTCTGCCGTCATTCCATTCTTTGGAACAGTTATTACATACTTTCCCTCTGCGAATCTCTAGCTAAAGCTCTGCAGAGCCTTGGGCTTAACTATATTTTCTGTGCCTTAATCCTTTTCCCCACAACAGTGCATTTTTATGTCACAGATTTTTGAAATTCTTGGCTACCCTGATGGGAGTTCAAATGGGATGTGACAGCCAATAGAAACCTCCCTGCCAGAGAGCCCCAAACCAAGTTCTAGTAGAAGCATCCCTCTGAAACAAGAGGCCGGGAACATGTATTTTCAGGGTGAATTGCCTAAATTCGATTCCCCTTTTCCTTTCCTTGGCAGGGAGAGAGTCTTTGGACCGTACGCTCGAGGGGGCAGCTCAGCCAATGGCAGCTCGAGAAAGCGCTCTGACTCCACTATGCATTTACAAGAGATTCCTTTGATCTGACACAGAGTAACGTTTTCCCTTTGCAAAGCCTCTAAGAAAGCAGCGCCGCGTGGGAGAATGCTGGGAGTTGTAGTGCGCCTTGCCCGCCTCTGTCCCCGGCGCTGGATGGCGTCCCGAGCCCGCCGGGGACTACATTACCCAGGCAGCCGCTCGGGTGTATTTAAGCCGTTGCGGAGCGACTCTAAAGTGCAGTAACCATGTGGATGTGCTGGTGAGCTAGCTGTGGGCTGAGATTAACCCTCGTCAGCCTCCATCCCTAACGGCACGCTGCGGGACTGCCTCGGGAACATGGGATTACAAAGCGTCCGCTAACCCTCTCCTTGCTGCAGCATCCGGGCAGGCGGAGCCCTTTGTGCAACCAGGTAAACCAGGGGGAGGTTGCAGGGGAGTGACCTATAGACCAGGGGCAGCTGAACTTTCTCGTGGGAGACCCAGGGCTGCAGCTTTGTAGTCGTCCCTCCCCCCCACCCCCCAGCACCCTTCCCGGTTTACTTTCGTGGCAGGCTTCAATCCTGCGCTTGTGTTACATGTCCTCTGCTCAGCCTGGGGGCTGGAGTGGAAGTAGTAACCGATCAGATAGCAACCCGCCTCCCCCTCCCCCCCCAAGTTTGGGACTGTGCAGCAGCAGGAAATAGTTTTGGGGGGTGGGGAAAGCAATCCATCCGTCTACCTTGGAGATGATGGGTTTAAAAGAACAAGAGGCCAACTTCATGTCTTCTGATGCATGTGAAGGGGAAGTGTGTGTGCGTGTGTGTGTTTGTGTGTGTATATACAGAGAGAGAGACAGAAACAGAGATCCATGGAGAACTAGTGTTAAAGGTGAGCTTTAGAAGAGTTGGGGGAGTAGTAATAGGCAATACAATACAAAAACTAAAGGGAAATAGGTGTAAACCAGTGTAGTCAGGTGTCTGAACTATAGAGTGGTGTTTTGTAAACTTCTGCTTAATGGAATGGCTAATAGATCTGAACACATTCAGGTTGCCTTTTCACGGTGGCAACAGGTCCTTATGCAAGTTGGTTAACAAACTTCTTAACTAATCTTGCAGAAAATATGTGTTTTTAAGAGGTTAAGTGATTAGTCTAATTGCTTTTGGTATTTTGAAGATCAGATTTAGCAGCTGCAGGCTGAAAATTGCCTTCTGTTCATGTGTAGCAACATGAGGAAATGTGTTCTATCTTCCTGGAACTCATTTTTTTAATTTTTAGCAAGTTAACCCATCTGCCACAGAGGTTAAGAGTTCTGTTGTGATATCTGCTCTTTACTTCCCGCTTTGGAAGTGCTGCAAGGCCTAACATTCAACCTGATCTGACAGGTGGGCATGGGAGCTTGGCAGCATGGGCAGGTAACACTGGTTCCAAAAAGTACATCCAGTCCCATCACTGAGGAGAAGGGAGTGCATTGCTCCCAAGAGGTAACCCTTTTCCTTGGTTTAGAGGTTGGGGTGGCACATATGGATAGTAGACACTTGCTGTGTTCAAACCTTTTAGGCTGGAGAAAGATTGCAGGAGTTGAGGGCCAGGGTGCCTGAGAATCTTAGAGCATCAGTCCATAAGAACCAAACCAAAATGAAGTACTTAAATACATATAGTATAATAGCAACTTATTTGGAATGCAGGGCTGCTGTATTGAATGTAGTGTTGAAAGGAAGCATCTGTTGTTTACTATTTACCATTTTTATAAAACACACTGGTTTACCTAGGTGATGTGTTGTATTATTATTAGCAGCATTTCACAGATGTAGAAACTGAGACACAGAAGTGAAGTGACTTGCCCAGAGCTGAAGAGGGAGTCAGTGGCAGATACTGGAGAGGAACTCCAGAGTTCCTGCTTGCCAGCCCCCTGATTAGCTCATAAAATTGCAGTGTCTGAATACCGGAAAACCATTTTATATGATTAAACAATTGCTACTTTAAAATTGTATTGAAATTGTTCTGAATAACACAGTTTACTTTAAAATGTGCAAGCTGCGTCTGATGGTTGGTTGGTTTGTTTTTTTCCTTCTAAAACCAACCTGAGAAATCTGGAAGTCATTAGACAGCATTAACTTCTTGTTCTAGAAGTCACTCAAATATGAGTGACACTTGAGCCTGTACAATGATAGTTTAAGGAGTGTGTGCGTGTCGGTTAAACTTTTCCTAGCCATTTTTAAAAAACTACTTGAGACACAATTAAAGGGATATTTGTATTATGTGGATACATGTGAATGTGGCAGACTTGGCTATAGATCTTATTCTTAAATGGTCAAAATCTGGGCAATTGTGGGTGGATATTTCTGAGGGTTTGGTAACTAGTCTAACAGTCTAAATATTTAGCTGTTTCCTGGACTACAATAACTGGACTACATTTAAAAAAAGTTAAATGTTTCACAGCTCTGTGCTGTTTGCATCCTGTTGATAAAAACCTAATTATTGCTAGTTGCTTTGTACATTTTTGAATATGGTTGCTTGTTGTTTTTTAAGTCTGTCTTATAGTTCATTTATTTGAATGTGTAAATATGTTCCAGTTGGCATAATGCAATAGCTTGTGGTTTAACAGGAGGAGGAAGTAAGGAGCCTTTCCTATAAAATACTATGTATGTAACAGTCGTCTAGTGCATCAGTTATGGTTCAGTGGGCAGGCTCTTTCCTCTGATACATGGACAAACCTGTATGTGCTCTTACTGATCTCTGTGGGATTTGTCTTTATATATATTTGGGGATAGACTCTGGCTGCAAGTAGGAATAATGCTGAAAACAAAACAGTTCCAGTTATTGCATCTAATATCTTTTGTCACACAGTGCAACAGCCTGGATTTGTGCAGTCAACATTGAGTGGAATGTACCACGATATGTGTAGTAACAAATCTGAAAAGGAGGAACTTCTAATACAAGCCCAACCACAACAAACCTGTTGCTCCCTAAATTCAGGCATTGCTTGGCTTCAGTAGTTTGGCACAGCGAGCGTGTTTGTTAAATGTTTGTTAAATTCCACCATGATCTCTTAAACCTCTGCTCAGAGCATATTGAACAAACTTGTACCCCCTCCCTCGTTTTTGCTTAGGCAGCTGCTTAAAAAGGCACTTCACAGACAACTAAATGGCATAACTCCTGCCCCAAAGACCCTACAGTCTAAATGCCTAGTCTTGCATATTTGTGTGAATAAAGGGTACAAGATTGGGCTCTTAAGATTTAATCTCTTAGAATTACGGAAATGGTTCTCTTGGATAAATTGAAGGGGCCTTGCCCATTGTTTTAGGCCCCACTTTGCTCTAAACTAATTTTGAGATGCAGAAAATATTACAGGTTCTAAATAAATTGTCTAAAATGTCACCAGTATTACAAGTATAACAGAAGTAAAAGACTTTAATCCGACAGATAATGTGTTGAGCTGTTAGGTCACCATCTCTGCAGTATGAGCACAACACTGGCCTGACTGCTACTGACAGTTGGTGCTACTGCTCCCATTGAAAGGTCTGGCATGACAAAGCACTCTGTAAATTGCACTTGTCAAAGAAAATATCAACATTAAAGTTGAGCTCAATGGAAAACTGGGCTTGGAAGGGGGTTTGTGTACGTAGAAATCCATGCATGTGAAATAGAAAAGGAAGGAAGATGATGTTTGAGAAAACTAACCAAGTATTCAGAACAAGGTATTAAAGAATGACTATCAGCTTGGTTACATTCAAAATCTGACCTGTTTCGTAGTAGGTTCTCTTGGGTGAATAATTCAGTTTGAAAAATAAAGTTGTTTTTCTGTTAAATCCACTGTTCTCTCATTGAGATTAAAAACTGTTACTTTTTTGCTGTCTGTACAACAGTAGTCAATAATTATTGAAACACGGAGCTATCTTGACCCCTTTGTTGATGAAGTAAATAGTAAGATTGTTTCCAAGGCAAACGGAAGCCAGGAGAGGAAACAGTGTGGGAAATTACATCTTTTAAAAAGATGTCAGCAATGGAGGGTGAAAGAGAGCTCTAAAATGATGAACCCCTTGTCAATGGGTGTCTTAAGTAACTAAGGCCGGTGACCTGGCTCTGACTGGCAAGGTCATGCTGTCCTTGGGCAAACTCAATTCAATGGCAAGGATGCATTGAGACTAGTAAGTAGAGTGTCATGACTTGCAGTTATGGCCTGTGGGCAAAAACATGGAGGAATCTGCCAGTCTTATCTATAGCGCATTCAGATCTCATGAGCAAAGTAGGGGACTGCAAAGAACATCTAGAGTTGAGAAGAGCATAGGCAGGGATGTTGGCAGTGAGTCTATCACTTCACCTTGTGACTCCTCAGAAATATGATCGAATTCTAGGGCAGTGGTTCTGAACCAGGGTCTGGGGACCACTGAGTAGCCGGGAGCAGGCTTCCCGGGGTCCGGAAAGCAGGGTCAGCATCAGACTTGCTGGGGCTCAGAGTGGAAAGCTGAAACCCCACTGCATGGGTGTGATGTCCGGAGCCCTGGGCCCTGTCATCTGGGGTTGAAGTTGAAGCCTGAGCAATATAGCTTCGTGAGGTCCCCCTGTGGTGTGAGCCCCAGGCAACTGCCCTGTTTGCTACCCCTAATGCTGGCCCTGGCTTTTAGATGCAGGGAAAAAACAGTTGTTGTGGCACACATGGGCCAGGGAGTTTTTATAGCAGGTTGAGTGGGGCCTCAGAAAGAAAAAGTTTGAGAACCTATGTTCTAGGGTAGGAGCAGGCAATCTATGGCACACGTGCCGAAGGCAGCCTGCGAGCTGATTTTCAGTAGCACTTACACTGCCTGGGTCCTGGCCACCAGTCTGGGGCGGGGGGGGGGCCCTCTGAATTTAAATTTAATTTTAAATGAAGCTTCTTAAACATTTTAAAAACCTTATTTAATTTACATATTATAGAAAGAGACTTTTAAAAACGTTAAAATGTAGTACTGGCATACGAAACCTTAAATTAGAATGAATAAATGAAGACTCGGCACACCACTTCTTAAAGGTTGCCAAACCCTGTTCCAGGGTGATCACTTGAGACACTGAAGTAGCTCTATTGTATGATGTGATGTTTGATATTGTAGTAGATTTAAAAAAAAATAAGGGTGGTCCTGAACCATCCATCAGAGTGGGAATGTAGGAGGAATAGTTGTGGAAGTGCCTGCCTTCAGATAAAAAGTAAAACCAAGGTTCCAGCCATGTATAGCCACTTCTTGTAAGTGGTGGGGTGCTAGCCCAATTCCAACCTGGGTGACCTACCTGCGTATTATTTATTATTATTTCCTATTTGTATTACAACGGAATCTAGAGACCCCAATTGAGATTTGGGCACAATTGTTCTAGGCGCCATACAATCAAGACATGGCTTGTTTCATATTATGTGAAGAGCGGACAAACTAGAGTGGGAAGGGAAATGAAGGCATGGATAAGTAAAGTGACTTGCCAAATGTCATAAAATCTAGAAGTCAGGGCAATCGACTGGGATTCAGTCTGCTAGATCAAGTTGCCTCTCGAATATCTAAAGTGTCTCCCACGGTAGCTTTAGTTGAACACAATAGTCTTCTTTTCCTGCCTAAAATTAGCATAAGGGGTTGTGTACTGGTATACTGGCTTCAGTCTCACCCCAAAGGAGGCTGCACTCAGAGTGACGTGAGCTTCATAGGTATCATTGATGTGCTGCTTTGCAAAACACCCTGGGATCCTGTGGGATGAATGTGTCCCTAGGGTGACCAGACAGCAAGTATGAAAAATCGGGATGGGGGTGGGTAATAAGAGTTTATATGAGAAAAAGACCCAAAAATTGGGACTGTCCCTATAAAATCGGGACTTCTGGTCATCCTAGAATAGATGTTCCATAAATGTAAATATTGGTTGGGCTGCATTTTAAGGGCAAGAGGTATCTGGAGATCCCATAGGAAGGAGCGCGATGCTAGTGCTTGCACTGTATCGGCTACTCCAGCTGCTGTTTGTTGTTAAAGGCTATGTGCGTGAGAGGAGGAAAGGCCGCTTTGCCAGATGAGCTTATGGAAAACAGAGGGGTCTACAACTATGTAGCATTCCAATGGCACCATCATTTTCTAAAGTTCAATGTTCCCATCATTTTCGTATTGGCACCATGTTAATTCTCAACATGTTTGCAAGGAACGTCTTACGAAACCAGATTAAAATCACTATTGTACATGGTTATTAAACACCATTCTTTAGAGAATGTTGGCTGGCTTTTGTTGGTGCTAAAATGAGCTGTCAAATTCATGAGGTTTGATTACTGTTTTTGGCTGAAGCTTTTTTCTGTACTCTTTTGTGTTGGGCCACTTATGCATGGCTGAGGAGATGGAGACTGAGTCCATGACCAAAACCTAAAGCCATCTTAGATGGTAGTGTACATTGTAGTATATGCTAGCTGCGTACTGACTAAATTGGGAATTGGTAGATGGAGGAATGGGAAGATCAGTGGATCTTACTTCTAGGTTGCTAGCTCAAATCCTGTCTAGGAGAGCACTAACCCACGGTGGATCTTTGGTGACATTAGTCTAGTTCCCAGTGGACAGATGGGAACACTACAGGCCACCAGCATAACTGTAATTTAGTTTGTGGACTCAGCACAGAGGATAAGGATTGCCTGGGTATACAGACAGAACTCTCTTCTCAGCTTTACAGTTGGTTGCCTCTATTTCAGGGTTGAGGCATCTTGTCAGGGCATCATGGGGAGGTGTGCTGCACCTGTTCTATAGCTTCAACCTCCTCGACTGTCATGCTAGTGTCTTTCAAGAGACAAATTCATTTGGGAAAAATGAAGCTAATACAAGCAAATACAGGAGCTGCAATTGGAGCTAGGATGAAGCTGCAAAACTCATCTCTGGATTCTGAACACTTTGGTTTTTCAGATCTGTGGTGTTGGTTTGAGCCCATCAAAAGTTAGTCAAACTAATTTCCCTTCAGTGGACAAATGCTTTGCAAATAAGATGTCACTGCAAGTCTAGGCAATGTTTCTCTTGTATAAGAGGCAAATGCATCAGAAACTGTTTTGAAAGAATGCTGTTCTGGTTATCTTGTTTACAGCTCACAGAAGTTGGAGTTATAGACAAGGGTGCAGCTACATTAATATGTAGAACGTTGTAGAAAATTTAATGCTTATACCTCATTGATGTTCTGTTCCAGAAGATGGTCCAATAATAGTAGACTGCTCCAAGAAGAGAGAGGGGGCCAAAACGAAGACACTCTCTGAGTTAAGAAATTACATGAGTCTACTGCTTTTGAAATAAAACTAAGTACTAGAGTGAGAACTTAAACAGTTCCTTTTTCTTTTTTTCATCCAGCCTTGTGCAAGATGTCTGGAGTCAGAACAAAGTAATTTTTATGTGCGAGCATCTAGAGGAATACAGATGACCACAGAATACCAAGAAGTAGCCACTGCCTTTTTTCTTTTTAATCTGGGCTTTCTTTTACTGCAGTTTAACAGAAATACTAGTTAAATGCTGGTGCTGTACAGTTTAGATCCTGCACCATTGCATCTACAACTTGATATACTTCGAATTTCAGCAGAGATGTGATGCCATTGGGTTTGTACAAGCATGTCTGTCACACTTCTGTTGAAGTCAAAGGTGCATAGCTCTGGTTGCAGGTGTGGGGTTAGTGATAGTAATAGGCTAGTGATTCTTGGCTTAAAGAGATGCCTGAACTTATCTTATTTAGATAACTTGACAGTGCTTGGTCACTGTTCAGATGGCAAGGGTTAAGCAGATTCTGCTGCTAATGCTCTTTAGGAGCTAAGTTGGTGCGGTATCTGGAAGAAGAAGAGCTTGGACTTGCATTCTATAAAACAACAACTTGGAGTGCAGTGAGAATCCGGCATGTACAAGTCAAAACAGGAACCGGAGCCTTCCTCTATAAATGAGTCCAACTGGTATTGCTATTTTTATATCTGCAGTTCTTTAAGTAGATTCACAGCATTTACGCACGCTGACTTTGAGCGACACAGTCTTGTTGCTAAAAGCTGCATGGCATAGACAAGCCCTCAAGGGCCCTCTCTTCTGTCTTAATGAAAAAAGTCAGTGGTGCTCTGCAGAGCATGTGGTAGTCATGTGGTGCTACCAACTCCTCCTCTACAGGTCTACCTAATAGGTATCCAGGCTCTTCATTGCAGAACCTGGATGCCTACAGAAGCATCTATAAAAGAGCAGAAGTAAATTTCACCTCCCCTAGTGGCTGCTGCAGCTAGAGAAGACTAGAAAGCCTTCAGCAGGAAGAGAGCTGCTAGTGAAAGGAAAGAGTCAAGTGCATTGCCAGTGGGGACCCAAAGCTGCAAGGAGCTGTCCAGCTGGACCAGATGCCAGAACTAGACCTGAGAGCTGCCAAAAGGACCGGAGTTTCCACAATGAGGTGCATTTGAAGGGAAAGGAGGCAATGGGGAGCAGGGCAGGGAGGAGTGGGAGATGAGAATGATGGAAGTATTGGGCAAGTAGGGTGAGATGAATTGAAGCAGGCGAGATAAGGGATTGTCAGATTTGTTATGGGAAAGGGAAAATATTCCGGATGTTAGAGGTTGTGTAAATTCAGGAGGTATCATATTTGCCACAAAACTTAGATTGTGTGAGGTAGCAAATGAGCTCAGGATTTTGGGGATGGGGGAGAGTCAAGAGGAGATATTCCTGGTGAAGTTTTAAATGTGTAGCCATGGAGAGAACGTGAGATTAGAAACTCCCCTATTTCTTGCTCCCGGGCCAGCTTTCTTCTTTGGCCCAGCTTCAGCATACAGCGGGTTTTTTGTCACCTGCCACATTGGCTGCCTCTGGTTCCCTTAGCATAGTCCAACTCTCTCCTTTTTAGTATATTAAAATACTGTGGATAACATTTTGTGCTTTGAGGCACCTAAGCTGCTTTCTCCCTTCTGTGTTAGAGCCAGTAGGTATCGACTTTTCTAAGCACTTCTTACTCATAATAGAATTAAAGAGGCACTGCCAGGACATACTTGGTCTGAAACTTTAAAAATGATTTTTAGCCTGATAGGTGCCCTTCTAATGGGGATTCTTTTCTTTGCGCTTTCCACATATGTCTGTCAATAAAGTCTACTAATTGCATGTCTTACAGTAGCCATCCAAATTCATCTTCAAACAAACCTATCAAAGCATAAGTTCTACTTAGTGCATTGTTACCACGGCTTGACTTTCTGCCTTGTTTTTCTGCAAGAGGAACAGATAATCCACATTGCTGTTCCACATATACATCCCTTCTGACTAGGCTGGGCTTGGCAAACCAAGAAAGGAGTGCAGTTAAAGAAAAGGAAAGGGTGTAGCAGAGGTTTTCTTGTCAGTATAAATGACTTGTTTGAGTTTATGTCAGTAAGATGATTAAATGTCTTATCTCTTTTTGTAAAGAACTTGAGCATCTGTATGATACCATTGGTAAAGTCTAATGTTCAGTTACATTTAAGTGACAAACTACATGAATTCAGCATAGTGGAACTTCCTTACTTTTGAAAAATACTTGCCAATGTCATACCTCTGTATCAATTTAGATTCTTTTAATTTTCTTTGTTTCAAGAAAAGAGTGAGACAGAGCTGCTGACTGACAGGTTTCAGTCTAAGGGTATGTCTACACTGCGAAGTTGTTGACAAAACGTTTGTCTTTCACAGGTACTTAACCCCCCCCACCCCTGCAAAAGAGCCACCCCCACAAAAGACAAAAGCTTTGCTGCCACAAGTGCCAGTGTGAACACGGCTTTGTTGGACAGCTGAAGTACAGCTTGTTTAGTACAGCTGGACAGCTTGTGAGAAAGAGACAACACAGTGCACCTTCAATTATTTCTTTTTTTTATTGAAGGTGCACTGTGTTGTCTCTTTCTCACAAGCTGCCTTGCCAAATGGCAATTATTCTGCAGTGAGCAGACTCCTGGACAGACATGACCGCCATAGGCGGAAGATAGTTATCCAGTGTTGATACCCTTTAATGTGTAATCACTCAAATATCTGCATGTCTGATTCTGCAGTACAAAGCCCTATAAGAAAATCTGACAGTATTCCTTAGCTCCTTCTAATGCCCTTTGAAAGTGTGTAAGAGACAGTGGCAGGACCTAACCCTGCAGGAATATTGGATCTCTATGCTGCCAGCTCTGTGTTTATTACCAAGAGAGCTTGTATTTGAGCTAGTGCAAAAATTGATTCTAATGTGGACTTTGAGTGCGATTCAAGTCAAGAGGCTATGGATGGCTGCTCAGTGCGTGGAAATGATTTTGACAGTCAAGAGGTATCAGCTTACACTGTATTACCATGCCCTCTGCACATTTAGTCTTTCCATGTAGAATGCATATGTGTGTGAAGCATCTTAGAACTTTAAGAACAAAATATTTTCATGTGTGCAAAACCTGGCGCTTATAAATCAAATGGAACAATTTTTGAGTTCTGCAACCCACCAAAAGAGTAGATCATTTAAAAAACAACAACCTGGTAAATAAGCATTCCCCCCTCTTCCTTACCCCTCCTTTCCCCTTAGTTATTTTCAATGCAGAATGGAATTCTTACTAATCCCTTTCTCACAGCCCCTGGCTGGGGAAGGGAGGGAAGAGGAACCAACCTTTTCAGAACAAAGATGAGAAACCTCAGCTCTCAGTGTCCAATTCAGAAAAGCTAGATGTGCCATAGGGACTGGTTCAGAATGTTGTGGACTCATCCAAAGATGACATCAGAGAGGATTATAGACTCCTTTTCACTTTGGGCTTTGAATCAGGCCCTGGGTGTTTCTTTGGTCAAAGTTATAGCCTCATCGTTGCAAAGTTGTAGGATTCTGGGCGCAGACAATGATCCGTCCTTTAGATGTTGGGTGATTTTAATGCTATAGCTACTTATCACTTTGCCTTTCTTTTCCCCAGTAGAAACTCAAACTTTCTTCCATCAGAAACTAAAGTAAAACATGAACTTCTACTCCAGATTACTTCCTCTGTCTAATGGAATAAAGTCTAAGTAGTTATGTATAGTTTAAACTATGTAAGTAGTGAAAAAGACCGCAAAATGCTCAGTGAAGTGCTTCCCCTATTTCAGCAATGATGCAAATAAAATTGCCGATTTCTAGTTACTTTCGATGTGCTCTATTGCTCAATTATCATAACAGCGAAATGAAAGGATCACTGGCATACAAGAACTGTCTCTTTCATGTATTTTTTCTCTTCCCTCCATGCCATACAACCCCCAATTGCTGGAAATAAAAGTGCCACCAAAGAAGCTTATTTATTTTATTAAGAGGATAGTTAGATGTTCAAGTATTTAAAATAAATATGAGAGATTAGCAGAAGTGACAGAGTCCTGTGGCACCTTACAGACTAACCAAAGTATTGAAACATAAGCTTTCGTGGGCTAATACCCACTTTGTTGGATGCATGCAGTGGAAGTGGGTATTAGCCCACGAAAGCTTATGCTTCAGTACTTTGGTTAGTCTTTAAGGTGCCACAGGACTCTTTGTTGCTTCTGCAACTCCAGACTAACAGGGCTACTCTCTGATTCATGAGAGATTAGGTATCTGTAAAATACTGTGAAATGCCTTTGAGTGTTAAATTGTTAGAGGATAGCAAACCACCAACAATGTGGGGCTTTGGAGCAACCTGGACTCTTCTTACTCAAGGAAAGCAGATTTTCACCACTAGTTGGATGGCCCCATTGCTTTTACAACTGAGTCTTCTAAACAAGAGTGAAAATAGAATAAGTAAATGGTACAAATGCTTCTAAATCACTTGCACTCTCCTTTTCTTAATTTGTTTTTAATCAGACATCTCATTAAGGTAGCAGATACTTGTCACTTGGGCCCTATACAGTGTATTGTTTGTTCTTGTTCAATTGTTGTTAGGAATTGCACTTCCATAAGAAGATGGGTGAATGCCTCTTAACATGCATCACTTGAATTACAAAGTATCAGATTTATACTTCATTTGCTACAGTTCTTTGAGGTCAAGGGGCTATGACCTGCTTTGAATCCTATGTTTAGGTCCAGACCTCCTTCATATGAGACATCTCATTGAAGTCAGTGGGATCATGGCAGAGCTTCATCCTTTAGTTGTACAAGGTTATAGGGGCGATATTGACAATGCAAGAGTTAAATGTTTAACCCTGTTCACAGAACCTGTGTTCAGGATGATCATTTCTGTCTAAATTTTACAGTTCTTCAGAGCTTTGTATAGAGAGGCCAGGCTGTAGTGACAATATGCCCAAGGTAATGGGTAACATTGCATAAGCAGTTGAAAGTGCTCCATGTCTCTCTTTGATGATGAAAGTTTGGACAAATAATCGCAAGGAAGTTTTCCGCCACTATCGAGAACCTGTTTTTTTGACAAATGAAGGGTCAGTCCCATAACTATTCCACTGCCCACTAAGAATGTAGCACACTCTGCTCCACCCTAATACACCTTGCATTACAAGCTGATGTTCAGTGAAGTACCCTGTAGGGGACAGGTAGAAGGGCAAGTACTGAAATCTCCCAGAGAACAGAGTGTTCTTGTACAGATTAGTTCACTGTCTGGATTCAGCTAACTGATATTTTCAGGTCCATTACCTTACAACAATAATGCTATAGAATGCAAACCAGTGCTGCAAAATAACCTGCAAACCAGTGCTTTGGAATTTTCATGAGGCTGAAACAGGTTTCTGAATTTAATTATTTTAAGGCAACTTCTCAGAGTGTGTGAAAGTTAATTCTTGCCTAATGAATAATACACATATCAAATAAAACCTATTTAAAGAGACCTTTAAAGCTTTTAGGTCCAAATCTTTGATTGAGTTGATAACTTTAGTAACATTTAAGGTCATGCCTACCCTTACAGGTTTACAGCTGTACCGATACAGCCGTGCTGCCGTAAATGCAGCTACGCAAACCTCTGTGCCGATGGGAGAGAGCCTCCTGTTAACAGGGTGGATAAAAATCTATTTTAAAAAAAATTGTTTGTTTTTTTTTTTGTTTAAAGTGGATTGTTTGATATGCTTTTTTGAGGAAGAATCCTATCTAAAGAGAGGTTTAATAGATTTTTATAACTCAAAGATATCTCATCATGGAATAGGGATTATACATTCTAATTCTATAGTATGAGACAATATATTCATGTAATGTTTAAAAAAAGTTCTGTAAATGAGTTCCAATAATTCATGGATTAGGAACCCAATCTTATGGGGTTCCACAGTCTTCTGTATAGATTATTTAGGTTAATATTTCTATTTACCCAATGGGACTCAGTGATCAGTCTAAAAGATACCATCAGAGATGCTTAGTTTTGCTGTTTTCAGACTGTGGATTGGTGTCTCCAGAGATAGCATGTTTGTTAATAGCAAACATATTTTAAAATAAATAATATATAGAGGTGAGAAATAACAGACCTCAACCCTATTGTCCTTCTGCAAATTTGTGTACACAGAGTCAATCCCTTACCTCTCCTTGAAAGTGGAAAGTTTCAAAAAGTTTAACAAATAGAAGATTGGTGGGGGCAGAATAGTTGTACAAAATTGTTTTGAGCAGTATGTTCCAGAATGAGCTTTTAGGTAGAAATCCATGATTAAATTGAGTCTTCCTGACTAGTGATTTAAATCAAATCCACCCTCCCTGTCAACATAATAAAAACAGCTCAATGAGCGGTGGTGGGCCGGAGGGTGTGTTTTTTCTCACACTCTTGAGAGAAGTTTTGCCAACATAAGGTCTACTGTAGACATGGTCTAAAAGTCAAATGTTGCTTAGGAATTTTTTTTGAAAAAAAAGTTTGTTTAAACTTTTAATAATTTTTATGGATGTGTGTGTTGAAAATAATAATCCCCTAACAGTCCTTGGCCATGTTTCATGCCTAATTTTTAAAAACTGGAAAATTCATTTTTATAGCTTCCTTTCTCCCAGCCCAAATACAATATTTATCTCTAAATTAGATGTTTACGATTAGGAGGAAAAGACCGTCTTTATTTTTTAAGTCCCATATTGATGCTGCAATTGTTTTTTTCCATCTTGAGCTAAGCCTATCAATACAGGATCAAAGGAAATGGGATTTTTGTTTTTTATACCTTATTATTTGTTTGCTCCTTCTTGGCCTTTGATGCTTTCAATATGGGTCAGGGCTCTGAATGTTATAACTGCCAAACTGCTGGTATCTCCTTGTGACTTGGTTTTATTATTGAAATGTAGTAGTTATACCCAGAAAGAATCTTTGTTTTAATCTCCAGTTTAAACAGTGGGAGGAATACATTGTCTTATGACCTGGCATCTTTTTCTGATGCTTTCGGATAATTTTTTTTTCTCTTCTCTTATCCAGAATTTTGGGTGGGTGGGTGGGGGAGAAGGGGAAGATCACTGTTAAAAGACTCTGATTCCACTTGTTCTCAGAAGTTTGGTGTGTGTTTTGTTTTTTGGGGTTTTTTTTACTAGTTTTTGTGTACAGCATTAGTTGATTACTCAGTTGGCACTTGCATATCTAAAATAAACAAATTGCCAAGCAATTGTTCTGTTTACAGTAGCCTAATTGCTTTTTGAGTTGAAAAGCATTTATACCTTTTAACCATAAAAACTAGTTACTGTTCATGTGTGCAAGAATCCCCCCCCCCCCGCTCCAAACTGTGTGGAAACCTCGTATTTGATGTCTAGTACGCCTCTTGAACTATTCCATTTATAAGTAATGAGGAAGGTGTTTCTTGTGGACCTGGACATAGGACACCTGAGACATTGGACATGTTGGCTACAAGAGGGAAACCTTCACACTTAGGCAGTGTGGCCTAAATGTGATCTGAATCTGGGCCAAGACTATCAAAAGCAATTATTGATTAAGTGCCACAACTTCTGGGTGCCTGATTTGAGACCGTTTAAAGAGGCCTTACTTTCAGAGGGTGAATACTCATTACTTTCTGAAAATCAAGACTCCTTTAAGGTGTCTCAAGTTGGACACCCAAAGTTCATATTTGTGCTTTGGAAATCTTGGCTTTGTTTTGCCCCAAAATACCCCAACATAAATAAAATACAATTGAATACCAGAAATCTGATTCAAAGCAACAGACCAAGAGATTCAGGGTTGTGTGTTTTTTTTTTGTTTTTTTTGTTTGTTTTTTTTTCCAATTGACAAGCCCTATGTCCAGTGAATTTGTTTCTGTCTTTTTGCAAGGTCGGGGGAGAGAGGGAAGCTCATTTATTGGTAGCTAATCATTTTCAGCTTTGTTGAAAACAAATGCCTAATCAATCAGGAGATGCTTGTTTTTTGTAGGCATTCCTAAGCCTCTGTCAGATGGGGAAACTGACTGACTGGCTGGAAGCAAACTAAACACACACAGTCATTTTTTTCATTACCTGTAAATCTTAGATATGGGAAGGCCTGTTGGATAATTTAGTCCATCATTCTACCTGCCAGTTCAGCATGTTCCTGAGTACTGTCCATTCTAAGAAATTCTGAGCACATTTAAGTTTAATGTCATACATGTTGTTTGGTAGTGCTTAGTTATACAAGAGTGTAAGACAGGTCGGCAGTGTTCAGTTACATCAGCTTCTACCTTCTCCCTCTTAGTGATAGGGAGGGTCTGATCCTGCACTGTTAAATTTTGGTCTGTTGTGAAGTCCTTTATTTAGTATGCAAAGTTCACGAAAGCTTCAGTGGAGGGACAGATGATAAAGTTCTGCTCATAATAGAGATTCCCTGAATCCTCCTCAGGGTTATAACTTACTTTTCCTAATTTGTCCAGGGTAAACCTGGTTAAATTTGAGTTTCCTTAAACATGTAAACTGTCTTTGACATAGAAGACTGAATAATAGCAGAGGTATGTTTGAAAGTTACTGTCCTCTTCTTAAGCCTGGCTTGGGACTGAGCATCTGGGATTTCAATTTTTCATACTCTAGATGCCCAAGAAAGACATTCTTGTCATCTCTGTTGGAAGTCAGTAGTTTTGACCTCTACATTCTCCAGCATACAGCTGTGATTTACATCAATGCCTTTTCTAAAGTTAAATGATCTTAAAGGCCGCTTCCCTAGGGCAATAACTAGTGCACTCCTGTGGGAAGAGTAGTTCACGTCTTGTGTTATCCAGTTCCTGCTATCCAAGTCCTTCCTCTTCTCTGGGCATGTGTTTTCAGTTAAAAAAAAAAAAAAAAAAAAAGTTAGTGTGTGTGTGTGTGTGGATACTAAAAAACTCCAATACAGTAAGATTGTGTTTTTTGTTTTTTTTTTTTTTTCCAACCCTGACTACATCAAGTCAGGCTACTAAATCCATATTTAAGGATAGAAATACGTGGCTGGATTTTTTTCTCCGCTCCCCTCAATACTGCTGAGTATCTGCAGCTCCCACTGATTCCAGTGTTTTGCTCGGTAAATTTAAAGTGCTCGTCATTGTATGTGCGTGTGTGCATATGTGTCTACATAGGGATTGGGGAGCCTGACTTCTGGAACGGAGATCTGGAAATCTTGTCATAATGCTGAAGTGTGCTGTTGTAATCCAGCCGAGGAAAAGGGAAAGATAATATTTCTACTGAGGCTAAGTCAACCATTCTGCATATCATGTATGTTTTCGGGCATACATTTTAAAACATCAGAATATTAAGCTCCACATCTACAAAGAGAAACCAGCATCACGTATACACTGTGGCTGTATGAGTTAGTGTTGATGAGGGAGCCTTAAGCCAGCACACTGCTGCCATAAACAGGCATAGCTTTATTGACTTCCAGGGAGTTGAACAATTTACGTCTGTTATGAACTTGGCCCCCTGATTATTTTTTTTTTTTTTTTGCTGTGCTTGACTTTGATTTTTAATTCTGCAGATCACAGTGCATCAAGGCAAAAGAACCTGGGTTTGGAGCATGGTAAAGGGATAGTTGATCACGGTGTTTTAGGAGACAAAATGCAGTCTAGATTCACTGCTTCATAGTACTCATAGCAGTTGCTAAACCCCCACACCCCTCTACAAATGTTCCTAACTCTGTGCTTGCTGAGCACAGACATTACTTAATATGCTTGAACCCTACCACTGGCAGTAAACAAGTTAATGTTCGATGAAATGGAAATGCTTATCCCACTCACAATGTCAAGGCTGTGCTCTGTAATAAGTATAATTTCCTGCTATTTAATTCTCCCTCCTGATGGAGGACCACTTTACTGTGATTCTTACATGTCACTTCTCAGGAACAATACTGCCGGTTAGTGAGGGTTGGGAGTATTTTTATTTGTCCTTTTTAAAACTAAGACCCCAACACTGAGCACGTTACTTGGGCACAGCTCCATGATGCATTCCATAGTGCCGCGTATATAAATCACAGGACTGTGTTGCCGCCTCCTTTCTGAAATCTGTCATTCAGGGTACTAATCCAGGAGTGACCCAACTGTTGATAAAGCATGAGTCAGGCACCACCCAACAACTGTCAGGCTGGCTAAAATTCATGAGATTTGAACAAATATTAAATTCAGAGTTCTTTGTATTTGCCTTTTGGTTTTTGAACTTTGAAACTCTTTCGTGTGACCGTGAGGCGGGGGATGCTAGAACAATTTCTATAGTGGGGGTGCTGAGGGCTATTGAATCAAACTATAACCCTGTGTATGATGGAAATCACTTCAAGACAGGGGGTGCAGCAGCCTCCCCAGCACTCTTAGTTCCAGCACCTATGCCACTAGGGTTAGAAGTGTGCCTTCATTTTTTAAAGTAGCAGCTGAGACTCTCACATAATGGCATGAATCCAGGTGCCTGGGTTTTAAAAAGGAAACTCCAGTTAGCTGAGACTTGGGATTAAAATGATGAGAGTCAGCAACACTGAGTGACTGTCTCTTAAACGTGATTATGATTGTTTTGGCCTTCTGCACAGAACTGAGTTTCATTTCACAGAGGGTTGACTTCCATTTTAAGTGTATATTTTTAAAGTGTGTTTAATCACTTAGACTCCTGGAAAACCACAACTGGAATCTTTAGGTTGTTGCATGGAGAATCTGCTGCCAAAGAATGTCTTCATTCATACTGTATTTCTGTTAAGATGGCAGCTACACCCATATATTGATGGAGCTGACAAAAATACTTACAAACCATGCTAATATTATTTCATTAAAATTCCTTTGATCATCATTTCATTATATCCCAGGGCACTTTCAAATTACTCCTGAATGCACTAAGTCTGATCTGGAACTAGCACAACTGGCTTACACAGGGAAATCTTTCCTAGTTTAGAACAATACTGTAAGTAAAATGCCGTAAATAAAGGAGATCTGCTCCTTTCTTGCTTTGCTTTAACCCCATTCTCCATCTGATGAGAATGTGCCTGGAGTGGAATCTTTAAAATGAACATCTGTATGACAAACAAAAATCATTGAATGGGACACTGTGTGGCTCAGGTTGTCTTGCCTTGAGGTATCTATTTAAGTTTTTCACTGTAGAGAGGGCTGAGAAATAGTCTTGCAACTGTAGAAGCTACAGTGCAAACTTCCTGTCTCAATACATCAATCTCCAGATCAAGGAGTTGTTCAGCTGGCCAGATGGTGACTAGACTCATGGATTTATTTATTTTTTTTTAATGCTTTTATTACTTTCACTTTCTTGGAATTGCATCAAGTGTTCACTCTGTGGGGTTTTTTTTTTTTTTTTTGGTGTCTATGGGCTCTTACTCAGGGAATTCTTCTACCTAGTACATACACTAACACTCCTTTTCCATCTTTTCTCTTTTTCCCTAGGGCCAACAAGCCGGAAATGTCTGACAAGATGTCAAGCTTTCTTCATATTGGAGACATTTGCTCTCTATATGCAGAGGGATCAACGAATGGATTTATCAGCACCTTGGGGTAAGGGCAGCTGTTCTCTTGCATTGAAAGATGTCCTTAGCGGTGCAAAAGACCAACAAGGCTGAGCTAGTAATCCTGAGTCTAACAGATCTGGGTGTTTCCTGAGTCCATAAATAATGGAATAAGTTGGGGGAGTCTTTACAGAAGACTTGTCATGTTTTGAAAATAGCTGAAAGCAATATAGCAGATAGAAAGCTATCACTTAAGAGGACAGAGGGGCTGGGAATGGAAATAGTATGGTTTTACCCGGGATGGGCAAACAGCTTGCTATGGTTAAGTTATGGCGGGGAGGGCTGTGAGGAATAAAGTGTGCTTTGTGCGTGGGAAGAAGCAGGCCCCTTGGCATAATCTGCTGATGGAGGATGGAAGGCATCTTAGCTAGACATTTTAAAAGAAAGGAGTAGGTCAAATCGCATCTGCACCAGTACTTACTGCTAATGACTGGTCCTACCTCTTCCAACATGATTAAGATTTCTCATGTAAATAACATCACGCTTCTCCAACTCAAGGGTATTTACTTTTTTTGTTGCTGGGCTGCATCTCCAGGAACTGGAGCGGTAGCCCTGCTTTGCTTGCGTCTGTTGCTTGCTGCATTTTGGTGGCCTGTCCACCCTGACAATCACTATACTGCGTGCTCCCTGGTAGCATAGCTATTCAGCAACTCTTCTCAGAAACCAGTTCAGGCTGCTTCCTTAATTAATAAGCGTTAGGTAGCCACTCTTCTAGGGCAAGGAAGCTTTCTCCTGGTGAGTGTCATCAGCTCCAGGAGAATCTAAGTTTTAAATAAAAAAAAAAGACACAAACCTGTTTAATTTCACTCTCCTGCTACTTGGGGACAGCTCTTCACTTCAGAGACTGGCACTGGAGCTATTCACTGGACAAAGCAGTGAAGACTGGAAGAGGGGTAACAGCAACCAGGAAGCTGAATGAGCAGTAAAGTAGCAGTCAGAAAGGTTGATGGGTGAGGGCTAGAGAGAGACACTGCTTCTCCCTTCCAGCAGTAGGAGGGACCTGCAGAGTAGGAGGGGGTAGGTGAGGCAGTAATAGTGGCTGCAAATTAATTCAGTTCTTACTGTCAAGATGCTTGTGAGAGATGAAGCTTTTGAACAAGGGAAATGGACAGCGTCCCCTCTCCCCGTTTCCCAGCAGCTAGTGATGGTTGGCATCTTACCTGGATGTTGCCCCAGACTTTCTTGTAGATTTAGTCTTAGATTTGAACTGTTAGGGTTCTGGAATAGCTGCTAAAGTTCCTGAGTAGGTATGAGGATGAGTGGGTGCATGGAATCATCTGTTGGAGGGAGATGACTCCAAAAGACAGAAAAGATAAGTACATTATAGGGAGGAAGATATGACGGTGGGAAGGACTCAGAAGAAAGGAGTTAGGAAAAATCTTGGTGGATGTAGAGAATGCAACTGAAGAGGAAAGAAGGAAATTAGAGGGAGGGGAAGAAGTACGTACTGAAAAAAGCACCGTCATCTGTTGTAGACAAAAGAAGAAAATATGGGATGCTGCCAGAAGAGAAAGAAGGTATGATAAAATCAAAGCATGTAGTAAGTAGGGTTGGTCAAATAGTATTTGGCGAACATATTTGACAAATTTCCCAGGTACTCATCAAATATGATTCATACTCTTTGCAGAATTCAAGTAGCTGTATAACTGGCTAAATATTACTTGAAGATCATTGGTGAAATTAATTGAAAAATATACTTGACTATTTTTAATACTGTTAAAGTAACCCTAAGAGTAAATAACATTTTAAAAAAAACAAAGTAAGATTTTGATTTGACAGTACATTTTAATTAAATACAGTGCACAATAAACAACTGGCTATGGCTTTGAGAGCATTGAAGCAGCTATTTTTTCATCATGGCTAGTAGATTTAGTCCTTGTGTTTTATATGTAGATTTGGATGTATTTTTTTCAAGACCTGACCAACACATTTCCTATAGCAGCTTGGTATTTCTATTAGTATTTTCTTCAAATTCATTCACAGTATTTTAAGGTAATGGTACTGTAAAATGGTCATGTGTACTCTGAGCCAGATTTGAAATAGAAATTCCAATTGCTTTGTGAAGCATGGAATGCATTAGCATCTTAATATACCTTCATAGTCAAATTATCTTTGTCCCATAGTTTACTTACTGTTTGACCTGAAGAAAATTTAAAATAGCTCAGGAGAAAAAATCAATGTAATCGTACTCAGTTGTTATGATACAAGGCTATCAAGACTCCTTGTCCTGCTGTGACGGCTTACGCATACAGTTAATGAAGGATGGAAAACACATACTATTATAAATCCTAATGCTGTTTCTTCCAAATAAATGGAGAAACCCTATCTCTGAAGGATGTTCTTGTTTAATATTCCTGTAATGTGTCTTCACTGCTTAATCAGAACTTCCCTTTTGCTGTTTTCCAAATTCAGTGTTCTGATTATTCTAATTACTATTTTATTATGTATATAAATCTTGTGTGTTGCACACACTAGAAAATTATTTTCTTTGTTGTGATGATCTACCATGGTAGAGATGGGAAGTTCACCTTCTCTTAAGTCCATGTAAACTCTTCTGAATCAATTAATTTTCTCTGAACTTCACCATTTTCCATAATTGTCTCAAAGACACTCCCTGCATGTAACCAGCCTCTGCAAAGAAAGTTCCCATGTTCTAGATCTCAAGCTGCCTTTCCCAGCTGTTACTATATGAGAATGGAGTGCCCCAAACCTTCAGGACATTGTGGGGAACTGTTCTTTACACACGTGTAGAAGGCCTCTTTGAAGGGTCAGTGGAAATGTCTTAATTTGAGCCAGGAAGGTCAAACTAGATACTTTAAAATATTTATTTACTGAGACGTTTTCACTGTATATAAAAAAAGAGAGATGGTCTAAAAAGTGTCCAAGGTATAAGACTTGTGACAGGTTACAGCAATATACTTACCTTGTTTCCTTCATTCCCTGGGAGTAGACATGCCCCCATGTCTTTGCCAGTACATGCTCAGAGAAGAAGCGCTCTGTTGGAACTCTCTGATGGAACGCCTTACAGGTGCAGTTATCCAATTCTACCCCCTTCCTGGTAAAGCAGGAGGAGGTTAGATTGATCTTCTGTTGGTACCAACTTTCACTGGACTAGTTAAAAAAACAAACAAAAAACCCCCATTCCTCCATAATTAAGCCAATTTTGACCTGACCCTGGTGGTTCTTTTCAGTGATGTGTATTTGGCTGTCTGGCTCCAAGGTGAAACCTTTACCTTTTGGTGACTGGTAAGCAAGGATGCATCAATTATGCCTTCCTCTCTCTTTTGGTAGTGTGTGGTCCCTATGCTAACATAGTTTATGTTCCTGGTGTTTTGGACACTGAGGCTTCATTGGGGATAATATGTGATCTGATGCATTATCATTTTCCTCTATTTTGCTACCCTTTAATGGGGGCCTGTTTATAACATATTCCCAAATAGTGGTATCTGTCCAAGACGTGACATTTGCTTTCTGGCCTTTGGCCCATATTCTAATTAGATGAGCAATCTGTGTGTTTCCCCAGGAGGGGACATGAGGAAGATGCAGTGAGCAGGAGTGAAAACTTACTAATTGTCCTGCCTGTCCAGCAGTGTGCTTCTGGACTACACAAACAAATTGGCTGCATGCTTCATAGAAAGATCTGGCATGAGTTGGTTTCTGGGAATTGTCTGTCCTCTGAAGTGGCCAACAGGATTGAGTATTGAAAGCAACCCACTTTATCTCGTACCTAGGAAATAGAACTTGCAAACAAAAACACCTTACCTGAGTTGCTCGTTTCTTTGCAGCCTTGTGGACGATAGATGCGTTGTGCAGCCGGAAGCAGGTGATCTTAATAACCCACCCAAAAAATTCAGAGGTAAGATGATAAATTTACTTACAATCCTCTGTCAAATTTCTCCCTAAAACTCACCTTTGGTGTGATGTTTGCGAATGAACTTGATAAGTGTTAGGCTGCTGGTGGCCTGAAACCCCCGGCGTATCATGCTGACTAATATTGTCTCATAGTTTCCTTATACTCCTCCCCCTGCCTATATTCACTTGATTCCTCTTGTCTTACACTTAGACTGTAAGCTCTCTGGGGCAAAGACTGTCTTTTGTTCTGTGCAGCGCCTAGCACAATGGGGTCCTGGTGTACTTATCTAATAGTTTAAAGATGTCCTATCTCTGTTTAAGAATGATGGCGGCATGTGTCATGCTACAGGGCTTGTCTTCACTAGCGCAGGGAGAGATCGATCTTATGGCGATCGATTTACTGCGTCTGGTCAAGACGAGATAAATCGATCGCCAGCGGCGCCCCCGTCGACTCCGTAACTCCAGCTCGCCAAACAGCGCAAGCTGGAGTCGACAGGGGAGCGCGCCGCCAACCACCGCCACCGTGAGGACGGCAGGTAAGTCGGCCGTAGATACGTTAATAACATAGCTGAAATCGGCGTAGCTGAAATTGCGTATCTACAGTCGATCCCCCGCCCTAGTGAGAACCAAGCCTTAGAGTCTTTGAGCTACTGGTCTTCTATAGGGTGATTTAGCGTCTTCCTGTGAACCTGTCTTTTCCACAGGTGATGACTTAAACTCAATCCCAGTGTCTTTCATGGTGTGGAGACACATTGCTATTTTATGTACTGAGCAACTATTTCACAAATTGTTGGCTTGCATAAGTTTAAGAACACATTTTGGGTGTGTTTAGTTTAGGCTGGTTTTCTTATCAGTGCAAACAGGATGCAAACAGGTTTGTTTCATTTCCTTTTCTCCATGTGTAATTTGATTCCTTTAAGATATACAGAGAGCGGAAATAGGTTTAGTATTGGATAGACAGAAACTGAAAATGACAGAAAGTAACCCTAGGAAAGAAAATGAAAGGGAGTGAACCTGATTCAACACAACAGCTCCTGTTTTAACCTCACCAAGTACTAATAAGTTTAGGTTTGCCTGCCTGCCCTGCACCAGGAAATTAACCCTGTGAAAGATATGCTTAGTCACATGGGGTAAAAGCCTTCATCTTTCAGATCTTAGATAGGCAGTGGCAAAAGAAGACCATGGTGACTTCTCCTTGTTAAACTAATTTTTGAATGGGAAGGGAAAAAATGAATGTCGGTCCATTCTCAGTTAGTTTCTTAAATTCTTTCTCTGTGCCCCACTCATTTTTTTTAGTGCCTGAAGTTCAAAGAAACCAAATAAAAGATAAATTAATCTTACATTGCCTCCTAACTCTTGCTAATGAACAGAAGATGAGCACTAACTGGTTAAAGAGTGGGTGTGTAAAATGTTTGCCCTCTCTCTACTGGGTGTATTCTGCAGCACACTGTCTTCAGTTTGTGTTTGCTACCCTGTTTCTTTAGATCTGGAATGAATTTTTTTTGAGACATGTGGTGTGCCAACAATCCCATTGAAAAGCTGAGAGCTGCAGGTGATCAGCTTCTTTGAAAAGTCATGTACCCTCTCCATTGCTGTCTTGCTTTTATGACAAGCTGCAGTTTTTCTTCCCTCACAGTTCAGAACACTGATGAGATCACATTAATTTAAAACAGCCTGTTAAAAGGGAATTGGGATAAATGGATTATTGTTGTTAAAGTGCCATTTTTTTCCTGGGCACTTCAATACTAAATGGCTAATTGGTGTACTTGTATACAATGCACTGACTATACTGAAGAAGTGGTCTAGAGTAGTTTTAGCACTTGATGTTAAATTAGCCAAGGAAAGTGGAGTGCTGCTGTTCTGGATGTTCTCCCATGATCTGGATTATGTGACACTAAACAAATTTTGATCTTAGCATAAGACTAAGGAGGGGAAAAAAGAAACCAGACTTGACTATTAAGAGCCAGGAACGGTGAGAAGAAGAATAGAAAAAGATATAATTCTCACCCACATAGCTTACTACAGGGAGGTACAAGTAGCTACCACACATTTGTCCAACATATAAAATATTATGTTTGGAGGTTGCTTGTAAATTATTAAAGGAGCAATGAATAATCCGACAACATTTTCAACCTGTTTAGAAGCAATTTTACCAAAGACTTCACAAGAAAGCCTATATGTTCTTTCCTTTAATCGTTTACGGCAAAGGAAGGTATGAAACCTTAGCACAATATTCTTTATATGGTAATTCCCCCAAAATACCTTCAAAGTGCATAACACTTCTTTGCTTGTGTATTTTTATATGGCCCCCATCATCACTACAATGAAGCATTTCAGGTTGACTTCACCACCTTCTGTGGGGTAGAGAAGTGTTTCCTCATGTATAGATTGGAAATAAAGGCACGACAAGAGTAAGTGACTTGCCTGCGGTCATGCAAAAATTCTATGGCAAAGCCAGGAGTTCTGTCCAGGTCTCCTGAGTCTTAGTCCAGTGTCTGAATGACGAACGAGCATCCTAGCACAAGGGACACTGATACTTCACAACATACGCTGTACACAGTCACCAGAGAAAGTCAGCGTCCTCTTGAGTGGAGGGCAGCAGCGAATCAAGGACTGTAATTGCGCAACAGGGGAAACTTTGGTTGAAGATATGCAGATACCACTTAAGTTTACAGATTCTTTAAATAGCAGGTGATTTGATACATTTTAACCTCTCTAAAGAAGGGCTCTCCTGAACTCTGCATGACTGGCACCATGTGGTCCCAGAGTTTAGTCAGACTTGAGGCTTAGGGCCCTGTGATGCTTTCTCAGCACATCCTGACATGTAAGCTGCCTTGTTACCCCTCTGCCTCAGTGAGAGGAATTTGCTGCTGCTAAACTATACTTCGGCTCCCTGATGCTCCAGTCCGTTAGCCAGCCCAAACAAATTCATCTGGACTCTGCCAATCCAAACTGTGCTTTGCAGGTTAACGCTTGGCATGCTTCAGTTCCTGAACTCTCCTGAAGTGTTCCCCTGCAGCATCCAGACCATTCACTGGGCACCCACAGCAGCAATACCAAGTCCATTGTCTCCAAAGAGACCAAATATGCACCTACCTGCTGGCTCAGCCAAGCGTGCATGCTTCACTTCTTAGAATAGCACTAAGATGCCTTTATAATAAGACAACAATAAGTTTGAAGTGATACTATGCAGAGATAATAGAAAATGGTTACAAATAAAACAGAAGTATAACATGTTTCTAAGACAGGGGTCTCCAAACTATGGCCCAGGGGCCGGATGCGGCCCACGGCTTCGATTTGTCCATCCCTCCAGCCGAGCAGGCACATGGAGAAGCCACCGCTGCCCCCCTGCGAGCTGTTGCTGGCGGCCCCAAGTGCACCGGGATGAGTGCCCCCGCGGCAGTAGCCGGAGGAGCAAAAGGGTGCGGTGTGGTGCGGCAGCGCCTGGAGGAGCAAAAGAGGGGATTTTGCGTATATTGAATTTTTTCACAGTTGCTTCGGCCGGCGAAGGCCCTTCAAAAATCTAATCTGGCCCTTGTCTCATAAAGCTGGGAGACCCCTGTTCTAAGAGACTACATCTAACCTTAACAGGTTTCAGGCTTTCTCTAAAACAGTTTTCTCACCTCCAGTTACTTTTCAGCTTTACGACCCTACATAGTTGGGGATCCACCCCTCATAGGTGCAGAGTGTTGACCTAGTGTTCCCTTAGCTTCGCCTTTATATTCTCCAAGGTCCATTGTCTTTGTCTCAAGAGTCAGGATGACCCCCTGGGGGTCAACATGTGGTGTTCTTCAGGGTGCTGATGCCATGTAATGTGTTCATCCTCCTGATATGTGGTGGTTACCTCCAGTGCAAACGAAATGCCCATCGTCTCTGACATCCCCATACTCCATTTACATTCTAGACACATGCAAGTCAACATTGCCTTGTCTAGGACAAATGTGTTTATAAAGTCTGCCTCTAAAATACACTTTAGGAACATATTTCCAGCACACGCACCTAATTCTGTACACACTGTCTGTACATACACGAGTCAAAAATATCATTGGTTGATGAATCACCAGTTTTCATTTGATACTACACGACGCTCTTTACAGATTACACCTTAATGCTACAACAGTTGTGTTATAAGTGTGTCCGTTCTGATGGAAATTCACATAACAGTGGGCCAGTTGGTATTGAGAGGGCCTTAGGGTGACAGCTATATCTGTGTTGCAGCCGTTGGTATGAGTGGCAGCTCATTTAGACCTATCCGTGCTGGCTGTACTCTTGCTAGCTCACTGAAAAATAGCTGTGAGGACTCCTCAGTGTGGGCTGAACAAGCCTGCTTGCCCCTCCTCCCCAGCCCTGTCCTGCTGATATACACTCGCTTGTGTAGCTGGCACTGAAGCCTACACTGTGACATCCTTACTGCTATTTTTAACGAGCTAGCTAGACTACAGTTAGTGTTGGTACGTCTACGCAAACTGCAAATCACATCCCTGGAGGCCATGTAAACATAACCTTTGTCCTAAAGCTTTTCCGTTCAGCTAAAATATTGCAAAATCACTCTGGACTAAAACAGGTAGATAGCACAGGTACCCTCAACCTATGGGCTGGGTCTAGTCCCCAACAAGGTCTCGTGCATCTCACATGTTTTAAAACTAGGGCTGTCAAACGATTTTAAAAAAATTGCAGTTTTAATTGCACTGTTAATAATAGAATACTAATTTAAATTTATTATAAATGCTTTGGATGCTTTTCCTGCTATTCAAAAATATAAATTTCAGTTACAATGCAGAAAGCAAAGTGTAGAGTTCTTGCTTTATTATTTTTGTTACAAATATTTGCACTGTGTAAAAAAAAAAAAAAAAAAAAAACCACCTGTTTGTCTTAGCAATTGGCTGAACAAGAAGTAGGACTGAGTGGACTTTTAGGCTCAAGTTTTACGTTGTTTTGGTTTTGAGTGCAGTTAGGTTAAAAAAAATCTACATTTGTAAGTTGTGCTTTCATGATAAAGGGATTGCACTACAGTATTTGTATGAAAAAATACCACTTATTTTTTACAGTACAAATATTTGTAATAAAAAATAATTTAAAGGAGCAATGTCTACTCTGTATTCCTTGTTGTAGTTGAATGTGTGATAGTGATTTCACATGGTACTTGTTGGAGCATAGCATTAAGTGGGATCTGGTAGGCTGTAATAAGGCCTGCTCTCCATGAGACCTAAAAGAAGAAAATATGAATATGCTGAAGTCTAACTTTTAGCTTGACTTGTGGGGGCATTCAGAAAGCATTGCTATAAGTAAGTGGATATGGTTATTTACATTCTAGATTTCCATTAGAGTAGGAGCCCAAGTAATCAAAGGCCAGTGATTTTTAGTTGATAGCATGTCTTTATGAACAGAAATGTTTACATGTTGTAATCTGCTTTACATCCGTGTGTGAGAATCTGCTTTCAAATGAGTTGTGCTTCAGCTGTGCAGATGTCAGTTAGTACTTAAAATTCACCTTCTTAATGGGAGATGTCAGAAACATGACTGGATTTCACTTTGATGGCTGATGCTCTTTATAAGAAGTGCAGAAACCTGCTTGAGCTTCTGTGGTCAGAGGTAAACTTACACAGATATCTTTACTGCTATATTAAAAGTAGTGGTAAAGAGATGCCTAAGGCCAAATTCTGTGCTTGGATATGCATGCATGAACTTTATAGAATTCAAGGGAAAATGCATGCATACATTTCCAGTGGTAGAATCTGGCCCTTCTGCTTTCACTGAACTATCAGCATTTTAGAATTAAAAAGTCTTATTGCATAGATGATGATTAGTCGCATGTACTGTGCTCTGAAAGCTCCACTATCAACATGGTGACTTTACCTTTGATGTTCTGATACATAGCTCTTACTTCACAACTTTTAGAATATATCTCAGTGTCCATATGCGTAATGGTTCAGTTACATCAACAAACAGATAAATGTAACTGTCACACACAAGTCTGCTTATAATAAATACCTCCATAAGTATAATTTAAACATTAACACACTTGAAAATGGCCCTTAGAACTAATTACCGTGTGGTTTGGTTTTTTTTAAAGGATTCTCTGCGTAGCTAATCATTCTTGGATTATTTTGCCCACTAAGGGCATTCCTTGTGTTCAGTGCTGAAGAGATGAGTTTTGAGGGAAGAATTGGATGAGCATTGTGTCTTGGTGACCCATGATACAGGAGCGGTTTTGTTCCAAAGGGGGAGATAGGAATGAGAAAAGGGAATTTATTTGAGCTTTTGAGTTACTGTGGTCAGAAGTAAACTTGTAAGAATACCGTTTCGAGGGCCTCAGTGCTGGTTTTGCTGGGAGAGCAATGGAGAATAAATTGAGATATCAGGCTGGTATAGTTGGTGCAGTGGAAAGAGGGGATGGTGTCAGAGCTGAATTTTCTGAGACATGGGCTGAGGCAGAATATTGCTGGGCTTTGAAGAGAAGGATAAGTAGGCTGCTGTGATAAATGAAAACATCAGATAGAAATTCGTGTCTGATGTAAGAAGCTTATATGCTTCCCAGAGCTTTGAGAAAGGTTGTTAGTTCAGTTGTTTTGGTCCTAAGTCACTGTTAGTTTGGGTGCCAAGAGTTATTTCATGTTTTGAATGCTGGCACGCTTTACATCCTTCACCTACAAAAATGAAGTGGAAAGACTGCTAGAAGACTGCTATTTTTGTTGTTGTTTATTGCAGAAGCAGTTGAGTGGCCATAAATTGGTGTTAGGCAGCAATTCCATGGCTGTGAAACTTGAGTAGTTTTTATATTAACTTCTTAAATATGATTTTCTCCCCCTGTCTGAGTGGTGTTGCCCTTCATAGTGGCATTTTCTACTTTGGTTAAGGAAAAGTGCTACAGCAGAACCGGTTGTCCGCTTGAAAAACATTCTGAGACTTTAAGGGTAGGGTATCTTTTTCTTCCCCCCATGATGTCTGCAAAAAAAATCTTTAGGAAACAGCATTTTATTTACCTACCTTGAATATATTCTCGTTACAAATGACATCTGCAGCAATAAAATCCTAGTTTCACAATTCTTAAAACCATAAGACAAATCAGTAATCTGCGGTATTTTTGGATAGTAAAAACTATTCTTAGGCCAGAACTGTGGGGCGTTTGCCCCCTCTCCACCGAGGGAGGGTGGCGAGCAGCGGTGCCACGCAGCTTGGACTTCAACCCAGCATGGTGGGGCTCAGGGTTCAGCATGGTGGGGCTCGGGCAGGGAGTGTACCAATTTCATCCCCTGACTCCCCTTTTTTTGTTTGGGTTGTGGGGAGACACAACCAAAAATTGTAACTCAAAGGGGGAACTCAGCTCAAAAAGATTGAAAACTGCTGACAGGTGTGTTTTTAGAAAGCTGAGATCACATTTTATTCATGCTATCAAGGCTGTTTGAATAGGATTATAACTCTCATTGTAGATTCAGAGCCTGGGTGTAGGATCTTGCCAGTCTTGTGACTTAATCCCTAGCTCATACTGAACAGACTTAATATGCTTTTGTGGTCCTCGTAGGTGTGTGTGTTTCCTATCAGAATTTAGCAGTGCAGTAAACCTTTATGTTAACGTGATGGAAGACGTTAGGGCTTTCCAAGTAGCCTCCCTCTACTGCTCAAATGTATTTATTCAGGACATGGATCTTCTTGCAATCTCAGATAGACTGGATAGTTTGTAATAACTCCATTGCAGTATAGTGAAGAAAAAAATATGCTTTTTGGGGTTGGTTAATCCAGCTGCCACCTCCTTCTGAGAACAGTGTTTTAGCTGTTGCTGGGCAACGTTTCTTTTTGGCAAAACATTCAAGGAATGAACCTGTACCTCTCTTAGACTTAAAACGACCTCATAGCGAAGCAGAAGATGAGAAGTTGAAATTCTGTTTCTTCTTTGGATCCTAATCCATGTCGTTTCTGAGTAATGGTATCATGAAGGATTTTATTGTGCTTAATGCTACTACTAGCATTAAGGCTAATGTTGAACATCGCAGTCTTTGTAACTAGAGTGTGTATTTGAAATGAAGCTGGATAGTAGAGAGAATTTCTACTATATATGCTGGCTGTCTTGATGAGATTCTCTTATGTTATGCTCCACATTCATTTAGAGAGAGACTCTCTCTCTCTCTCTCTCTCTCTCTCTCTCTCTCTCTCTCTCTCTCTCTCTCTCTTTTTAACACAGAGTTGAGGATTTTTAAGGATGTGCATTTCACACTTGCCATCAAGACTCAAAAGATTTGCACCCAAATTCTTTGTTTAATGTGAACCAAGTCACACTATGTACACTGGTTGTATAACTCCATAAACTATAGCACTGCTGCATGTTTCTTGGTTGTATATTCCCACAGACTGGAATGATGAATATTTTGTCGCTGACTTGTTCATAGCTCAGAATTAAGTGCTACAGTGAACTCATCTTTTAGTTCAAGTTTAGTATACCTGTCCTCAAAAATGTGAACCATTTTATTTCTGTTTAGCTTCACCTAAAAAGAGTTGTGGAAAATGTCAGTGCTTGCATATATCTATGCATAGATTCCTTCCCCCTGCCCCCACCACTCTGAGAGTAATTAGAGCAGTTTAGGCAGCTGTATATTACTTTTTGCTCCAGAACAGATAATCACCAGATGCCAGCTGAGTATGCTGCAAAGAACTCCTATTTTGATAAGAGTTTGGCAGAGGATTGTTCATAGAATGATGAAGAGTGGAGAGGTTTATTGCTTTCATTAATTATCTGGGTATCTAGAACTCTCATGGGATTTTTTTTTTCCTTTCTATTTAAATGTATCTGGTAATGGCTTAAACATATTTTGGTGACAATGAATTAACAAATTAAACTAGTAGCACAAGCTTTATGCATACAGTATGCAGAAATGATTTCAGTCATGAATTTGCTATACTGTAACTTTTGGAAAGTACTCTTCTGGTGTCTTAGAGAAGAAAAGTAGATTCTTTTCTCATCATATTGGCAATGTGGCTCCATTTCAGTTTTGAAATTCATGGGTTAGATTGAGATGTGCTCGCTGAGTATCTGAAGTTTAAACAGGGTGAAGTCGTAAACACCTGCTTATTACACTGGATTTTTCTTAACTGTCTGACATAACATTTTAATGCTGTCTCTTAGTCCTTCACAACATCTCTGCTGATGTTATGGTCTCTTCTTAAACCAAGAAACTTTTTAAAGAATGGAATTCTGTTCACATGACTGTAGGAAAACGTTATGCTAAACAATGACAAATTTAGATGATTAAGATTTGGGCTATGTGCCAGAACGGCCTTAGACTGTGAAAGGAAGGGGCACATGGAGCACATTCTATGAGTGGATGTTGCATCTTCAAAAATGCTGATCACTTTAGACCATACTGGAATGACAATGATTTGTTCTACCATTCCAGCTGATGGTATGCGTCTAAATTATCTATGCTATCTTCCTGAAATTTTGAACTATCAACAGGCAAGCCATCTGTCTATCCAAGGTAGAATTTTTTATAGCACTTATCACTCTGGCATCTAAGTGTTGAACAAAGTTAATGGTTCCAAAAGTATATTCTCATGAGCTAAAGCAGAAATACATTTTTTTTTAATATCCACCCAGATGTGAAAATGCATTGGGTGTACTGGAAAAGCCAAAAAGGACTCCATTAAATACCAGTGAAATGCACTAGACTCAGCTTTTTTTGGAGAGAAATGGCACGTAAAACAGTATGGTGCTTGCAACTTTACAACACTTGACTGCGGTTGCCGTAGAAGTATATCAGGCACTGCAGTTATATTTGTTAAATGAATAGGGGTGTCCCTCAGATACTTCTGTGCCATAACTCCTGATACATTCTGTTCTGATGAACCACGTCCAGTGTCTCTAGATTTGTTTTCTCATTCAATGAAGAGGAGAGGACTTTGCCACGTCTTTACAAACATGGTTTGAACCTAGAGGTTCTATACTAATTTCCGTAGATATTAGGAGTGAAATTCTGCATAAGATATGTAGGGAGAATTAACCTGAATGAGACTAGAGTGCAGCCACGGGAGGGCACAATTTAACATAAGAACCAACCAATTCTCATATTGAATTAGCCCCAGAGTCGATCAAGCCCAGTAAATTGTCTCTAACAGTGTTCAGCATCAGATACTTTAGAGGAAGGTTAGAG
Source organism: Dermatemys mawii (assembly GCA_007922305.1). NCBI lineage: Eukaryota > Metazoa > Chordata > Testudines > Dermatemydidae > Dermatemys > Dermatemys mawii. The sequence continues at coordinate 14,894,180 of ML677372.1, read as the reverse complement.
AAAAACCCCCAATAAACAGTTATGGGATAATCTGCCTCCCATGAAGCTTTTACCCTAATTTATAATAGGTAGAGTGACCCGACCCCCTGAAAGATGAGGTTTTATGTCCTCCTCAATGTGTCTTTTTATTAGCATTAACTATTATAACACTAGGTATTTGTATAAGTTCCCAATAGCTGTTTGAACCTTTGAATTTTGTATTGGGCGAGGGGGACAACTTTTATTAGTTTTGATTTTTTCCATTCTATTCTGTGGGAAGAAATAGATGCTTATTCGCTATTGTCCTGTTTCTTAAGGCAGGCTGGCATTCTGTAACTGTCTTCATGACTTTCCATGTGCCTGGAAATGTGGGTGACATTCAGTGCCTTGCTTTGGGTACTTCGCTGAGACGGCTGCCTAGCTTGTAGAACATCTTAACAGTGACTCTCTGGAGTGGTGTTGCTGTATTTCCTGGAGAAGGAACACCAAGATGGCGGTATTGAGGAAAGTACAAGGGAGACAAATGGGTGTGGACAGGCTCTACTCTCTAATGCAGGGGTGGGCAAATGTTTTGGCCCGAGGGCCACATGGGGGTTCAAAATTTGTGTGGTGGGCTGGGTAGGGAAGGTTATGCCTCCCCAAACAGCCCGGCCCCACCCCCATCCGACCCCTACCCACTCCTTGTCCCCTGATTGCCCCCTCCGGAGGTGCCCCCCCATTCTAACTGCCCCCCAGGATCCCATCTCCTATCTAAGCCGCCCTGCTCTTTTTCCCCTTACTGCCCCCTCCTGAGACCGCCCACCCTAACCATCCTCCCCCCCGCCCCAGGACCCTACCTCATATCTAAGCCCCCCCTCATCTCTTGACTGCCCTGACCCCTATCCACACCCCTGCCCCCAGACAGGTCCCCTGGGACTCCCGCACCCTATCCAATTCCCCCCCCACCCCATCCAATGACCATCCCCTGCCCTTGAGACCCTCTTCCTCTTATCCAACCTCCGGCCCCCTTACCACGCCGCCAAACCATGCTGCCATGACTGATCGCCAGAGCGCAAAGCCACGCCCCCCCAGAGCGCTGCTTGCACAGTGCACTGAGGCTGAGGGGGGAGAGGGACAGCGGGGAAGGAGGGAGGAGCTAGCCTTCCTAGCCAGAGCTCAGGGGCTGGTTAGGAGAAGCCCTCAGGCCGTAGTTTGCCTACCCCTGTTCTAATGTGTACAAGTAGCGGGAGGGAAAATGAGATGGACTTCCTTGGCATACAGTGTGAATATTGTGTGGTTTGGTCAGTTGAACTCCCCCGTTGATCTGCACTGGGACGGAGTATCGTGGTTAATGTGCAGCATTCAGCCAATTATGGTTAGTTGGTTGGTTGGTTTGTTCCCCCTCCCAACCCCCCGACAGGCTCATGTTTTGCACTTAGATAAATGAAAATAGAGGTTGTTTTTATAAATGATGGAGCAAACGTCCTCAGACTATACAATGAGCATGAATATACACTGCTGGAGCTTTACACAGGAGGAAGGCTGGGCTTGTGGTTAAAGGACTAGACTGGAACTTGGAGCCCGCTTTTTCTTAGTTCCTGTCTTGGTGACACTCACTCTGTGGCTTTGAGGAAGTCACTCGATCGCTCTGTCTCAATTGTCCATCTGACAAATGTGGATAATCCCCTACTTAACCCTCAAGCTGAGAGAATTAGTTAATTGATATTAGTGAGGTGGTTGGGGAAACACCTTCACAAGTATCTTGGTGGTACTAAAAATGAGGTAACTGAAATGCTCACTAATTTAAATGGTTTTTGTATCACCTGGATACTCTAAATATGTTTAAAAATTGTTTTCCTCACTGAAGGTTCTGAATAGTTCAGGTAGGACTGAGAGAAGGCTTGCCAAAATCCAGGGTTGAGCTGTTAAAACCTAGTCCCAACCTTGTAGACAAAAGAATACTGTGGCTTTGTTGCCATAGTTTCAGTGCAAAACCTGACCTTCGCTACAATAACATTCGGTTAGAAAGAAGTAGCTAATCAGTTTTCTAAAATTAGTGTGTTCCCTAGTACATAAGCTGGTATGAACAGGATATTTAATGAAATATTATACTTAGTTACAAGAGCCCAAGAGAATGAAATGCCTTGATGAGTTGTCCCCCGACTCCACCTCTAATCAGGGGAGTGCCTAGCCTCCTTTTAATACAATCAAAAGTTCTTGTAGTTTGTGGCCTGCTTATTATTTAAGGGAATTCTGTTGTTCTGTTCTTCTCTGCAGCTGGCCCTCCTCGCAAACACCCTTTGCTTTCTTCCTTAATAAACTTTCAGACTCTGCCCAAGGGAATAGGGGCACCTGAGCCTTCTGAAAAGTCACTAAGGATGCTGATGAATCAAAATTGATGGCTCACATCCATACTAGGAGTACTAATATAAAACTTTTCAGAGGACTTCAAACAGTTCAACAGTAACCGAAAACAACAACTTAGTGGTCTTCGTCCATGGGTCTCAAGCACTTCGTGAATTCTCTATTTTATATGCAAAAGTTGAAGGGAAATACTGAGGCACAGAGAAATTAAGTGTCCAAGGTCATATAGAGGTTGTTGGCAGAGCTGCAAGTAGAACTTCCAGGTGTTAGATTCTACGTGTCTGCTTTAAACAGTGGGATATGCTGCCCCCAATTATAAATCTGATTCTCCAAAATGCTGATAAATATGGAAACAAAATGGAGCTCAAGGGAGGTGCCTAATATGCTAAAATATTGCATTTTTTTAAAAATAACTTCTCCAAATTTTTCAGAGTTCTGGGATGCATAGAACTCTGTTTGACATGGAATAACTTACGCTAATGCATCTATCGTGTTCTGGGGAGATGGTCAGTGAAGCAGAGGCTAACCCTAGGATGGGATATATTTCTAACTCAGCTACAGCTTTCATGACCATATGAAGATCCAAAAGACCAGTCCGTTAGCAATCACGAAAGATATTATGTATTTTGAACCTGTGTTGAACACACAGATCAATCTTACTGGAGCCTGAGGTAAACCTGGAAACACTCATCCCTATCTCGTGTGGGTTTTTGGGCTTGGAAGGGGAGGAAGAGAGAGACTGAGACCAAAATAAATGGGAACTGAGCGATTTTTGTCCTTTAATTTAAAGACTTGATGTTTCACTTGAACAGGAAATCAGACGTGAAGATTGAAAGAATGAAAAAGAAAATTAGACTTCCCCCTTTTAGGAGAGCTCATTGAAAGAGCTGATTTGGGCCTGTTCTGCATTGTTCATTCCTGTTCCAGCTCCTGTGCTCTCTTCCCCAACTGAAATCTCTGCTTCAGCATTACTGAATCCCTATGCATTTCTATTTTCTTTTTTTTTTTTTTCCCATTTAGGACTAGAGCAGTGCTGATTGGTAGCCCTAGACACTGAAGCCCCCTGTATGCACAAAAAATGCACAGTACGGGTAGTGGCAGTGAAAGCTTCCCAACACTGCTACACTAATGTGCCTCAAACTTGACCTTGAGAAGAACCACCTTGGAGGCAAAATTATCTTAGTGTCAGTACAGGAAGTAGAACCTAGGTTTCTAGACTTGGTGCTCAGGACAATCTGCTGTGCAACATTTCCACTCCACCAGGTAATGCTTTCTGACTGCTTGCTTTTTTGATATGAGATCAGTGTGATAGCAAACTTATTTTTTTTGTGTGGTTAGGAGATGACTCCACATGATTGATAATACCCCACATGACCGATCCTCTGCAGTGTACACCCTCCATTTGGTAACTCCGTTTGGAAATGGTCTGGGCTACTTCTGAATCTGTCACAGAGATCATTGTGGAACTCTCCCCTCTTTGGCAGATCCACTCTTCAATTACAACAAGTTCATTGTTCTTGACCTTGTTAAATGGCTAAATATGACTGTAAAGTACGTCCACTGTTTAACCAATCCCCTGAAATTTAACTTGTGTTAAAACTGTCATTCAGTGGTGCAAGGAGACAACAAATTGTAGGCTGTATTAAGGAAAGCAGCTGTTAACTCCAGAAACTTTCTCCTGTAATGTCTAGAATTCTCTGACACTTAAATGAGTCAGCTACCAAGAAACTGCCCCTATTGGCTCTTTCTTAGCTTTGCTTTTGCTAAATGCAGCTTGCAATTCTTTAAGTAGCACATAGTTACAAAAAGAGGTGGACTACCCACTATCCACTTCCAGTACAGATTCTGTTAATTCAGCGTGACTATAGAATGAATGGTGAAATCGATGTGCATATCCTGCAGTTTTATACTAGGTTTCTGATTTATGAGCTTTGAATAGAAAATGACAGTTCACCTCCGTGTGTCGAGAATGAGAGCCCATGTAAGTTTGCATCATATATCTCTCAGGGTCTGCTCTCAACCTGTCTTACAGGATAGGCAGTGAGGATGAGGGTGGAATTGGTGTTCACACATCTCCACTTTGGTGCAAGTTGAGGGGAGAATTGCTTCTGGGTTTTTTTTCTTTCCTCCATCCTCAAATACAAGATATGATCTTGCTTGCTTGCTTCCACCTTGCCTTAATGTTTTACAATATGCTCATCTAGGCCTTTATGGGAAAAATCCTGTTTAATAGGGATGAAAGCAATAGGTTCTATAGAAAAGCAGTAGGATTTAAATACTCTAAAATCCCATAGAAAACATTTTGTTCTCTAGTCAGTTCTGTCTTGCTCTTCAACCTTTCTATAGTAGAGACCTAACTTGCATTAAAAGGTTACTTTGGACCACCTGTAACTTTGTATTAAATTCTAAAGGATATAAAGCTCAAATAAAAACCTTTTTAAAAATACAGTAGAACCTCAGAGTTACGAACAGCAGAGTTACGAGCTGAATGGTCAACCACACATCTCATTTGGAACCAGAAGTCTGCAGTCAGGCAGTGGAGAGCTCAAAAAACAAACAAACAAAAAATAAAAACAAATACTGTACAGTACTGTTAAACTACTTAAAAAAAGGAAAGTTAATATGTTTTTAGACAAGGTAAAGTTTGTGTGCTTGTTTCATTTAAATTAAGATGGTTAAAAGCAGCATTTTTCTTTTGCATAATAAAGTTTCAGAGCTGGATTAAGTCAATGTTCAGTTGTAAACTTTTGAAAGAATAACCCTAACCTTTTGTTCAGTTATAAATATTTCAGAGTTATGAACAATTTCCATTCTGGAGGTGTTTGTAACCTGAGATTCTACTGTAGTTAATGTCTACATAAGCAGACTCAACCTAGGAATACGCTGTTAAACACCTTGTCTTCATCCCTTAAACGAAATCCTCAGTTAAAGGGTTCCCCCTTGTACTTGTGTTTGGAGTGGTTGTAGCAGAGTAGGTACCCAGCAGGGGTCACGCACAGGACACATTTTGGCTTCTGAGCAAAGGTCAAGGTGCCAGAGTTAAACTGTAAAGCACTGTGATTTGGGTCCTGGATATATGCAAGACCTTCTGTTCTTCTCCGCAGCTGATTGTTGGAAGTACTTTTAAATTGTTAGGTGGGGACAAAGAAAGAAGGGGTGTGTGTGTGGGGCAGGGGCGGGGGGATGTTGAGGATTCTTGACTGGTAATCCCTTCACTTTCTGGCACTCCAAAAGGGAACCTTTGGGGCCTCTTATTGCTGGTGTTTTTACCTGTGAAAGTCACTTGAAAACAGACACTAGATATTCATAGGAGTAAACTGAGAGTATGATTGTGTTCTTCAAGACAGCATTATAGAAAACTGAAATTATTCTGAGCATCAAGCCCTGAGCTTCTCAAATGCTCTTTCACAAAACATATTATTTGTAAGGCCCTTTATTTTTGGTTTTTACTGAATTAATTTTATTTTTATTCTTGCTGAGAAATTCCTGGTTTTCACAAATGCTGTCATTCGTGGGAAGGTTTACCTTTTCTACATTATTTTTCCCCTCCTTCCACTAATCTGAATTTTGGATGCAGCTCAGTAACCTGGGCAGATCCCTTTTATCCCAGCTCTTCTCTCTGGAAGGAGAGATGGTGGATTAATAACTTGAGCCACACAGGTAACTAAACTGCTGTCTCTTCATCTGGAGCAGGTCTGGAGGTGGAGGAGGCAGCATGACGATATGCTGCCGTTGCCTCTTCCACTTCTGCTTCTGGACCCACTCTGGCAGTGGAGATGGTGGCTTGGTTATCTGCACAGATCCCAATATTTACCCAGAGAACTGTGAAGTTAAGTTTTTTGCACCTATTTTTAATACCAGTTAATTCATGAAAAGTTTAAAAACATAATAAAAACCAAAAATGAATGGTCTTGATCATTGGTTCACTTAAATTCTACGCAGATTCTCTTTGCGTGGTTTTATTTGAGTCTTTAGCAGGTTATTCCTAAAGCATTGCACTTACCACTTAAACTTCAGTCCAGATTTACTGGTCACAGGGAAGGATAAAACACAAACCACTCTACATTTTTGAGTATTTTCTGATTAGATTAAACTGGAGGGTTTCTCCGGGTTGGTGCTGGGGCCATGTGTGTCTTCGTTTCCATCTGGCTGTACTCAGCTTAGCATAATTACGTCCAGATCTCTTTCCAAGCTAGTTTGCCCAGCCCTTGTTTAAATTCAGTGTTAATAATTTTTGGCCAAAGTTAAGGCCTGGCTCAGAGAATTAGTCAACTAATGTGTTGTATGAACATTTCAAATAGTGAATATTAAAGTGTTGCGTCACCGTGGTGATAATAAGCATTGTATTTCTGCAAGTCTTCATATCTAACACACACAACTTGCACTGTCAAATAAGAGATCTGCAATAATGTGCTCCAGAACTGAGTAAAACATCAGTCATATGTGAAGGTAATTAGTGCAGTGTTCTCAACATGGGCAATTATCTTCTGCTTAGACTTTACAATATACATAACTTGATTAGAAACATGACTTCTTGTATGTTACTTTGAATTATAATGTTTGTTGTAGCTTTCAGTTTCCTAGAGCAAACATTTGTCTTCCCCTAGATCTGCTGACAGCAGTAGGAAAGAGTTTGGCATCAAAAGAAATACAAAAGCAGTAAGTGTTTCTAGAATGCCATTAGGATTCTCTCCTGGTTTAATTGGAACAAATTATTTCTCACATTTTGAAGAGCAGTTAAAAGAGAGTTTGGTAGCACTTACAAACCTTTTATTTAGTAAATAACAAAACTTTGATTGGTTGAAGTTAAAAATTATACAAGGGGGGAAAAATAAACACAGAGCCATAGGCATGAGGTAGTCAGAAAATTGGATGAGAGGGAGCAGCACTCCTGTAGAGGAAAGAATTTTGGCCAGATCGATGGAAATCTTTTTCCTTTAGAGCAGTGCATGATCTCCAGCCAACACCTACTAACTTGAAAAAGTGAGGAGGCAGAGTTGGGGTGGGGAGTCCGCTAGTCTCTGGGTGGGGGGAGTCAGAGAGAGAGAGAGCTATTCCTTTTCTTGTTAGTGATTCCAGTCCTATCTGCTCAGTGTGCATTAAATAAAAGCTGTTGTGTGTTTTTGAAGAAGCTGAGGATAAAGACAAGACGTTATCTGCTTTTTCATAGTACCATGCAGAAAGAAGGCATATGCATTCACTCCTCCCCGTAGAAGTCTCCTGTTTGGAATTCTTAGAACCTGAGTATTTGGGAAAAATTCCAGCTTGGACTCTGGAAGCCAGGATTCCATTGAGCTCGGTTGTGAATTCACTGCTTTTCCTAGTAGTTTACATCTTTTTATCTAGGACAAGGACATAGAAATATATGGCAATTCCTACCATATTGGATCAGACCTATGATCCTTCCAGTCTCTGACACTGGTGATGCATCTGATGCTGACAGGAAAGTGTAAGAAGTCCTGTAGTAGGCAGCTGTAGGATAATCTGTTCCCTGGGGAATCTCCTCCTAACCCATAATAGTGAATGGTTTAAGTCCCAAGCACAAGATTTTTTCTCTTCTGAAACTTTTTTAGTTTATAATTCTGGATATTCTTCTTAAATGTATAAGAATCCACTCCTGTATTGTCTTGCTATATTTGTGTCTTCAACAGCAAGCAAAGCTTTCATTTAAAAAACTACACTCTCTCTCTCTCTCTCTCTCTCAGGGTTACATAGAGAAATATAAACTGATGCAGCAATGTCTGCGTGCTGTCTGAAACAGAAATCTCTGAGATTCCTGTTCACTTTAATGGGTTTTTAACTCTGAAGCCTAGTAATGGAATCGAAATGTATAAGCTGCTAACTGTTTCACAGCTGATCACAGCATTCCTCTTGCCTCCTCCCCGGCAGCTATATGATGAAGTTCTGCACTGTTTCCTGTGAGTTCATCTTTGGCCTCATAAGTGGGTGGAGCTTAGGTTGTGGGTGGAGTTTGAGTAACACCAATCTGAGCCGGCACTTTTGGCACTGTTTTTTTTTTTTTTCTTCTCCCCTTGATAAATTATCTATCTTTTAATTAGGTGCTACAATAGGTTGTGGAAGGGTGGATCCAAGTAATTCAGAGGTGTTAGTGACCTCACTAACTACCTAAGTAAGTACTTTGCTTGCAAGAACACATGATGTATATGTGTTGCTGAGGAAGTTTTTGGCTTCATTAACTGAATGAGGATGGTCTCTGTGCTTTGAGTGTGCTCAATACTGTGTGATGCACCAGGGATAGCATCTTCTCTTATGCAAGGAAAGTAGAATCTCTAAATCAGAGCAACACCCCCCTACAGAGGAATTATACTTTTTAGATGCTTTAGGGCAGGCCTGCACAACATATGGCGGCCCATGGGGCTCACTGTGCGGCCTGTTAAGACTTTTGGAAATCTGCGGGGGCGGGGCTGCGGCACGCTCCTACAGGGCAGTATGTTTATCACTGCACAGTGTCAGACATGCTCTCCTCTCCCCAGAGTGGTGCTTCCGCGCAGCAGCGCTCTGGGGGTGGGGGGCAGAGTTGCGGCACGCTCTCGCAGGCAGCAAGTATGGCTCTGCACTGAGCCAAATGCTGCTAGGAGCCTCGTGGTAAGGGGGGTTGGATAAGGGTGGGGGCAGTCAGGGGACAGGGAGCAGGGTGGGTTGGGGTGGGATCCCGGGGTGGTGGTTAGGGGCGGGGAGTCTCTGGAGGGGGCGGTCAGGGAGTAGGGAGGTTGAATGGGGTGTGGGAGTCCTGGGGATCTGTCGGGGTGAGGAGGTGGATAGGGAGCAGGGGAGTTGGGTGGGATCCTAGGAGGTGGTTAGCAGTGAGGAGTCTCTGGAAGGGGCAGTCAGAGGACGAGGTTGGGGGTGTTGGATGGGTTGAGAGTTCTGGCGGGGCTTGTTATGGGGCGGGTATATACTCTGTGTGCTGCGTGCCGTTTCTTTCCCTCTCTGCAGGCTTCCACACACCGACGCGGGTGTGGTGGTGGCATTCATTCGTTTTCACAGCTGGTTGGTTGTGGTTTTTTGTTTTGTTTTTGCTGAGTAATATGGCCCTCGCCGCTTTCCAAGTTTGCAGGCCTGGTCTAGATGATACTTAGTCCTGCCATGAGTGCAGGGGACTGGACTAGATGACCTCTCAATCGAGGTGTTGAGGTAGTATCTGTGAATGCTTTTAAATCTACAGTCCTGGAAGTGAACCCTGGATAAGGGCATTTTGTTAGGGAGCAGGGGGTTGTTGATCACATTCTCTTTGGCTTTATCTTGGTGTGGGATGGTTTACTGCATGTTGCTTATCAGTGGGTCTTACTGTAACATTGTACCTGGGAGTATGTGCATGTGTAGCCCTAGGAACATGGCTATAACTATTTAAAGGGGAAAGAGCAAAGGATTATTTCAACTTTATAATATCACATGGGAATGGAGGAACTCGGAAATTACTCCTTCATGTTTACATGGGCAGCACGGGGATAAAGCGCTGTTTTGTTGTTGTTGTTGTTGTTTTTAAAAAAAAGAACAAAAAAAAACCCACTGTAAAAAGCTACCATCTTTTCCTTTTTCAAATCCCTCCTGGAGACTTCTCTCTGCCATGATGCTTAAAACAGTGCCCGGCATATGGTGAACTGGAACATACTGCTTATTATGCAAAGTGAATCTACCTCATTCTTTCCAACCCTTTGTTTTTCCCCACCTGTTGTTGTGTGTTGTCCTGAACCTCGATTATGAGCACTCTGGGGCAGAGACTCTATTACTTGTTAATACATCGCCTAGCACAATGCAGCCTCTGATCCTGGATTGGGATGCCCAGCACTACTGTAATACTATCACTACTAATTAATAATAATAAACTCTCAACTTAACCATAAGTGGATGGCAAAAATAGGATCGAGGGGTTTGCCAACACCAAAGATCAGCCACACGAGTCCCTCTCTAGTGATGGGGTTTCAAAAGAAATTTTTGAGTACTAAACCACAGTAACACCTTTGAGCTTGTATTCTGTGTGCTATTGAACTGATATTTGATTTCTACTTGGAGCAAATATCTGTGTAGGATTAAAGTTTCATCCTATAGAGAATTCAAATTAAGTAGTCTTTGGCTGTTTAGCTACCAGTGCAGTCAAGTACTTGCGAAGCGGTAGTCTCAAACAAGTTTTCAGTCACAAACTTAAACACCAAGTGACTTCTCGCTGTCAGGTTTCAGAGTGGTAGTCTGTATCAGCACATCTTCTTGTCAACTGTTTGAAATGGACCATCCTGATTATCATTACAAAAGTTTTTCTTCTGCTGATACTAGCCCACCTTAATTGATTAGTCTCAGAGTTGGTATGACAACTCACATCTTTTCATGTTCGGTGTGTGTGTGTATATTCCCTCCATGCATCTAATGAAGTGGGTTTTAGCCCACAAAAACTTATGTCCAAATAGATTTGTTAGTCTCTAAGGTGCCACAAGTACTCCTTTGTTCTTTTATCTGTCAGAGATTTAAAAACTGACACACAGCGTGCTTGTTTCCTGAAAACATGGTTAAAGGTTTATTTTAGAAACCCACAAAGACCCAGCTACTTTAAATAGCTCTTCCTTTAGTGAGCAGTTAATTTAATGTTTGCGGGAAACCCTCTGACCCTTTTCTTTTGGTTACCTCTTCTGAAGGCTGTTGGTATCCTTTTGCGGTTTGAATTTATGGGATCCTGAAGGAAGCTCAGTGTCAAATATCACTGAGTATTGGCAAATGTAAAGATGAAAGGGGACTTAACACACTTATATCAATGGTGCTAGTACAGTGAAGTTTGTCTAGCTCTTTCATTGTGAAACACAATCTTTAAGAGAGTGGTGTCTAATCATTATAGCAGGGTATTGGGAGTTGGGATTCCTGGGTTAAGTTTCTTTCTCTGCTAATGAACTGAAAACAAGTCACTTTATCACTCTGTGATTCAAGCTGCCCACTTGAAGAATTGGCATTATCTCCCAGGGTGAGACTTTGTGTTTATAAAGTGTTTTGTCCTGCTTAGGTGCCATAGCTAAGGGTATGGTTACACTTACAAGATTATAGCGCTATTGGTTATAGCGGTCCCCTTATACAGTAATATATATAGCGCTATTGTATGTCCACACTCAGACGCGCCAGCGGTATAGCATGGCCACATTTGGGGCACTTCAGGCGGCATTAAGAGCAGCACATTAGGGCAGGTATCCTAGCATTCAGCTGGGTGCAACGTGCTTTTTAAACGTGAGGGGGGACGTGTTGTGTGTATGCGGAGGGAGAGAGACAGTGGTTTTTCCGTTTTTCTGAAAGCCTGTCAGCAAGCCTCCGTTCACAGAGGACTTTGTTTTCACACAGGCTCCCTCCTTAAACATTTGCATTGCTTATCTGCCGAGTTAAGAGAGAAACTCTAAAAAGGTACTTCCGCATTCCTCCAGCCGAGTTCAAAACAAAGGGGTCAATTGCCTTAAATGGCTCTAGGCATCTCCAGAGATCACTTGTAGCGCAGTGGGTGTCCACATTCTTGCTGTAGCGCTACAGCCCTTATTCCCCATGCGGAGATGGATTACGAGGAGCGCTATAACTCCGCAGTTATAGTGCTCTACGTGCCTTGCCAGTGTGGACGGGGAGGAGGTTATAGCGCTCGTGGGGGCTTTATAGCGCTATAAAGTGCCAGTGTAACCAGGGCCTAAATGGATCTATATGCAAGTGAATCATCATTCCACTGGCTTCCCTGCCCCCCAATATAACACATTTTAATTTCTTACCAGTACGGCACTGCACATCTCCACTTGAGCAAGATTTTCTCCTTCTCCTATGCTGTTCCTACAAATGTCAGGCTGCAACACACACACCCTTCATTTCCTTTTTCCACTGCTCTTTAGTCTTCATCCAGGCAGACTGGAAACAGAGGAGCTCGCTACTCTTGAGATGATGTATCTATCCCAGTCATCTTTATTTCCCTCATCCTGTGGTGCAAAGGGCATCCTCTAGTTTCTACCATTTATTTCAGTCTAGTGCTGGTCTGTTTAGGCTTCTGGGTGTCATGTAGATGGATTTTGATGGTTTGATTGATATGGCAGCTGATGTATGTTTGTTTTATGTAATGAGCTGATGTCCCCTGCGCAACCTTAGATCCACAGCTCTTCATTCATTATTTAGACCCGTCCACATCTGGATGTTCCCCCCCATTCACCACCTGGACTCTACCTTGAATGGTCTCTTAGAATATTTGCTAGCTGCTTGTGCTAAACCAGGGGTGGGCAAACATCTGGCCTGTGGGACTGTCCTGACTGGCCCACCTGAGCTCCTGGTTGGGGAGGCTGCTCCAAGCCCTTCCCCTGCCTTCCTCCCCCATCCCTCTGGAAGCACTCTTGGGGGCAGGGCTGTGCGCTTCTCTGGGAGAGCGGTGTAGCATGTCTGGCTCCAGCAGGGCCATCAGCAGCATGGTAGGGGAGCTAGGAGGTTGGATAAGGGGCAGGGAGTCCCAAGAGGGGGGGCAGTCAGGGGACAGGGGGCTGTTGGATGGGGTGGAGGTTCAGGGGTGGAGGTTAGGGGATAAGGAACGGGGAGGTTGGATAGGGTGTGGGAGTCCTGGGGGGCCTGTCAGTGTGAAGGGGTGTGGATAGGGGTCAGGGAGCAGGGGAGGTTGGGAAGTGGGTGGGATCCTGAGGGGGCAGTTACGGTGAGGGGGTCTTGGAGGGGGCAGTCAGGGGACAAGGATCAAAGGGGCTTAGATGGGAGTGGGATCCTGGGGGTGGTTAGGGGCAGAGGGGGGTCCGTGAGTGGGCAATCGGGACAAGGAGCCGAGGGTTGGATGGGTTTGGGATTCTGTGGGGGGCAGTCAAGGTGGGAGGGGGTTGGATGGGGACAGGCCAGGCTGTTTGGGGAGGCACAGCCTTCCCTGACCCGGCCTCCGTACAAGTTTTCAACCCCAATGTGGCCCTTGGGCCAAAAAGTTTTCCCACCCCTGTGCTAAACAATCTGTTCCATCTTGCATTCAGCAGTCTTGCTCTGAGTCCCTTTCCCAGACCTGAAGAAGGTATCTGTGTAAGCTTGAAGCTTCTCTCTCTCACCAGCAGAAGTTGATCCAATAAAATATTGCTTCATCCACCTTGTCTCTCTTGGTAAGGGATAGAAGATCCATAGATTAGGACAGGCTTTTTAAAGCTACAGGGCCAGGCCACACTTAGACAGACGTGAAATTCTCTTGTCTTGTCTTAACCTTATTTTAGGAGACTTAACATACAATTGGGTGCCAGGATTTTCCTTTGATATTCCCTTTCTGCTTGTTTCAGCTCCACCTAGAAGTCTGTCACACACCTTCCTGGATTGCCCAGCCTAAGCACTGATTCCCCTGTGATGACTCTTGGCCACCAGAGGCCACTGTGGTGTAGCATTGGAGCAAGGAGACCACTCTGATGCTCCATTCAGTGTGCTTCCCTGCTGATACTCAACTGGGATGCTTCAAGGAAGTGGTGTGGTGGGGGGAAGACTAGATAGGAGCCAATTGCTTTAGAAGAAGTCTGGGGGCTGGCTGAAGGTTCAGGGGGGCACACGGTGGTGGTGGGTTAGTGGCGGTAGAGGAGGATAATGGGAAGCAGGAACAAAATGCTTGAGGCTTCTTTAAGGTCCTCCACAAATGAGCTTGGAAGCTTCCTTATTGACAGGTTTGTGTGCAGGCGCCAGGAGTAGCTCTGAAGGTACCAGGGAAGGGTTTTGAAGAGGAAATCGGAGATGATTGTCCCTCTTTCCTCTGCTCCTTGCAATCCCTGAGCTTTTGTTGGTAGTCAAGAGAGCCTTGGCAATCTTGTAAACCTTTGATGCGTTGTTTAAACAAATACTGCTTTTAATTACACAGCTCCTGTAGCAGGTGTGCTGTAGCTGCTTTGGGTGTTTTAAGATTGCTTTGTAAACATTTGGGCAGAGTTAATACAATAAACTTATTGATTCTGAGAGGAGAAATAGGTTAGTTAGACAATCCTTTGATTGGAGTGTTCTTACCACTTGGCCAGCTGTATAAACCTCACTTCCTTTATTTAATTACTTATTTGCTCATATCTAATCTTTTAAACCTTCAATTATGTGTGCCTGTCACTTTGATTTGCTTACATAGCTATCTGTGCTGTTCATGGATAAGATTCTGTGTAGCTTTGGAAACAAACGTTTATCAGCTGATCAAATCTGACCTACAGCAAGAGTTTGGATGCCATAGTGATGGGTGTCATAAGAGCCCAGATACTGTTAGGAGTGTTGCAAGTCACAGATTTTGCATATGTTAATTCATACTTTTTAAATTTCTGTGTAACTGATCTTCGTATTACTGAGCATAGGTTCAAGCAAAGGATTCTATCCCAAATGCTCTCCTCTTATACCTGTTGGTAAGAACATCAAATCCCCTCTCTGGGGTAGTAGGAAGGAACAGGAGAGAGGTCCTTTCCATATTGCACAGCCCTCTGAAAATATTAAATGGAAATTTGCAAGTCTTGAGATGTAGACCTCTTCTTTTTTTGGTCATTCCTCCCAGTGCTTTTCAAGAGCCTCTAATCTCCTTATGAAATCTCATACACTAATTATGTATAAATTTCCCTATTCGAATTGCAAGAATCATGTTATTCTCATCCCTGTATATGCCACCTTTGATAGATCAATGTCTGTTCAAAAATCAAACAGCAACCATCGAGGCCTATTGGTACAGCCTCAGCTAACACCTTGGTTAACATGAGAGGTCTTTTACACAGTTTTGCAGCAGTTTGGATATTTTCATTAGAATAAGTACAATATGATAAGGAAAGCAAATCTTACCCTGTGGAACAAGATCTCTTTTTTGAGGTAATTGAGCATCCCACTAACTAGCATATTTTCAAGTGCAGAATGAAGGTTTGTATAACGTCGGGGGCTATTTTCTGCCCTAGTCCAAAGCAATCTAAGAAATTCCTACCTGAACAGATGGATAGTAGCATTGAAATCTTAAGTGAAAGGAACTATTTCAAATACAGGAAGCTTTTTTTCCCCCCCTAACATTGCTTTTGGACAATATGTGGATTGTTGTCAATGTTGCTTATTTGCACAATCATGCTAACGAAAAGAAATGAAACTAGCAATGGGTGGAATCATCTAGTGGGATGAGTGCAGGGCTGATTTGTGGGAACTCGAGACTTCTATTCCTGACTCTATCAGTGATGCACTTTTGGCCAAGTGACTCAAACTTACTAAGATTGTTATCCTATGTTGTAAAAGAGAGTGATTATCTGCATTTCATAGGGTAGATTATACAGGAACTACTTACAGCTGTAAAGCACTAACTGTTGCATCGGAATTCTGTAGGAGTTTCTGTAACTAGCTTATCTGTTTTTCTAAATGTTAAGCACTTGTAATGTTTTGAACCATACCTTAAATGGTGCTTCACCCAGTAGAAGCTATGCTTGTCTGTTGATGGGAATTGAAGCACAGACCTCAGCCAAAATTGAAATGAATAGAGAAAAATGAAGCATTCTCTCTGAATTGCTGGCTCCATCGTCAGGCCTAATATACTGTGGGGTTGTTGGGTTTTTTTTAAGTCTGCACATAAGAAATATTTCTTAGGATGCTGAATCATGCAGGATCCCGAAGAAAAGATATTTTGAACTTGCTTAATCTTGCACAATGGTGTATTTAGTTGAAAAACTTCCTTGTTCTTTAGCATCTTACTATAAACTGTTGTTAATATGTACAATACATCTGCCTTTTTATGACACTTCAGTGTGAAACAGATTTTGAGCATACCTAATATAAGATCAGAAGGCAAAGTATGACCCAGGTGGATTTCTTTTTATAACTCTTTAACTGAAGCAATCCCTCCATTTTATAAAATAAATGGTTGATGTTTCCAGTATGGTTTTATATTGTATCCTCTTGTTTTGCTCTCTCCTTTTTGCCCTTTTTTTTTTTTTTTCTTTAATGGAATTAAAAGCCCAGAATAGTTCATTAGAACTTTGATTGAGATTTTAAGTGCAAAACGGATATACCAATGACCGGAAAAAACCTACAGTAAAACAATAAATAAGCAATAAAGAAAAAAGTGACTTGGAGTGTGCTATACCAAGCCAATATCTTTTGTGCATGACTAGATGTCCCGTCTTGTTTTAGGAAAGCTGCTCAGAGTTCAGCTTAATATGCTGTTTCTCTAAAGCGAAGTAGTCCTCCAAAGAGTTTACAGTAAAATACATGGAACTCCCATGTCAGTATTTCTAATGTGCAGGAAATGTATTTGAAAAGAAAAATAGCAATTGATGCTCCTTTTTTTAAGGTGCATGCAAAGGTCATGCTCTTGGTTTAGTTTATGGGCTTTTGCATTAATTAGGAAAAAAAGGAGTTAAAAGTGTAGGCCATTGCTTCTGGTGATTGCCGCCTCTTGCATGACTCTCTCTCACCGTGCAGCTGTTTAGACTTCCACAGTTAGTAAGCACATTGTATCCAGGCTTCTTATTGCTCCTGCAAACCCTTCCTTCTCCCCACCCAGGTTTAAATGGTGACCTGCACATTGAAATTCCATGTTTCCAATTATAGATGGATTTGACTGTTTACTCTGTTTGTCTCAGTTTTTGTTTTGGTACATTCAATACATATCAATGTCAGCTCTACTAGAAATAGAGATCAGGAAGACTTAGTAGGACATCCAGTCAATATATCTGGCAAGTTTCAAGACCTGAGACTTCAGGCAGTATGAATGTTTATACTCCTGTTCAGATTGAGTTCAATATTAGGACTCTTTCTGCAAACTTGTAACTGTCCCAAGGTAGCACCTAACATTTAAAGTGGCGTATTTTCTACAATAATATCTAGGATGCTTCAACTTTATTTCTTGATTTTTCTGTCTTCCATAATCACCTGCCTAGTAGGAGTAGGTGTTATTCATTAAAGCAATGGGTTACTGGCAAAAGCTTTCCTTTCTTTTCTTTAAAAGCACAGGGGTAAAAGGGTAAAATTACAGCTCTTGGACTCTACAAGCAGATAATAGAAGGGTGAGGGGAGTCATATGTTGATCTGTAATTCTGACATTTTTCTTTTAAGTGGAGACATGAATATTCAAAGCATTGTTTCAAACCTTTGTGGGAGGGCTAGCATCAGATGGTGGCATTTAACATTCTACTAGCTGTCAATGCCAAGAGCTGCTATTTTTTTTTTTTTTTATGCAGAGAACAGAAATTGGCAGAGTAATGGGCAAAATGATCTGTCAGATGTCACTGTCAATATAGTCCTGGTGGACTTTAAGTAGGCTTATGAGCAAACAGGAAGGCCTCAATCACTTTTAAACTGCTACTTTAACTCTCAGAAACCAGAGGTAGAAAATCCTAGTACAATGAGCATTGTTTATCTTTTTGTTTGTTTTGTTTCCAACTCTTACTTTCTCTTTCAGGGTTATTCTCCATTTCAGGCTGTCATGATGCTGCAGTAGAAGAGGAATCATTTTGTCTCAATGAATTGCCACTCTGTTTTACTCTACAAGATGATCTTTGTAAATCAGTTGCACTATAGGTAGTGGAGAATCTGAGAGGTAGCCGCGTTAGTCTGGATTTGCAGAAGTGACAGAGGGTCCTGTGGCACCATAAAGACTAACAAAAGTATTGAAGCATCAGCTTTCGTGGGCTAGTACCCACTTCGTCAGATGCATGCAGTGGCTAGGCTGCATCCGCTATAAGTAATGGATGCAGTCTTCTCATATTTAGACTCTCCAGCTGTTTTCGGAGGCCAGGATCTTGTGTATAGCTATGAAATTCTGAAGGTGGAATAAACCTGATGTGGATTTTGGGGTAGAGGATGGGGTGATGGAGGAGAAGCATCCCAGGCTTGAGTTTTCATGCAGTTACATTCCAAAAATAGAATACAGTGATTTGGAGCAAATAAAACAAGAGCAAACAAGAGATGGGGAGAACAGAGCTTGCTCTGTTTTGGATGCTGAAAAAAATGTGACTGTGCTGCTCTGAATTATTAGATTACTGTTGCATCTCCCTCCCTGGGAAGGTGGCTTTCACTGTGCAAAGGGGTTGTCACTGTTAATACTTCTCCAGTGTGTTGGTGGGGAAGTTTTCAGAAACTGCTACAGCTGGCATGGTTCTTCTGTCTCTTAGCAGCCTATCCTTAGTTTCTGAATCCAGTTCTTCTGCATACCATTTAGCACATTGCTATTTTGTCAGTAGAGCAGCTGAAAGATCATTTTAAATAATGGAAACTGCTAATTCTTGTTCTCTGTGTAAAATTGGAGCTAGGGAAATAGAATTAAAACATGGTTGGAACCAGCTTTGTCAAATGAAAAATGAATTTAGGTGGATGTGACTTGAGTAAACACTACCTTGTATAGGTTTATAAGAAATGGACATAAGTTACCAATGTGCATAAATGCAAGTGTAGCGGAGACTAAATATAAACCTGTGTACCACAGTGGTAATATGTGTGGGGCGGGGATCATGCCTCGTCGGCCCTCTTTGAGTCTGGGGACAAGAGATAACCCCGCCTCTTCTATACCTCCCACTCTGAGGATCCCACAACAATGTGACCCAGAGGTAGGAGTCCCTCCTGAGTCCCGCTGTCCTGACGGAGAAGTGGGGCCTAGCAGTCAGAGTCCTATAGGCTAGGCTCCTATATCGGTGTGGCCCAAGGGCCCAAGTCAGTCTAGCCCTCCTCCCTTAATGGCGGAGTGCTGCCTCATAGTCTCCGTTTCTATACAGTGCCTCTATGGCAGCGTGGCCTAATGGTCCGAGTCACTAGGGATAACGCCTCTATGGCAGCGTGACCTAATGGCTCGAGTCCCCCTAAAGCCAGGGTATGAGTTGAGTCGCAGTACTGTGTCAGGGAAGGGGTTGTGACCCTGGTGGGGGAGCCCGGGCCCTCCCACCTTCACCGGGTTCTGACCCAGGGCCCTGTCCGGGGCGGGGTGGCCTGTGGTGGGAGGTACCACTCTCTTACCTTCCCTGGGTCACTTCCCACCAGTTCTCCGCTCCCTGTAGCTCCAGGGTCTCCGGGGTCTTCAGTAGGAACCTCCTCTTGCCAGGGTCTCCGTCGCCGCGGGCCTCTGATCCGTGATCCTAGGCTCCTCAGTTCTCCTTGGTAATGGCTGGGGGTGCTCTTGGGCTGGAGTCTCCTCAGAGCGTTGTTCCTCCTCGGCGGCCAGCCCAGACTGAGCAGTCTCGCAGGCTTTTATACTGCTCTGGCAGCGTGAGCATGCCCAGAAGAGCTTCAGGGGCGTGGCTTCGTCTGCTAGGAGGGAATGGTTAACCCTATCTGTTCCAGTGCGGGGCCAGTCTGCCCCGTCACAATGTGGAAGGTCAAAGAGTAAGATACATTGAGTTATGTCACTTTCTGTAGAATATGCAACTTCTTAGCATATGCGCAATGTGCCTCAGGTGGCACATACCGGGATTTCTCACCAAATTTGGTCAGCTGGTCGAATCATTCGCTTCCCTGGCCTGGGCTGGGTACTGACGGGGTGTGTGTGACATAAATGCTCATCCATGGGATGCAATTGTCTTGTACTATTTTGTTCTAATCTTTGTTTTGTTAGAGTAACACTTTGCAGCACAAAGAGCAACCAAGAAAGCTTGAAATAGCAGGTTTTGGTTACAACCATATGTTTTTCACTTAGTCCTGCCCCCTATTATGCTTTTCAATATGAAGAAAAAGGGAGGCATACAGCTTTGGTTATTTTTGTATCTGATAGTAACAGTACATGGACGTTTGTTTGTGTAATGTTGCTGTTGAGTGGCATCCCACTTATGGATTTCAAGCACCACACTAATGTGACTGATGTCTGCAGCCTGCGGAAAAGGTTTTGTAGGCCAGCATGGTGTATATAATGTGGTACAGGAGGGCCAGGGAGCAGTGGGAGAGCGGTAGAGGGGAAATATATAAGCCCTAGGCTAATGAAGGCATGGTTCCCTGTAGACTCGGAGGGTGGCTACAGGTTAATTGGAGCATCTGCAGTCAATTATGACCCTGCCAGGAACCTGATAAAACCCCCTGCTTAGGCAGTCAGGGAGAAGGAGAGAGGACTGGAGTTTGGAGGTATGCTGTGACACGTGAAAGACCAGAGAACTAAAGTAAGAGAGACCCTTCGCCAGTAGGGGAGGGAAACACCCTCTTTCCCCTTGGGTGAGGTACCTTTGGTCCTTAGACACTGGGGGAGGGAAAGAACCCACAGGGGTTGAAAGGGCTTGGGCTCAGAGTGAGGAGCAAACCCTGACCCCCTCCCCCGCTTCCCTCCTTTACCACCTTTCCGGGCCACTAGCGGAGCCCTTGGTGCCCCAAGAGCAGAGGCAAAGGGTGGCATCTTAGCTCCTCACCAAGAAAAGTGCAGGACCCACCATACTAACATACTAACATCAGCCATCTTGTCACAGTAGGTATGGAATTCTGCTGGAATGGGGAATAAACCTGAGGCGGATTACTCACTTCATGTGAGAAGGCAGCAAAAAATAAGACTTTTAATTCAAAGGTTAGCAAACATGTTCTTCTAGAAGGCAGATTCATGTAGGAAATAACCAGCCTGCAGAGTTGGACACTTACATGTTCAAGTTGTTTTGCTTGTGCTCACAAATTATTCCCCTGAATTACTGAATCTTGGTATAAAGGGTGGTGTGTTCCTGATGGTGCACTAAAGGAGATTCACGCTGGGCACATGCTGTTCTTCTGATAGATCGAAGAGCTTAAAGTCTGTTGCTTGCTCCTTCATACGCTACCATCCACTCATTCTCACTCTTGGCTTTTTGTTTGGTCTCTAGAAGATTCAGGGAAATAAGGCAGGCATTGTTACATTGATTTGTTGCACTCAGAGGAACTATTAGACACTTTGTCTGCTTAATAGTTGGGCAAAGAAGCTAAAAGAAAATTGATTGAAACTTGCAAGTTACCTATGGACTTTTGCTACATGTCTGAATTCTGCATATGATACTATCCATGCTGCATGATGCCGTGGCCCATGTTTTTCATTAGCACGTACTCAGCCATCACAAGCCCAGGGACCTAAGAAGCTGCACTGTTCAGTGTACATTGGAAAGAAGATCTTGTAGTTAGCAAGAGAAAAAAAATGTTAAGGAGCAGATTTGTCTCCTGTGTTAAGTACAGAATTTACAGGTAATGCTCTGTGCTGTTAGTTGCAAAAGGCAGGAGTACATAAAAAAATAGTGTGGCTCTTGAAACTTGTGTAATGGGGTTGACCAGAAGTTGTGGGGGAAATGGTCAGTTATGGAATGCAAATTGCTCTTTGCTGGCTTTGTTTTCACCTGCCTTGAAAGAAAAGAAAACTCTCTCTCCAGGGCCATTGATGGTTAAAATGTTGGTGCTGACCTTCTTGCTTATTCTCTGAGAGAGCGAAGGTATCAAAACTACATTTTTAGCTTTCTTCTCTGTCCCTTACCCCTTTGTAGAAGAGAACAGAGAAACCAAGGCTACATCTACATGTAACCCTTCTGCCCATCAGAGTTGGCAGCAACAAGGGCCGGGTTCAGTATCCAGGGGTTCCATTCCAATAGCACAATACAAAAACCGGCTCGAGCCCCCACCCAGTGACCTGGGACAACCATATACCACCCCTCTGGGCATCTGTAAGAGACAATACTTCCCCTCTCGCAAGCACAGAGTCTGAGTGTACCAGAGCCTTTTAATAACAGGGAGAAACAATGTGGCATTATATTGGGGAAACACCACAAACAAGGTTAATAAACCAAACCATGAACCAGAAGCCCCCCTCCCAGCAAATAGGCCGTGGCCTTCCCTTTGGCTCTTGAGTTCCACAACCCCAAAAAGTCACTCAATAGTCCCAAAAGTCCAACAGCCCAAGAGTCTCTGTCCTTGGTCCGTGCAGAGTTCAAAAGTCAATTGGCAGAGTCTTACCTCCAGCCTGGGTGGAGATGGAGGGTAGGGCACGGGGCACCTTACGTGGTCTGAGGCCGACTGCACCGCCTCTCCGTGAGGTTCCGCTGCAGCTCTCACCGCAATCGGCTCTGCTCCACTGGCTGTCCTACGAACCGCTCTGCCCGTTGATCCGCTAGCTGCTCTGCTAGCCGACACACAGACAGCTCTGCCGCGCCGGTCACTCTGCCCGCAGCACCCCCGCCTCTGCTAGGTGACAGACAGACAGCTCTGCTGCGCCGGTCACTCCGCTAGCCGTCCTGCTAGCCGACACACAGACTGCTCTGCTGCACCAGCCACTCTGCACTTTTTCCAGGTCCCCCCTACTTAAGACAGCGCTCAGTGATTTCTTTAGCTCTTAGGTGATTTCAGCTCACAGTAGGGGAGCCTTAGTGCAGGTGCACCAGTGAGCCCAAAGCAATTGTCAGCTCAGCAGCCCGGAACCAGGCTCCTAATGGAAGTAAAATTCAATTCTGACATTCCACAGTGGAGAGAGGCAGAGTGCAACAGGCCTGGGAGGCCCTCAGACAGAGCCCTCACCGAAAGGTACAGGTGCTTGTCCATCACCTCTCTCAATCTCACAGTGTTCTGAAAACGCATGGCCCTTGCCCAGTGAGTGCTACCTAGATGATGGCGAGTCCCTCCATCATAACAAGGGCCAAGTACATGTCCATAGTCCTTCATTCACATAATCACAGTAACATCACTTTATCATTCCTGCCCCAATAACATAGAAACTGGGGCTCCCTCATCTGCCGAAGTGGCCATGTGGGCTGCTGTGGGCTCAGGCTAGGAGCAGTGGGTGTGTCTATGCAAATTGCTCAGCCCCAGACTTATTTTGCAAGGCTCACTGCAATTCCCATAGTTCGCCACCAGATGTCAGAATATATCTCATTCCTGACACTGCTTACATACACAACCACTTATGCTGGCAAAATTATGTTGATCGGGCGTGGGGAACCCCCCGCCCGCAGCAATATAAATTTCGCTGGCATAAGTGGTAGTATACACAGTGCTATGTCAGCAGGAAAGCTTCTTCTGTTGACATAGCTGCCACTGCTCGTTTTGAGGTAGTTTAATTATGTCAATGGGAGAGCTCTCTCCTGGCAGCATAGAGCCGCTATATGAGAGATCTTACAGCAGCTCAGGTCTCTACTGTAGACCTAGTCTAAGGGTATGGTTACACTTGCAAGATTATAGCGCTATTGGTTATAGCGGTCCCCTTATACAGTAATATGTATAGTGCCATTGTATGTCCACACTCAGACGCGCCAGCGGTATAGCATGGCCACATTTGGGGCACTTAATGCAGCATTAAGAGCAGCGCATTAGGGCAGGTATCCCAGCATTTAGCTGGGTGCAACGTGCTTTTTAAACGAGGGAGGTGAGGGGGGACGCATTGTGTGTATGTAGAGAGAGAGAGACAGTGATTTTTCCGATCTTCTGAAAGCCTGTCAGCGAGCCTCCATTCACAGAAGGCTTTGTTTTCACACAGGCTCCCTCCTTAAACATTTGCATTGCTTATCTGCCTAGGTAAGAGAGAAACTCTAAAGAGGTACTTCCGCATTCCTCCAGCCGAGTTCAAAACAAAGGGAAGAGACATCAATTGCCTTAAATGGTTCTAGGCATCTCCAGAGATCACTTGTAGCGCAGTGGGTGTCCACATTCTTGCTGTAGCGCTACAGCAGCTGCGCTACAGCCCTTATTCCCCATGCGGAGGTGGATTAACAATAGCGCTATGACTCAGCAGTTATAGCGCTCTACGTGCCTTGCCAGTGTGGACGGGGAGGAGGTTATAGCGCTCGTGGGGGCTTTATAGCGCTATAAAGTGCCAGTGTAACCAAGCCCTAAGGGTATGTCTTCACTACAGAATTAGGTCGATTGCCTTGCAGTCTGCTTCTTAAAGCAGACTGTATAAGGTCAATTTTGTGCGTCCCCACAAAACACAGCAAGTCGGCAGCATTCATCCACAGTACTGTGGAAAGTGTCGACATAGCGAGTGGTGCACTGTGGGTAGCTATCCCACAGTTCCCGGAATCCCCAGCAGGCAGCATTTCGCACACTGCATTGTGGGTAGCTTTCTCCGTTCCCTAACCGCCCTCCCTCCCGCAGTGCCCCTCCCGCCAAGAAAGCAACTGCTAACAGTTTTTTCGCGCCCTTTTTCTGTGCTGACGCCATAGCAGTGCAAGCATGGAGCCTGCTCAGGTAGCTGCTGCAGTAATGGCCATAGTGAATACCTCGCGTGTTGTTGTGGACTTTATGCTGCATCGTATGCACAAGAAAGTGCAGTCATCTCCTGATCGCCATCAGGAGAGTGATGACAGTGATGAGGACATGGACATGGACACTGACGTTTTTGCCACGTTGTCGGACCCCTTACTTTCAATTTTGGTGGCAATGGGGCAGGCACATGCTATGGAATGCCGAATCTGGGCCGGGGAAACAAGCACTGACTGGTGGGATCGCATAGTGCTGCGGGTCTGGGATGACTCGCAGTGGCTCAGAAACTTTCGCATGCGAAAGGGCACGTTCATGGAACTTTGTGACTTGCTTTCCCCTGCCCTCCAGCGCAAGAATATCAAAATGAGAGCAGCCCTCACAGTTCAGAAGCGAGTGGCGATAGCCCTCTGGAAGCTTGCAATGCCAGACAGTTATCGGTCAGTCGCGAATCAATTTGGAATGGGTAAATCTACAGTGGGGGCTGCTGTGATGCAAGTAACCAGGGCAATCATTGATCTGCTGCTATCCAGGGTTGTGTGCCTGGGAAACGTGCAGGCTATAGTAGATGGCTTTGCCATGCTGGGATTCCCTAACTGTGGGGGGGCTATAGATGGCACTCATATCCCTATCTTGGCACCAGGCAACGAGGGCGCAGAGTACAGAAACGGCAAGGGGTATTGTTCAATGGTCATCCAAGCACTGGTTGACCACAAGGGACGTTTCACAGACATCTACGTGGGATGGCCGGGAAAGGTTCATGACGCTCGTGTGTTCAGGAACTCTAGGCTGTATAGACAGCTGATGCAAGGGACTTTCTTCCCAGACCAGAGAATTACTGTGGCGGGTGTTGAAATGCCAATCGTTATCCTTGGGGACCCAGCCTACCCCTTAATGCCCTGGCTTATGAAGCCATACACGGGATCCCTGGACAGGAGTCAGGAGCTGTTCAACTATAGGCTGAGCAAGTGCAGAATGGTTGTGGAGTGCGCATTTGGCCGTCTTAAGGCGAAGTGGCGAACCTTACTTACTCGCTTAGACCTCAGTGAAAGAAATGTGCCCATTGTTATTGCTGCTTGCTGTGTGCTCCACAATCTCTCTGTGAGAGCAAGGGGGAGATGGTTATGGCGGGGTGGAAGGCAGAGGCAGATGTCCGGTCCACTATTTACGAGCGGCCAGACATCAGGGCAAGTACAAGAGCGCACCAGAAAGCGCTGTGCCTCAGAGAAGCCGTGAGAAAGTTTTGTGACTGCCCAAAGTGCTGTTGAAAACCCACTCCCTTGCTCTGCTCAGTGTTAAGCCTCCCGTCCTCCTTATCCCCTCCCCGCCATTTGCAGAGTAAATAAATTCACTTTTTTAAAAAGCATGCATTCTTTAATGATTCTTCACAAACACAGGGGAAGACTGGCAAGGTAGCCCAGAAGGGGTGGGTGAGGAGGAAAACCAGTCAGTGTTGTGGATGAGGGGATGGGGGGAGAAAGACACAGCACATTTTTAAAACTTTTGTGATAAACTAAGCCTTCTGCTGCTTGTGTTGTGTTGTGTGGTAGAGTGGGTCGGTTCCCGGAGCCTCCCCCGCCCCGCGTTCTCAACCCGCGTCTGGGTGGGGAGGCAATGGAACTTGGGGAG
Source organism: Dermatemys mawii (assembly GCA_007922305.1). NCBI lineage: Eukaryota > Metazoa > Chordata > Testudines > Dermatemydidae > Dermatemys > Dermatemys mawii. The sequence goes on along the minus strand of ML677372.1, from coordinate 14,868,149 downwards.
GTGGTTACACAGGGGCTGGAAAGGCGATCTTTGGTCCTGCTGAAGCTCCAGCAGACACCGGAGCATGTCACTTTGATCCTCCATTATCTGCAGCATTGCATCCATCCTCCTTTCTTTACGATCCTGCCATCTCTCCTCCTGTGCTGCTACTGCTGCCCTGGAGTCTAAAAGGCTTTGCCTCCATGTATTCTGGGACTCTAAAAATTTTTCTCTCCATGCGTTGTTTCGAGCTGCTTCACTGCGGGAGGAATGCATAAGCTCCGCAAACATTTCATCTCTTGTGCATTTCCTTCTCTTTCTTATCTGTGGTAGCCTCTGTGATGAGCATGTTAGCGGGGGAAGGACCGAGATGGCTGTAGGAGGAAAGACAGAAAAAGGTTATAAGATAGATACATTCTCCAGCACAATGGGAACAGTCTTTCACGATGAAACAAAGTATTCACAGAGTACATATGCTTTCTGTACAAAGTCGCATTTTGCACCTTAAATTGAGTGCCTGTAGCTTTCCTGTAAAGACGTCACATCAGACACCCTCTCCCAGGGCCAGGCAACAGAAATCACCATGCAGGCGGCCATGGTAAGCCACGGTCTTTCAGTATGATCCACATTCTTTACAGCAGTGCTCTCCTTTCCCACAGTAACCACCCCCCTCCCCGCACCGCATGGCTCCCTGCTCGTGCACCACAAGCAGCCCCGCGCAGTTTCTCTCCCTCCTTCCCCTGTACTGCGTGGCAGCTCTCATGGAGGTTCCCTGCTACTGCACCACAAGCAGCCCTGCGCGGTTTGATCCACATTCTTTACAGCAGTGCTCTCTTTTCCCACAGTAACCCCCCCCCCCCCCCCCCCGGCAACGCGTAGCTCCCTGCTGTGCACCACAAGCAGCCTGTAACAGCGTCTGCTGGCCTCCTCTTCCTGCAGCCCACTGGCTGCCCAAATGAAGCTGAGAGAGGCTTTCACTGTGCAACACCTGTGTCTTTATCATCTTACAATGCAGTGCCCACCACCAGTGTTAAACTATATATAACTTAGAGTCTTGTTTGGCTCCTCACAAAGGCAGCAGCCCTCAGCTGGGAGATTATACCTGCCCCTGGATACTTCCACTGCATGCATCCGACGAAGTGGGTATTAGCCCACGAAAGCTCATGCTCTGAAAAAATTTCAGTTAGTCTTTAAGGTGCCACAGGACTCTTTGTCACTTCTGCAATTCCAGACTAACACGGCTACCCCTCTGATTCTTGACCTTGCTCTGGCCATTTCCCCCCACCCCCCTTTCCTTCTGGCTCCTTCCAGCCTTTATAGCCCTCAGGCCAGCAGGTGTAGCCAATCCACAGGCCAGGCATCGGGCTTTCCCCAGCCTCAATCTATCTCCCCTGATTGGGGCTGGCTGAGCAGTGGCTGATTAGGTGCCTCTGCATCAGCACCCTACTACACAGCCCTGCATCGTTTCTCTTCCTCCTTCCCCCCGCCGGTACCGCGTGGCTGCTCTCATGGAGGTTCCCCGCTACTGCACCACAAGCAGCCCAGCGCAATTTGTCTCCCCCTCCACAAACACACACATGCCACTTGGGATAAATTCATTCATTTAAACTGGATAAATTCATGGAGGCTAAGTCCACTAATGGCTATTAGCCAGGCTGGGTAAGGAATGGTGTCCCTAGCCTCTGTTTGTCAGAGGGGCGTGATGGATGGCAGGAGGGAGATCACTTGATCTTTACCTGTTAGGTTCACTCACTCTGGGGCACCTGGCATTGGCCACTGTCGGTAGACAGGATACTGGGCTGGATGGACCTTTGATCTGACCCAGTACGGCCCTTCTTATGTTCTTATGGATACTGTGGGGAGGATTCCTTCACAGTCAGATATATGAGCAGCCCAGCGGGAACGTCCGAAAATGATTGTCCCCTATTTCAAACAGACTACCATGAACAATATCACTTTGCTGAGGATTACACAGAGAGAGAAAGAACGGATGTTGCTGGAATCCCAGCAGGCGCCAGGAGCATATGCTGCCATGCTGTGTTATGCAATGATACCAGAATACTTGTTAGTAGCCTGGTGTGGTAAAGTGTCCTACTATGGAGGACGAAATAAGGCTGCTCTCCCCAGAAACCTCCTGCAAAAGGTTCAACGCTGTCTGCAGGACAGCTTCATGGAAATCTCCCTGGAGGATTACCACTCCATCCCCGAATATGTTGACAGACTTTTCCAGTAGCTGTTCTAGCCATGCATGCATTCCAAGTTAATCATTAATAAAAGCTTCCTTTTAAATCATGCCTTATCTTATCCCTAAAGGGACACTCACCAGAAGTACCTTCGCCGACTTCTCCATCTGGGGTACCGCCCTGGGAGGGTTCTGAGGGTATTGGCTCCAGGGTGATAAACAGTTCCTGGCTGTCTGGGAACAGTGTCTCTCCACTTGCCTGCTGCTGCGTGCTATCATCTTCCTCATCAGCTTCATCATCATCTGAATCCTCATGACTACCCCATCAGAGGAGTCCACGGACAGCAGTGCAATGGTGGTGGGCCCCCCCTCCCAGTATTTGATTCAGTTGGTTGTAAAATTTGCATGTCCGTGGCGGTGCTCCAGAGCGTCCATTTGCCTCTTTTGCTTTCTGGAACGCTTGCCTCAGCTCCTTAATTTTCACGCGGTATTGCTGTGCCTCCCTGCTGTGGCCCCTATCCAGCATGGCCTTGGAGACTCTGGCAAACATGTTGGCATTCCGTTTGTTGTTACGGAGTTCTGCCATCACAGATTGCTCTCCCCAGATAGCGATGAGATCCAACACCTCCTGTGTGGACCATGCTGGAGTTCTTTTGCGCTGGTTGGTCTCCTGTGCTGATGAGCTCTGCATGGTCCCTTGTGCTGAGGAGCTCTGCATGGTGAGTGTCCTGTGCAGGTGAGCTCGCCACACTGGCCAAACAGGTAATGAAATTTGAACATTCCCGGGGCTTTTCCTGTCTACCTGGCCAGAACAGCAAGTTGAGACCGCTGTCCAGAGCGATCACAATGGAGCACTGTGGGACAGCTCCCGGAGGCCAATAAAGTCTACATGTGTCCTCACTAAGCCACAGTCAACCCAAAGAGGTTGATTTCAGCGCTACTCCTCTCATCAGGGAGGAGTACAGAAATTGATTTTAAGGGCCCTTTAAATCTATTGAAATGGCTGCCATGTGAGGACGGGTGCAGGTTTAGGTCGACTTAACGGCGCTAAAGTCGACCTTAAGTCGTCGTGTAGACCAGGCCTAAAATAAGTTATCTAAGTCTGCTGTAATGTTTAAACGAACAAACAAAACCCAAGGAATCCCTTGCTTTTAAAAGGGAAGAATTTATTTCCATCGGTGAGTAACTCTATGTGATACTGCGCCTTCCTTGTCCAGTAGAATTTATACCATCTTGTGCACTCGTGTCAATGTGTGGCAGTCCACCGTGCACAGTGCATCTTAGACTTTTAGGGCTCACTCCTATGAAGTGCTGAGTGCTTTGTCTGGGATGCTGAGCTGCACTGGCAGCTTCTTACAGGGAACAAGTCCCTTATAACCTCATAGCCCACATAAGAAGATGGTGGTGCAGAGTTTTGATAAGACTCGAAGGGACCACTGTAGTCATCTAGTCTGATCTCTTGTATAATAGAAGGCATGGGCCTTCCCTGTATTAATTCCTGTTTGATCTAGAGAGAGATTTCACTTTTTTTTTTTTTTTTTTTTTTTTTTTTTTTTCAGAATTGTACTTTAATAAAAACATGGTTTAGGCTCCGGCAGCCTGGGAGGAATGCCTTCTGGCCCCTGCTTGGCAGCCCTTGCTTCCGTTCATGGTTTCTGAACATTTGTTCTTCCCATGTGCTATCCACTCTAGTAAAACTGGCGCATTCACATTTCTGTTATCCAGCTGTCTGACTTTTTTGAAAGATACAACATGGGTCTGTGTTTTTTTTTTTTTTTTCTGGCTTTTAGCTTTCACTTGCCTTATTTGGTAAAGCATTGCTTTTAGCTGTTCCTGGAAGGGGCTGTTTAACTAGTTTAGGGACTATTTTCCACTTTCGTTTTTGATCTGTAAAGCTTTAGAACTAATTTCAGCTGCAGTGAGGCCAGAATTTAACTCCTCGTCGCTGTGAACCTGGGTTCTGTGGATTGTAGGAGTGCTTGGTATGAAGACCTTTTAAGTATATGCCATGTTACTGTAGACTGACACCACACAGCAGGGCTGATGTTTACAGTCAATACTTTTTAACGTAAACTTCTTTGTGCACTTTGGAACACAACAGATTTTTTTAGCTCTAAAACTACATAATGGTGGTGGGGGGGGGGGTTTTGCGGGTGGCTAGTTACTTGCATGCTCTCTAGTGGACTCTTGGATGCTCCATCCTGAGAAGGGGAGTGGTTTGCACACTTAAGTGATCTTGGACAGATCCAAGCAGCAACATCTGATACGTTTTAGCAGGAGTATTTTCTTGTGCCCAGCCAAAAGAGTGCTGGTTGCTGGAGAGACTTTTGAGAGAGATAGTTGGGCTCCATAAAGGCTGTGGGAAAACTCCAGCAGAGAATGGGCCAGGGGGCCAGGAGTGGGATGAAGGGTAAAACTTTTTTTTCTTTTTGTTTGTTTGTTCTACCCGTTGCTTTCCCAAGTCCAACACCGCCCACTTTAGACTGAAGGTGCCAGTTTTGCTCCTTGTATGGAAACATAACACGGCAGAGTTCAACAGCATTATTGTACTCCACTCATCTCCGAGCTGTTGTCTTCTAAAATTAAGCCAAGACTGTCCACGTCTGGCACGTTTCCTCCTCTGCACTGCTGGCGTCCTATCAAATGATGCTGCTTGACTCTGTCCAAGATTATAGGATGTATCTTTGATCATAAACTTGTAAACAGGCTGCTGTCTGTGGTGTTGGGAGTGTCACTTCTTACAACTGAAAGTCCTTTGTGGGCTATGTGGAGAAGAGGAGAAGTAATGGTAGAGGAGAAGTGATGTGGTTACCTTTAAAGAAGTAGTAGGAAGGGCATAAGCCACAAGTGTGGGAGACAACACAGCCATGGAGAGGTGAATGTTGTTTTGTTTTCTGGGACACAATGGGGGGCACTTTAAACCACTTCTCTACAGATGTTATTGTGCATCAAAGTCACCTTAGATTTACCAGTTATTAATGCATCTGATTCAGTTTCTTCATCTCTTAGGAAGTTCCCCTGATTTCCATAATGATAAGAGGTGTTTGAGTTCCCTCTCTCTGGTTTGTTTTTATTTTGTTTGTAATGGACAAAATTCTTATTTTAAAAACATAGAAATATTAAGCTACTTGTTGGCAATATTGGCCTTTAGTTTCCACTACTCTTTTAGTTGTGGCAGCCTATCTTAGTTTTTAATGACTCACAGCAAAGGACTCTTAGATAGACACAATTTTTATTACTGTGCTCAGTCACTTCAGCTCTGACTGTCAATAACATAATCAGACTCTCTTTGAACTGCTTAAAAGGGACATGCTATTAGGCTTCATTTGAAATTTGATCTACTTGCTGTGTTTATAACTTCTGTGTAACAGCCCCCCTTTCCTCATCCAGGATAAACCCTTCCACTTCAGTGCCATGTTTTTTAATTAAGGAATTCAGAGCCAGCACTTGTGAGCAAAAGCTCTGTGGAAAAGGTGCAAGCAAAGCGGAGGAAGTAAAGAATGAAATGTGAGACTGAAATCTAAGGGGCCAGAAAGTGAAAATTTAAATGAAATAGATAAGTAAACTAATTGGCTAATGCTCCTTGTTAATAATCCTTCTCCCCCAACCCTACAGTATGGATTGAACAAAAAACCTCCAAGGTGATGAGAAAAGAATGTGCTCACCACAGGCTCTGTGTGGGAGGGTCCTTGTTCGGTTGGCCAGAAGAAAAGGGATGTTGCCCTATAAGTCCCTCCGCAGACAATGGGACAAGAGAGGGATTTGGAGGAAGTTCATGGGGATGGGCAGGAAGCAGCTGATGACACAGTGGCAAGGGTCATTGACCTTCATGCTGACCAGAAGACTGGGGGAGGGGATATTTATATATATACAACCCCAAAGAAGCCTCGGGGGTGGGATAGCTCAGTAGTTTGAGCATTGGTCTGTTAAACCCAGGGTTATCAGTTCAATCCTTGATTGGGTCATTTAGGGATCTGGGACAAAAAATCTCTCAGGGGATAGTACCTGGTCCTCCCAGTGTAGGCAGGGGACTGGACTCAATGACCTTCAAGGTCTTTCCGGTCTAGGAGATAGGTATATCTTTGTATATTTATTTATTTGTTATATTTAAGCCCTCTTGACCACACCCACCCATGAAATTTGCACAAAGGTCAGGTTTTCTCATGACCACTGTGGACATTACATAATTCCTTCCCAACCTCCAAGGTGAAAGGGGAATTTTTCACTCGCTGCCAGATTATCTGTGTGAGGGTGGGTTGCTTCTCCACAGCAGATCTGAAATCCAGTGAGGTGGGTGGGCTGGTTAGGTTATAACTGTCACAATTTAACATGTAAGGCTCATGATAGATGTTCCGTGCATATTCTCTTTATGTGAGGGATACAGTTACTAGATAAAATGAAAAAAGATTCGAAGGAAAGCATCCTGTAAGGGAGTTAGAGCTCCTATATCTAAAACAGAGAGCTGACCACCCGCCCCCTATTCCCTTCATGTGAGGGTAAGGTGGAGAAGTCCTAACAACTGGATGGCTGGGACCAGGTTGGGGATTACTTGTAAATGGTTATGGAAATGATGGTGACCTGCATCATAACATTTATTGTTGGTTACTCCTAGATATTTTAGATTGATAAAGCTGTGGCCCAATTAAACCACATTCATTGCATCTTGTCTTTCTCTTATTATGGCCAGTGTTCCAAGGTTCACATTTAAGACTGGCGTCTTGTGTCTTGGAACAGCCTAGTTTATGGAAGCAGTTAAGTAGCAACCTTCTTGACTGCCCAGGTAATGAAGGGCAACCTGAATTGTGAAATGGCAAAGTTGAGGTGATGACAAATGATGAAAACCAAGGAAAGTCCATTAAAATGCTACGTGAAGTTGTGGAGTCTGTCCATGAAACATCTACTATGTGATTCCTTTTGTTCCGCCAAAAGCATACATTGTTGATAGATTTTGATTAGGTATTTCAGTGAATAATTTAGCTTAGTGAATACCAACAAAAACTGCAAGTTGTTTTTTGAGCAATTAATGGACCGGAGAGGACACCAAATTAGTCATTGTGAATTAGGTTTTTGGTTTTAATATCCATCTTTGTTCCTCACTTCTGTTGGGCATCGGAAGGATCTATGGTAGCATTCTGGTTGACTTCCCAGATTCCTGAAGTTGGGGGGTTAACTTGAATCACTTTGACTGTTCTAATTTGATTTTGTGTAATCTACCTCCCACTGTTCATAGTCTATGTTCTCAAGGGTATCTGGCATACTCATCATAACATCCTTTGTACTGGTTCTCAACAAGCAACATGCTGTGTTTTTGTTTCTTTATATAGCTTGCGTTCCTCACTATGAAGTCACCCGTCTCAGATGACTTTGCTCTTTCTCCATGGCCCTTTCAGTGCTACCTCTTGAAAACTGTTTGCCCTTGAGTCTGATTCTTCTCTGTCAAGATTTTCAAGTATGAGTCAGAGGGGTAGCCGTGTTAATCTGTATCCACAAGAACAACAAGAAGTCCGGTGGCACCTTAAAGACTAACAGATTTATTTGGGCATTTCACAGTGTCTCTTTTGTTTGGAATCAGGTTAGGGGCAAGCCTTTTGCTAGCACTGTCTTTCAGTGCCCTGTTGCTGAGCTAACTTAGTGAGCATCCCCGGCCGTGTAGTACTAGTATCTAGTAATCACTAACAGTTTACTACCCAACAACCATCTCCCAGGTATGTCAAATTTCCTTATTGTCTGACTCTGCTGCTGCCTTGCTCCTTGAGCTCCAATAAACTATGCAACAAAGTTGCTAATGCTAACAGTGCTGGCTTCTGTACTGGTAAGGCTTCAAAAAATTAGGTGACAGCTTCTGTGAGCATAAACTGTGGCAGAGGAGAAATTACACAAGGCTGGTTGCCCAGTGTCTCCTCAATATCCACGTGGGTGGTTAGCTCAGGCTTAGTTGTACAAAAGAATTAATGTGTCCAGGACATCCTTTATACAGCCTTTATTTGAACTGCAGTGAAGAGGGGTATATGTTGGTGAGGCGTATTACTAGTTTCCTTTCTTTCAAAAGATTGAGTTGAAAGCTCTGGACCCATTCAAGATACTTTGCCGCTACATCCCGTTAAATAATACGGTTTTCTGAGTAGCATAAACTCCTCATATATATTGTCATGTAATTAATCTAGCACTAATGAATTCTGAATGTTGGGTGATGTGGCAGTGACACGGGGAATTAAACTGCAGATCCTTATTGTTTAGAATATAAATACGCGTCCACTGGCCTGTACGTACATTTTTTCCAGTCGTTGCCGTACCATTAGTGGGCTGCGATGCTGAACATTTATTTATTATTATTAATGCCTCCTAGGAAGAAAACATTTTTGAAATGTAACTGATGCCACCTTACTTGATAGAAAAGCTTGTTTGAGGCACGCAACCTCAAACCAGCAAGGGAAAAGAAGTTTTCCCTTGACAAAGACAGTAATTCTTTCAATGGAAGCAGATTACGGGAGGTCCCTGAGGCTCCTTTACTGATGTAGAATCATTTCAAGTCTAGCAAGGCAGAGATATAGAAGTGGATAACATGGTAATCAGACCTGGGGTTTTGAGAAGATAGAACTGGATCTGAGGGTGAATAAGTTTTTATCATTGTTCTTAAGGTTCCACTGCTTGAAAAGACTTTGCTTTCACTCAGATCTTCATTCAGTTTTGGATTTTTTTATCCGTTGATATGCTGTGTATTCTGATGGAGCAAGGCCAGATGGCTATAGGAAAGTGCTGGAGAATAGATATGTTGGTCTCAGGTTAAACAAATGCCTGGTACCCATGGAACCTTCTAGAAAGGAGTAGAAACAGCTAGCCTGATTGGGACACCTGAAGCCAATCAGGGACTGGCTGAAATCAGTTAAAAACCTCCCAGTTAGTCAGGTGGGCTGTGGGTGTCAGGAGCTGTGGAAGGAGGTTGTGCTGTTGGTGGGACTGAGTGGTGGACAACATATATCATACGCAAGGAAGAAGGCCCTGAGGTAAGGGTGAAGTGGAGTTTGAAGAAGCGGGGACTGCTGTGGGGAAGTAGCCCAGGGAATTGTATTGTGCTTTGTGGATAAAAGGTCAGCCATCCTAACTGATACTATTAGGGTCCCTGGGCTGGAGCCCAAAGTAGAAGGCGGGCCTGGGCTCCCCCCTTTCTGCCTCCCCTAATTAGTCTCTGAGATTGGGAAGCAATAGAGACTGTGCCAGGAAGGATAGCTTCTCCTCACTGGCTCATGATGAAGATGGCTCAGTAGGCTGTGACCTTGTCTCTAGAGAGAGAAGGGCTCCATGGAGGGTCACAGTGAGCCTCTGAGGCTAGTAAAAATCCGCCAGGAAACGCAGGATCCACAAAGATAAGGACAGAGCTTTGTCACAGTATATATTTAAGTTATGAAAATTTCACAGGCATTGAGTTTTGAGACCCTACAGTTGCTTTCTGATTTGTCAACTTACGTTTTTCTACCTCTTCCTTTTTAAAAGCTTCTTTTTGCCTTAAAAAGACATTTAAAGTTCTTTCACTAATAGCTAGTGTGATTAAACTCTGGCCTCGGGAACTGAAGAGGTGAAGGGGAACTGTTAAAATTCACTAGGGAACTGTTAATTTTCTTTTAATTTTAGTAACTCTCTATAATAGGAGCTCAATTGATTTTTATCAAGAAATGAGGAAACAGCTATGTTGGTATGAAAAGCTCAGCAATTCTGTAGCTGACTTACTCAAGTATTTCATATTTCGTAGATTTCCTGTTGGAAAGGCTTTTAATAGTTTTTAGTTGCAATAGTTTTTGGAGGGTATCCATTAATACATAAAGGATCTTTATAAAGTACTTTCCTTGTGCCTTGGTCAAAGTGTTCCGGGTGCTCTACTTTAAAATAATCAAGCAAACAATTAACAAAAATATGTAAAGATGGCCCCTTTAGAAGCCTGAAGTAGTTGTGGCCATCTGCAGCCAACGGGAGCTGTAAGGGCGGCGCTTGTAGGCACGGGCACAATGTGGAGACCCCGTGCTCCCCTGCAGGGATGTCCTGGCCTCTTCTGGGAGCAGCGCGAGACCAGAGCAGACAGGGAGCCTGATTTAGCCCTGCATTGCCGCTGCCCAAGGTAGGCCCCTCCCGGCCAGAGCCTACACCTCGCACCCTCTCCTGAACCCCTACACCAGCCTGGATACCCCTCCTGCATCCAAACTTCCTCCTAGAGCCCGCATCCCTCACCCTCTCCCACACACCTGCCCCAACTCAGTGAAAGTGGGGAGAGTGAGGTGGGGCCTCAGGGCAGTGGGCGAGGGCAAGCATGTTTGGGTTTGTGTGATGAGGTCTACATTGTGGATCCACGGTTCCAACCCTGCTAATAGCCATGTGGCTGGCAGTATGATGTCACATGATTAAATTTATGTTTTCATTTGCTTTTTCAAAACCCTAGGTGCAAAAAATTCCTCTGTTTTAAAGAACATTATTAAGGCTCAAAGTCCAGCACACAGAAGTTAGGAAATGCTAGAATTAAAGTTGCCTGTGCAACCTTACTTTGGACTCTTTGTCCATATACATTAAGACAATCTCTAATTACATGATCACATACCATTTTTTTCCCCCATAGGACCCTGCCTTATTCAATGCACAGGATGGACCTGCTGTTGAGATAAGTCAGGGTTACATATTGAAGGAGACTCTTGTGGTCTGTATGACTCTTCCCTCGTTTGTTGCTGAATTTGGGAGGTGTGTACCTTTTGTAGTTCCAGAAGATGATGGTCCGAAACCTGCTCATAGCTAAAAGCCCTTCCTCTCAACCGAAGGAGTTGGGCAGTGATTGCAGGTGATAACAAATGAAAAAACAGGGATGAGAGTGAAGGTCTTAAGGTGAAAATGAGGTAACCAGAAGGGGACATGGAGCAGAAAACCACTGACTGTGTCCACTGTTCATCCAAGGCCTCTAAAGGAGTCAGTGGACACCACCCAGAGGAACTCTGCTTGGAGAGGTGATTGAACAAGGGAATAGAAATGGGGTCCCACGGTCGCAGAATCCTCCCCCACCCTATCCAGCTTCTTCCTCTTGGTATGATGGATGGCCATTTGGCCATTGCCAGAAGGAGACTGACAAGGAGGGCCTGCAACTTTGCGGGGCCAGGGATGAAGTGGGAAAAGTTAAGCCAGGACGTCAATAAGAGGTGCTGGAGGAGGTGCTGCAATCTGATGTACTCTATTTAGGTGTGCACCAGGGTCTCCTTGGAATGAAGTAGGGGATTGCAGGAAGAGAAAGGATGATCTCCTGGTTAAGACAGTTGAATGCTGTCCTGGGGAACTGGATTCTGTTCTTCCTGCTGACAAACAGTTGTTGTGTGATGCTAGCCAGGTTGCTTAAGCCAGTGGTTTCAGAAGTACTGTAGTTGCAAATTGTACAGTCCTCGTTTTCTGGGTGTCTGACTTGAGATTCTAGAACCTGATTTGCAAACTTGCTGAACGCTCACAACTGCAACTGAAATCAATGGGAGCTGTTCTCTGAAATATAAAGTGCTATATAATACTGAGTACTCACTCTGAAAAATTAGATCGTAAGCAGTTCAGATTGGACACCCAAATTTAGTGTATATTTTACCTTGATCTCTCTCTGCCTCCTTTCCACGTGTATAAAATGATGATGTGAAAATACATAAATATTTGGGAAGCGCTCAGATACTATAATAAGTGCTACCGAAAAGCCCATTAGGAAATTAATAGATCTGTTTTCAGAGCGGACATGGATTAATATGCCTAAAATTTGAGCAACAAATGAAATAAGGAGAAAACAAAGCTGCTCATTAAATAAGTGCTATCCTTTCTGAGCACTGAATGAGGCAGGACTCCTGTGGGGGGTGAGAAAATAGAATGTGGTCATGTAATTAAAACTATTGTGATGCATATGAATAAAGGGGAGAAGTGAGTTAAGGTTGAACAGGTGATCTTAATTCTGGCATTTCCTAACTTTTGAATGTTTGATTTTGCAACCTTATTTTAATGTAATTTTCGTGTGTATTTATATTTATCACCAGGGCCAGCACAGTAGTCTAGTGGGAGGAAGTCAGTATTGGAAACATCTGGGAATGGATGTATCTTTTGGGGACACTGCTAAATGTAGGGGAAAGCATCACCAGAGAATGCAACAGTGCATAACTCTCTCACCCATTGCTCTTGCAGTGTTGGGATCTGCTGTGAAGGAGTTTTATGGAATTTCCACCTTCAGTCCCTGGAAAACCATAATCTTGCTGCTTCAACCTTTTAATTAGTGTCTCCCCTTCCACTGAGTCAATTACAATCTCTTTGTTTTAGTCACCGGCACAGGAAACTGTATTCTATCAGGGTTTGTTACTTAGTATAAGTTTTGTTTTGTTTTTTTCCCCCAGAGTGACTCAAAGTATGATAAAGATTTACCCCAGAGGAAAGAGGGCTTTCTGTGGCAGAAAACTGGGAACTTCTACTAAGGATTCTGTTTTGACTTCTACCATTAACTCAGGCTGTGTCCTCCTCTGGAGCTGGGTGCAATTCTTAGCTTGCATAGACATACTCACATTAGCTTTGATGTGAGTTTGCATGCTAAAAATAGTGGTATAGCCATGGCAGCATAAGTAGCAGCAACAATGGCAGGCGCTATCAGACGAGAGTATGTACCACAGGCTTTGGGTGGGTTTTATGCTCAGGGTGACTTGCATCGTTCCATCACTGCCCATGCTATTATGGCTACTCTACTACTTTTAGCATGCTAGCTCAGATGAGTGGTAGTGTGGATATATCTACATGAGCTAGGAATCCTACCCCTAGCCTAGCTCATAGTTTAGATGGAGCCTCTTTGTGCGTCCATTTGTGGACCTTTTAAAATGGATATAGTTATCTACCTTTCAGGAGTGTTGTGGTTTTTAATTCATGTTTGACAAGTGTTTTGAGGTCTTTATGTTCCAAAAACATTTGTACTGTAATGGATTGCATTGTGCATTGAATACTGCAACAATCATAACTACTCTTCCATATTGTTAGCCATGACTGATATACAGTTAAGACATGCATCAGTATAAAATTAACAGGTTCATAGGCTCATGCAGTTTAGAGATCCCAGGGCCAAAAAATCCATTAAGGGCAGGGTGTAATACTTGAATAAGAGACATCCATATTAGAATGATTTTGTATTTGCTTGGTGGTCGACAAATAAGGCTATGTTTATCTCAAGCAGTTAAGAATTAGATTTCTCAAATCAAATATTCAAATGGGAGGGTCAAGTGCTTTTAAAGTTTGCTTTAGATGTTAGCTTTTTAAATAGAGACAGAATGTCGGCAAACTTTTTGCATTATTTTCTCCTCCATTGCATCATGTGTTTCTGTTTCAGTGTGCAAGGTCAAATGTTTCTTAAGAAAAAGAAAACACTACTGAGGGATTTATTTTGCTGACATCTATCTTAAAGTTCAGCTTGACTTTAAAATATAACACTTCAGGCTTTGGAAATGTACATACTCTGACTAAAGACAGTGTGTGATTAATTCTGCTGTGCAATGCTGTGTGTTAATTGCTGGCACTGTGTGAACTGATGGCTTAAGCAGAAATAGAAATTCTTATAAACAGGTATGTTGCTTACAATGCATAGTTTGAGTTGAAAGTAGCAACTTACAATGGTGTTTAAATCCTATTCTCTGCTGTCAATGTCGATGAATCATTTTTATGTAATTAAAAATGCAACTTTCTGGGAAAGAATATAACTTGAAAGCTTAGTGCGTACTGCATTTTTCACATCTGTTATGCATCTGAAGGCTATGAATCAATAGTTAAGTGGCCCTATGAATGGATGTACTTGAGTCCTTTCTAGTGCCCATATCAGTGCATATCCCCAAATTAGCTCAATATGACTCTACTTCATTTCTTATTATAATGAACCACCATTTGCCCACCTAGCGTGCACCTTGTTGCAGCCTAGTTCTAAAAATTGGGTTAATTGTGTTGCCATCCACTTGTGCTGCTAGTTCTCTGTGTTTCTTGAAGTTTCCTATTAATTTTATCCAGGTGTTGTATCTGCAGTGGCTATAAAACATCTCGAATGAAATTAAATGACTAAACTTGCAGTAGGTTTATCTTTTTTCTCCAGGGGATTAGCTCACATATTCCATTAGATTTCCCTGTGGAAATAGACTCTATAGTCTACAGAATAAACTCTAAGATGGGTATTCCCTTAACTATCTAGCTTTCCAATTCCATTACTCTTCTGTATGAATACAATGGTGGCCTTTAAATTCATTATATAACTACATTTTATTTCCACATAACTGCCAAAGAGGTGCTTGGAACAGCTGTCTTTGCATTTGGCTATTTAACTTCTGTTACTTTACTTCAGGCACTAAATTTGAATGGCTTAATTTAATTTTTGCATTGTCAGTTGCTTAGCAACTGACAAGAAAAAAAGTGCAGCTAATTTGGTTTTTACTGATCAGTTAACATCTCATTAATATAGAAACTTATGTGTAACACGGCTAATCAGCTGTCATACCCAGTTTTTGCAAGGCAGAATGTTTTCTAAACAGTGTCTAGGAAATTAGTAAGAGATGATACTTCTCCTGTATGATCCGCAGGTTTCTTGCTTTGGTGCCACAGTTTCCAGTGCTTTCACCAGGAATGTTACACTAGGAATGTCTAGACTGACTCCCTTTTTTTCCATGCGATGGTCAAGACGACAAGGCAGGGGACTGAGTCTGCTTGGCTCTACTGTTGACTTGTGGTGTGACCTTGAAAAGGTCACTTTACTTGTCTTTTTCTGACAGTTGCCTGAGCTGTGCAGTATGGATAATGAAACTTATCCACTGTTAGACTCTTTTGAGCCAAGGATCAAAAGCCCTGTGTTATGAAGAGGAGGTGTTGTTATTGTGAAGGTTTAAATGTGTTGATTCTGAAGACTTGGGTAAATCTTGTCTGCCTATTTGCATGGGAAGAGCTTGAGAAATTTTACCTAGCTGAACCACTGACTGAAATTCTCATTTTCACATGGTAGCATTTTTGATAGGATTAGTTAAATTTCAGCTTTCACTGGTCTTGCTTTTAAAAGTCTGGCAGCACCATTTTTTTTAAAAAAAACATTCATGGGACATCATTGCTGTCACCCAAAAAAGCATCAGTCTGAGATCTAGAGCTTTCCTGGAATCTGTTTTGTAAACCTTTTCCTGTAGCTGAAGTGTTTGGACACTATTAAAAGTAAAAGGGGAAAACAGTGGATAATTCTGAATGGCTAAAGCAGTCTGTCAATTTATTTCCTATCTTTTTGTAGATTGCCTGTTTAAGCTATGCCCTATGAACCGGTACTCTGCACAGAAGCAGTTCTGGAAAGCAGCAAAACCAGGAGCGAACAGCACTACAGATGCAGTGCTACTCAATAAACTACACGTAAGTATTAACATTGGTAAGCTGCAGTGAAATCAATGGAGCTATGGTAATTTGCACCACTTGAGGATCTGGCCCATTAAATTGAGTGGAACTGCTCATGTGGGTATTGCTATAGAACAGGGATGGGCAAACTTTTTGGCCCGAGGACCAAATCAGGTTTGTGAAATTGTATCGAGGACCGGGTAGGCAAGACCCCGCCCCCCAGTCCAGCCCCCTCCCACTTCCCGCCCCCCTGACTGCTCCCTCCCACTTCCTGCCCCCTGAGAATCCCTGACCCATCCAACTCTGCTCCCAACATCTTGTCCCCTGACTGTCCCTTCTACAGATGGCTAAC
This sequence comes from Dermatemys mawii, assembly GCA_007922305.1. Lineage (NCBI taxonomy): Eukaryota > Metazoa > Chordata > Testudines > Dermatemydidae > Dermatemys > Dermatemys mawii. Next base: position 14,852,262 of record ML677372.1, on the reverse strand, counting down.
CACCCCCCAGGATCTCACCTCCTACCCAGTTCCCCTGGCCCCTGGCTTCCCCAACCCCTATCCACCTTCCCACCCCTCAACCACCACCCTGGAACCCCCCTCATTCCCCCTCTTACCATAGCTGCCGGGGGAGAGGGGAGCATGCAGCCCTGGCTCCCAGAGCTCTGCCTGCGCAGGGTGGCTCCGGGGGAGGGGCGGAGTGCACAGCCCTGGCCCCCAAAGCGCTCCCCGCGTGGCGCGGCTCCCGGGGAGGGGCAAGCGCACAGCCCGGGGTCCCTGGAGCACTGCCCGCGCAGCACGGCTCCAGGGGAGAGGCGAGCGCGCAGCCCTGGCCCCTGGATCGCTGCCCCTGCGGTTCGGCTCTAGGGGCGGGGGGAAGCATGCAGCCCCAGAGCTGCCCGCGTGGCACGGCTCCGGGAGGGGTGGGGCATGCAGCCCCGGCCCCGCAGCAGTGCCTGCGCTGCGCAGCTCTGGGGAAGGGGCCAGGGGCAGCCTCCCGGGCCGCGGGCCGGAAGTGGGGGCCTCGTGGGCTGGATGTGGCCTGTGGGCTGTAGTTTGCCCATCCCTGCTATAGAAGATTAGTGAGATCCAGTCCTGTGTTGTTAGGACCTAGATTTCATCTCTCATACATCTTTGCACACTTTATCAAATTTAATTATCTGTGATGGCTGCCCTTACTGAATCAAGCTTGCATGTGAATCCAGCAGAGAACAGTTTTCTGTTTTAAATGTCTAAGCAATTGCTTTGAAGTAATTTAACTACCGTATGTTGACAGCATCCGCTTTAGTGCTAAATAAACTATATTTACCTTAAATTACATGTCTGTAGCACTTCACATTAAAATTACAAGTCCAAATATTTTTAGTCTGTCAAAGCCCGTGATAAGCCTACAGTACTCTAAACTATAAAGCACCCCTGTAGGAAAATATCACTTGCAGAAAGCCATGTGGTGGTCCTACTCCTTTGTTGCACACAGATCAAGTGTTTGCCTCATTTTTTTTAAAGCTGCGATTTTAACTTTGTGCTTGTAAAGTTGTTTGTAGAGTTAATACTTTAAAAGTATTCCACCCCACTCCCAAACTAAAGAATCACGAGTAAAAGTCAGCTGTAAGTATAAAGTAACAAATGCTGCTGCTTATTTTTCTAAAGCCCACAAAGTAAACAACTAGATGGTATGTCCTAAACTATCAGTTGTGTAGAGGGAGAGAGAAACCTTTGCAATAGTGCTAGGTAACGGTGGGCTGTCACTTCTGTGTCATAATTGATTTTCTTTCTTTAATATAGTCAATTCAGATACTTAAGGCCTGATTCAATTATTTTGAAGCAGCCAAAGTCCTGTTGTGATTCGTCTCAATTCCTCTGTCAAGTGAACCAGGGTAGTCTCTCAATGATAAATCACACTGAAGAAACATTTACACAGTAAATAGCCAAATTTTACTATTTCAACATAAATGAAGAAAGATTTAATGGCTCAGTTTGCATCACAGTTACATGCTGGGTAAAGTACAGGGTGTGTGCAAAATTGTTGTCTACTGAAAGGTAGAATTTGGTTGTGCGTGCATGTGTGATTCATGGTCCACAATTTAGTTCACTCCCAACTGTATGAAACTCATGGGCACTTGTGTCAATTTACACATGTAATGATAGCACAAAAGATGCTTGATCAATCCTACTGTCTTAAGATGGTTGCAGGGCAAAAAAAATCTATGTTCAAGTGCTGCCTTCTGTTTCCTCCTGTTTTTTGATCAGCTCATGATAATCTAATGAAACATTAGTGACCCACAATTTATTCTTAGTCACTTTTTTCATTTTTGGCTTATGTGTGTCCACTGTTGGCATTTATTATCAACTACTGTGTAGCACCCAATGCTGAGGTTAGGTTATTTTAAGTTAATACCATTTAAGGGATTTAGAAATCTGGGACACTTGACTTCGACTGGTATCAAACATCAGTGCTATTTGAAAAGCTGACATCTAGTGGTCAGTAAATAAAATGTGTTATTTCCAGGTTGGTGATGTGATATACTTGAACTTGTGTCTTAATTTGTACCTATATGCCATGAATCCCTTTGCTCTATTACAGTAAATGTTGGGACCAATTCTGCATGATCCATGTCTTCCACTTCCATTGATGTCCTGGGGAGTAGAGGGCTCTCAGGCCCTCGTGGAATTGGGCCCAAAGTTAATATCAGATTTCAAGAAACATTTTAACTGTACACTATTTTGAAATCTAGCAGTTCCAATGTTAGATCCTTGAGCATTTTAAATTGTCTTGCATTATATTGGCTGTACCGAAATGTAGTTACACTTAAGATGCTCATGGAGAAAGCCAGTTGTCCTATTCAGCATACCTTCTACAGGAAGTGACTTACGATACATGGAGTTATAAAGAAGCAAAATTATTTTCTACCAACACATGGCTCACTGTTGCTCTTTGATAGGTTGAATCCTATTGTCTCACATTGCATCATCCACAGGTAACTGAGCATGAATAAGTTCTAGAGTGGTTGCAGAAGTTTTGAGAACTAAAATAGTTGATGCATAGACTTTCTAAATGCATGATACCTAGTTTAAAATCATGATTTGACATCACATTTAAATGTATTCTTCACTATAATCTGTATTTTCTTGGGCCTTGGTGTAAGGTGAACCAGTACACCTTTACAAAACAAAGCATCTTGAAAACAACACAGGGTACGTTCCTTAAGTAATGAAAATAAAATGAAAGCGAAGAGGAAAGAAATACGGTAGAGTAACAAACTAGGGCTTTCACAGGGTGGTAGCATTAGAATTCAGATCCTTATCTGAGTAGGTTATAAATCAGGTTTGGTTTCCTTATATCTTCTTGTGGATGCTTCCATGTGGTTGAAATGTCTGGTAAAGAGAGTCCCTGGATTAGATAATCATGGATACAGCAGGTTGAAACTGAAGCATTGCAGCAGAGCATATCTGGGGAAGTTTTGTGCTGTGCCTGACTCTAGGAAGAACTATCCTATCTCTTCCTTTTGTGAACTCTGAACTTTTCCATATTGGGAAGTTTAGAACTAGACAGTCCCTTCTTCCAGTGCTGTATTTAAGTGTCTAGAGAAGCCTATTGGGTGACTAGGATGACTACAGTCACCATTAAAAGGTTTAATGAATGAGGAGTGAAGGGGGAGATTTGTCTTGACAAAGTAAAATCTAAGTTTTTTGGAAACTGCCTGATTAGAGACATGGGGACCAAATCTGCAGTTCTTTAGTCCTCATCCTTTATATTAAAGTTGAACAGGTGGAAGATTGTGTTGCCAGATTGAATCTCCCTCTTCTCCATCTTTCCTTTTTTATCTGTTTTCTCATGGCTCCATTTCCTTTGGAAACTTTTCATCTCATGTTTTATTCAGAAAGCTTCAGTCAGTTTGAAGTCAAAATATCGACTCCTCAGAGTTGCTGCTTCACTTCAGTATGGTTCAAATAATACAGATTAAATCATTTTCCTTCCTGAAAATAGTAAAGGATAAAATCTGATCCTCCGCTTCAAATGGTTACATTTGTTCCAACAGTATGAAATACCTTGATGTTTTATTATAGTAAGTAATTGCCAGCACTGTTTATAACAACACTGTCTATCTCCACAATTTCCTTCTTAAATTTCAGCATGCTGCAGATTTGGAGAAGAAACAGAATGAGACTGAAAACAGGAAACTGCTGGGAACAGTTATCCAGTATGGCAATGTTATCCAGGTATGCTGTGGCTCTGTTGACTCGGTCTGTTCTGTAAAACCTAGCTCTGTAGGGTCTTACTTGAACCACCAAGATACAATTATACTTCAAAATAGTGGAATTCTGGGATCAGAGTGTGTTGTCTTGCAAGCCATGATAGGGTTATCCAGAAGCATGGTACTCTGAAGAAAGAACTACATTTATGATTCTGTGTGCTGTGTGAGATTCTGAAATGGAGGCTTTTTTATCTTGCTATAAATGTTGCCTCTTTAAGAGTGCCATTCAAATGCTTTAAACTAAAATACCCTTCATTCATTTGCCTGGCCTTGACTCGGCCATCTGGTAGATGGCAAATACACAGTGGAGAACAGTTCTATAGAACGTCTTTCAGTTTATCCCCCAAATGCTGTACAGCACTATATAGAAAACCGAGTGCAAAACAGAAGAACCAAAATAATCAATCCACTGATGCAATGATAGTCCACCCTGAACAAGGGATGTGGTGCAGTAGACCTCAGGCAAGCCACTCCCACTTGATGAAAATGGGTTCCCAGCGAATGCAAAGAATAGCAATGAGTCACAAACACCAAGAACAAGATGCTAGGGAAGGGTTGTAATAATAATCAAGGACAAGCCTTGTCATGCCTTAAATGCAGCCAGTGGGGGACACCCCTGGTAGAGCATTCAACAACTCAGGGTTCTCTGATCCTTTCTGGGGAATGAAAGCAGACTCGCTTCATCTGATCACAGCTGCCAGATGAAGGTGTAGAGCAAGAGAACTGTAAGCATTTGGAGCTAAGATTATGTATGACTTTCTATACAGATACTTTAATTTGTATCCTCTGACCATACCATCAGCCAGAGTAGCATTGCAGGGAGCAAAGGTTCCTCTCTTGTAAAGAGAAGGCAAGCAGTCCTGTTCTGCAGCTATCACAGCATGGGGAACAATATCAAGAAAAGCCTTTTAAGGAATGCACTACAATAGTCTAGCTCAAGTGTAACACTGGAATGATGAAAGTCTGTGGCATGGTCCTCATCTGAGAGAGGGATCTGTCAGTTTTTCAGGTGAACAAGAGATTGCAATAAGCATTTCTAACCAATGATCCATACCGAGAGCAATTGTGAGTAGGCGAGGAAGGATTAGATTTGTATCGGTAAATGCTGGTAAACCTTTGCTTCACCATGCCCACCCAAACGTATTTCCATCGATAATTGTAATTTACATATAGGCAAAACTTTAATAATTGTAAAGCTTTCATTCTTTGAATCTGTGTCTGCTGCTGTTAAACAATTATTGTCTGACCTGCCGCATAGTTTCCCCCACTGTAAAAATTTAAATAGATAAAAATAGAAGAAAATGCTTAAAAATAAACATTACTATTATCCATTGAAATGTAATTAAAAAAATAACTAAGCTGGGCAGATCTGATTTTTATGAGAGATACCCCAGTTCTGTAAGAGCCTTCCCAGTGACAGATATCTTCTGTGAATAATGGATCTGCTTAAACAGCCAACAGGGGGCAAAACATCCAAAGCCAAGAGCATTGTCTTGCTTTTATTAAGATTCAACCCTGCTATGTTTAATCCAAATCAACGTGTGAGCTAGACAATGGGGCTGCTACAAGATGGTCCATTATATCCTATAAATATGTATCACCAGTACAGTGAGGTTTATATACAATGTTGCATGATTTGTTGAAACAAAAGGAGAAATGGCACTCCATGGGGAGAGAAGAAATGGTCATTGCTAACCTCATTAGTCTCCCGTCTCAGCCACTTGAGAGAAGCCTCACCCACCCCCATGAAGGAAAACAGTTTTGTCACCAATATCTCATGGTCCCTGGTATTTGACTGCTGAAACATAGAGCATAATTGGCAAAGGCAGTTCTCTGTTGTCTATCAATAGTGTGACATGGACATTTATGCTAACTGAAGCTGTTCCGTGCCATGAACCAGTCTAAAGCGTACTAAAAAATGTATTCAAAACAAGAGTCCAATTGTCTCTGGAAGTGTTATGGCTGGTGTAATATTAAGTCTTAGCATCTGAAGTTAATTTCCATGCATTATGATCAGTCTATTATATAATCTTTAGTCCATGGTTTATCAAAGGAAATGTATGTCTGCCTTCCCAGAAACAAACTGTAATTTTTGTTCTAGCTGCTGCACTTAAAAAGTAACAAATACTTGACAGTAAATAAGAGGCTTCCAGCTCTGCTAGAGAAGAATGCAATGAGGGTGACCCTGGATGAAGCTGGAAATGAGGGTTCCTGGTTCTATATACAGCCTTTCTACAAATTGCGTTCTATAGGAGACAGCGTAAGTACAGATGAGCATTGGAAGAAGATGCATTATTTGGTGTAAAATACAAAGAGCTTGTGTCAGTTGCTTCCTTACTTTGGGCTAATTAAATGCATAGGGTTTTATAACGTGTAATATTAACGGCCACAGCCCTTTTCCTGTGCTGAACAGTGTGGGAGGAGAATCACTATGGTAACTACTGATTTGGAAACGAGGAACGATTAAGATTGGAAGAAATAAGGAATTTAAATACAGTAGCCTTCTAAATCCCCACTGAGTTCAAAATGGCATGAAATGTTAAGTCATTTGAGTAGCTTTAGAACAAATATAATTAGTATGCTGATTCATGGCGCTGCAGTTGTGAGTCTTTCAGGTTCCATTATGAATTTCTGTATCAAGAATTTTATCAGAAATAGACTAAATGGTTGCTTCGCTTGTGGGAGGTGTGAAATGTTGGTTGATTCTGAGTTAATACCCTGGCCTTTAATCTCTGGACATCTCCACTGTGTTCCCATGTTGGATACATGAGAATGAATGTGTTCGTCATAATCCTAAGTAAATGATTTTCTACCCCTCAAAGCTGTGATGAACTTTGGCATGGCTCATCAGCCTATACTCAAGAGAAGCCAAAAACGTCAGTGAAGGCCAACCTGATAGAGGGCACCTAAACAGACGAGATTCCATGAAATAGAGCATATAAACTCAATTAATGTTCTGCTTTCTCTGTGTTGAGGGGAATTCAAGACCCACACCTAAGATTTTTGTTATGGATTTATTTATTTATTTTATATTTTATTTTATTTTATTTTATTGGCTTCAAGTAAGGCTTTGGGAGGCTTTGAATAAGGAACTTCCGGGAAGGGAAGTATAGGATATGTGGGACCTTCACCCTCCACGATAAAGTGCGCTGAGCTTACCACACGTGACTGGACCTCATTGATTGAGAGTAAAGAGTGTAGGTTAGGACTCATCAACTCCTCATGGAGAAGGAGAATCTTTCTGCTGACTTTTGATTTTAGGAATTAATTGTTAGATGTTTGACACTGAAATAACCGCATGGAATACAAAGACTTAGTCAGTGGAAATTGTAGTTTTCCTTTATATGCCACTCAGCCCAGTTGTGTAGGTGTCTTTACGCCTTAAATAACTCTGAATGCTTTAAACATCTATTTTCTTCTGAAGTTGTCAGGTTTTTGGTTTTTTTTAAAGATACCAGTGTCTTTCCTATTTACTTTGCATGACATATCTCTAAATTGTAAGCAAATGGCCTCACCTCACTGCTTTACACCCCCAAAAAAAGGTAACTCTGGGGACCATTTCTGAATCTGATTGCACAGTACTTCTCTTCAGGTTGTCATTGGAGACAAGGTGGTCCTGAATCCTGTTAATGCTGGTCAGCCCCTTCATGCCAGTAGTCACCAACTGGTTGATAATCCTGGGTGCAATGAGGTAAGTGTAAGATAAATCAAAAGCTTGGCCTGCTAGTGCAGTGGTGGCACAGAAATGTGGTGTAAATAGAGTTGGAAGGGCCGTTGGAGTTCTCGGCTAAACTAAGGAGCACGCGTATTATGGAATTGCCAGTTACAATGCTGGAGAGCATATACTGCACTGCTGTTCCATGCTGTTAATGAAGTAACAATATTACTAGCTCTGGAGACAGTGTTTCTCACCTCCTTCTGGGTGGGTAAACAGCTGGGCAGGGACTGGTAAGAGCAGGCCTGTTAGGTAAATAACAGGCTATATGGAACAAAAGTGAGCGTGGCCCATTCTGCCCAACTGCTTGGCTGTAAAAACAAGATTACTGAAATGTACTTTTCTGCAAAATCTGCCATCCTCATGACTGGAGCTGGGTGAATAACAAGTTTTCGTTTGTTTGATGTCAGTTTGGTGGCAGCTCTGAAAAATTTAAAATAAATAGTTTTTTGGTTGAACAAAGTCTGAAAATTCTGAAATGTTTTTGGTGAAATGACCCTGTTTGTTCAATCTGAAACAACATTGAGAGCAGGGTTCAAATCTGTGTTCAGAGCAGAGATTCAAACCTGGGTCTTCCACATCCCAGGAATACCAAGCCAGGGTATTCTCGGTCAGGTCAGGTCTCAGTCTCTCCTGTTGAAGCTGGTTCACTAGTCATTGGGTCAGAGAGAGTGAGAGTGGTTAGGGCATTTGCCTGGGATGTGGGAGACACGAATTTAAGTTGTTGCTCCAATAAATAATTACTTACATAGAGTGGTGCAGTTCAAGGGGACAGATTGAGAAACCTACCTGAGAACAGCCTATAGCAGGGGTCCCCAAACTGTGGGGCACCCCCATAAAGGTGCAGAGGGGCCTGGGCCAGCACCCACAAACGGGACAGGGAAGGAGCGCTACCCAGCCCCACTCTGCCCCCAGCCCCCACCCTGGCTGCAGCCCTGCTCCCCATCTTCCCCTGCTCTTAGCTCCCAGCCTGGAGGAAGGGCGGAGATGCATTCTATTACTGGTAAAGGGGAAGGGAGTGTGAGAGGATTAGTTTGGGGACCACTGGCCTATAGTCTGGTGGTTAAAGCACTCTTCTGGGAAAGGATAGACTAAGGTTCAAATCTCTGTGCCAGAGTGAGGATTTGAACCTGGTTCTCCTATGTCCCAGGGAAATGTCCTAGACAGTGGGCTATAGCTCTGCAAAGTGGGATCCACATCCACTCCTCTGGTTCTATGAAACTAGACTGTTTTGGTTTTTTTTCTGGTCAAAATTATTTGGTTAATTGGTGTCAGATTTATAAATAGTTTGGGGTCAATCGAGACGGCCTTTTTTGGTGAATAAATTATTTGTCTGAAAAGTGTCTATTCTAGATACAGGAAGATGAGGTATCCACATGACAAGCTCAATTCTAATGTTAACTGTAGTTACTGTGATTTACTGCAGGATTGAGTGAAGGCCACAGTGTTTCTGGATTGGGGTTTCATTTTGTACAGTGATAAACAGGGATTGCAGTATACTGTTCAAATGATCTTTCCACTGTAAAGAAAAGGGCAGTGCTTTGCAGTGTATTACCATACTTCTAGTGTGACTAGTGATGCTAGTTTTTGTTTTTAGGTCAACTCAGTGAACTGCAATACGAGCTGGAAAATAGTCCTTTTCATGAAATGGAGTGATAACAAAGATGATATTTTAAAAGGGGTAAGTTTGGAAACTCATTTGCTGCTGGCTTTTTAATAGTGTGATGTCTGTATTGTCTAGTTCATGTTGATCATTCTGTCCTGGCTTTGACAGGGAGATGTGGTGAGGTTGTTTCATGCGGAGCAGGAGAAATTTCTGACTTGCGATGAGCACAGAAAGAAGCAGCATGTCTTCCTGAGAACTACGGGAAGACAGTCGGCCACTTCTGCAACTAGTTCAAAAGCACTGTGGGAAGTCGAGGTAAGGATGGCATCTCTGAGGCTGCACAAGTGGTTTTATTGTAACAATTAGTTCTTTTATTTAAAATCTTGTTCCACAAGGTTTTTATTATTATTATTATTATTTTTATTATTTTATTATTTATTATTTATTATTATTTTTGTTAAAAGTAAGACTTTTTTCCAGGTTTCAAAGTTTTAAGGCAAAAAAAAAAAATGCCATTGTTTACTAGCATGTCTGGATTTCTTTTACAATATAAAAGCATGGTTTTGACTTTTTAACACCATAGCAAGGTGCTTTCCAACTACCAGTTCCTGGCAAAATAGAAATAGGAATGAGTGAGACATCAATGAACACCTTATTTACTCACCAACCATTCCTATTCTAACAATAAAGTGCTAATTATTTCTACTGCCTTGTTGTGTGTGCTGATCACGTCCATGTCCAGTGTGGAATACTACAGGTACACATAACCTCCTCTGATGGGAGATTAAACCCATTTGTTAGTCTGTCTTTATGGAATCAAACCATCTCATTAGCTTCTTAATTTTAAAAAGAGAAAAAGAAGGAAGTCTTTAATGTCTTGGCCAACATTTCACCTGTTAAACAAAATAAATCTTGAGATGCTTAGGTTCTGGAAACAGATAATATGATTATGATATTTTTTCTTTTAAAATGCAACTTTAAATTACATGCAGCCTACCTCTGTGAACACTACAAGCCACTCTGAGTGGAGGATAGTTATTTTTCCCAGCAGTGCAGCCACTTAATTCAAAGATTCTTTCAGCTGGGAACCTGTCTAGAGTCTTAGTTCCATACTTTTTCTTGGGAGGAGCAAGAGTGTTAATACGGGGCTGTAGAAAACTCCTTTCTTTGGGACAACACTGTTAAGTTTGAAACAATTCTACTGTTTCTTTCACCCCGCTCTTGTGACTAAAGTGAATATCAGGGAAATCAAGAGAATACTGCCTGACTTTCAGTAAATTTTGTTCAGTCTTGGTTCAGCCCAATACAAGCTTCTAAGAAACCTCCTTTAACTGCCTTTCTGCCCATATATCCCATTAGTCCTCATCTCTTCATTCTCAGGAGGGTCAACGTAGAGCACAAAACCATAGTTGTTTGTTAACCAACAAATCCAGCCACTTGGAGATAGTCATCAAAGTAGATCTTTAAAAATCCAGGTGTGCACCAGTGGCTGTGTTGGACATGCCCATTTGGGATGCGTCCTTGGTTGTGGCCACCATACCTGGCTGGTAAATGGTTTTTTTTTTTTTGTTTGTTTGTTTTTTTTCCTGAGCTCCCTCACATTCTGCCAATATGTGATGGTGTCCCTAGCCTCTGTTAGCCAGAAGCTGGGAATGGGCAACAGGGGATGGATCACTTGTTCTGTTAATGTGGCCTCTGTTGGAAGACAGGATACAGGGCTAGATGAACCTTCGGTCTGACCCAGTATGACCATTCATATGTTCTTACATGACTGAAAGTGAAATACAACAGTGCTAAACTGAGGAGCAAGCCACTGAAATTCAGAATATGGCCCCTCTCTCTCTTTCTAGGTGGTGCAACATGACCCTTGTCGAGGTGGTGCAGGATACTGGAATAGCCTTTTCCGGTTCAAACATCTTGCTACTGGACACTATTTAGCAGCAGAGGTAAGGACGATGGGGAAGGACCCGTAAACTCTGCCTCTTCTCCTCTCAGTCCCTTCCTGAAAAACTGTGGTTGCCTAACTGAAGATTGGAAATGGATTAGTGAGCGATAACTGTGTAGGATTAGTATTACTAAGGATGAAATTGTGCAAGAGTAGATACTGTAGTATCAAAGTACCAGACCCATGAAACAAGATATTTTCTTGAAAGATGCTTGGAAAAAAACACTGCACTACAAGAATGACCATGTGTCCCTATCCTTTTTGTCAGGGATAGGTGGTGACTTTCTGTTAAAAAGAGTAGACAATAAATGACATGATTTTATGTCAACAGTCAAAATCAAGATGAACTCATTAGTGAGAGAGTGAATCATACTGTGAATGACTGGAGAACCTGTTATGTTTTGGGGAAAATAAATTAAACCCAGTATTGGATCCTCTGGATTTTTTGATTTCCAAACAGAACATAGAATTGTTCACAAAAGAGAAGTTAAGAATTATAGAATCTTTCTAGGAATTGTCATGGACATTTACCTATCCAAGCATTTTGGAAGGTGAAGTGTTAATACCTGCGAATACTGACTGAAACTAGCTTGACTGTGTATCTTGAAATACATATGTAAATGAAGACACACATATTTGTAAAAATAAGATGCTGGGGATATGCAAGAGAAGTTGGAGTGAAGAAAGGCAATATAGCCTGTCTCGGTGAATGCAGGAGTTCAATTGAAATAATCCTGCTTTATGCTTTTCTAGTAAGCAGATTCCAAAACACTTAGTAACATTTTGCCAAGTACAAAATGGATCAACAGGACCGGCGGATTATAGAGGTTGCTTAGCAAATCATGGGCTGGTTAATCAGCTGTGAAAACATGGGGCCACACTCATGCAAAGATACAGTGGGAGAAATTGGTGAATTTGTGCATATTATGGCAAATGGTTTTTGTCATAGGAACCTTTCAGATGATGACACAATCAAGATTTTTCCCAACTTGTAGTGACTTCTAATGCTGGTTGAAATGGTTTGAAATTTAATTGTTATTTCAAAACTTAAAAGGTTGACACAATTTTCAGTTTCCTTCCTAGCTTTATGTATGTCTTGAGCTGGTTAGTTGAGTCTCTTTTGCGAGTTTGCTGATTGCTTAATTCTGTTCATGGCCACACAACTCCCTGGTTTGTTTTTGTTCTTTTTTTAAAAAAAAGTTGATTGAATTGTCTATGTGTTTATAGATTCCGAGGAGTGAAAGAACCACTGTGTAATCTAGTCTGATCTCCTGTATAACACAGGCTACAGAACTTCCCAAAAATCATTCCTAGAACATATTTTCTAGAAAAACATCCAATCTTGCTTTAAAAATTGCCAGTGATGGACAGCTGATCACAACTGTTAATAAAATTTTCCAATGGTTAATTACCCTCACTGTTAAAAATGTCTGCCTTATCTGCAGTCTGAATTTGTCTACCTTCAACTTCCAGCCTTGTTATGGATTTTGACTGAATTTGACTGATTTTGACTTGGATCTTGTTATGCTTTTGTCTGCTAGACTGAAGAACCCAACATTGTGTACTTCTGCAGAAAAAGATGCATCTGCTACAGAATAAGCTAGATCTCCCTGCGGAATTTTATAGCAGGGAAGGGGATGGTGGAAAACTAAACTCTTGACTTGCCTGTGATTCTGTTTCATCAGGTAAACACTGACTATGAGGAAGATGGCCAGGAGTGTCAATCCTCAGTAAGTATAGGCAAGAATACAGTTTTGCCCATAATTAGGAAGACTTGACAAGCCCCGGTGTCTGACTGACAAGTGAACAGACAATACAAGCCATTTCTTCTACTAAAGAAAGTCGAAATTATGTATAGCTGGAAAGTATTGCATGCAATGCTCTATCCTGGGACTAAATTCTGAAGTAGAGGATGTTGAGGAGCTGTGCACTTCTAGGTATTGTAACTCTTACATGGCTCCTATCAAGATAGCTTCTGAATCATTTTTCAGACGACTGAACTCTTCACCTCTTCGATGCATTTTCTTTCTCCAAGTGTGAAGAGCAAATTTCTCAAGAGGAGATCTGATTCCAGATTCCTCAATGCTGTCTTTATCCAGGGGGGCCAAATGAAGTGGTTTATTTCACAAATGAAAGCTATCTCTAAGAAACAATTTCTCATCTGTTAAATTATCAGAGGAAAATGGTGATAAATAATGAGGCTATAAAACAAGAACTGTGCTCAGTCAGTGGGCAATTTTGATGTCATTGTTTTGAATTGCCAATAAAAGTGTGTGTGATGTGTTCTCCAATAAATGTTACGGAGTTAATCACTTTACTGAAGATGCCGTTTGATTTACATTATAGAGTATGAATTACCAGAAGCCTCCTATGGATGTGACTAGGGAAGCAGGCATACTGTACGATCACTGTGTTTTGCAAATCAAAACTTTGTTGGTGACAGCAAGTGTAAGTGAAACGACACTTTCCATTTTTCATTTGGATGAGACTGATCAGAAAATAGAGATTATGGCATCATAAGCCTACAATGTCCTGCATAAGGGAAGATGGGTTTGTATAGAAACAAGGAAGAAAAGTTTGTCTCCTTGGAAAAGAGAAGAATGTATTTCGATGAACGCAAGGGAGATAAACTCAAATTTTCTTTATAGGAGTATTAGTTGGCCTGTCACCTTATCTACGTATGAAAGTCATCTAAAGTGGTCATTAAAAAGTCAACATTTGCCACCAGACAGCCAAAAGTTACTCCAGTTATTTCCTGTTATAACTCATTTTCCTGTACTGCTTTGTAGCGAATGCTGGCCTTCTGGCAGCACTATTTAGCACATATTCTGGATAGTGAAACTTGTATCCTAACTTTCCAGGAAAACGCTAATGGTTTCAGGTATCTCTTTGGAAATCATAAAAGGCTTTCATTTTTACCACTGTCATTACACACAGGTCCCTCACTCCAAAATGAGCTCAGGTGTTGATGGAATCTTGGATTAAAATCTAATAAGTGATTTCTGGTTTTCTGCTTATACCTCTTCACCACCAGGTGGCGAAAATAGACCACAAACAAATGACAAGAGTGTATATACATACAAATATAGTTTAAACTCCTTTAACTTAGAAATGGTGTTAGCAACCTAACCTTATTTGGATACAGTAACTTAATTCAAGCCTAAATCATTCTCAAGAGTGCAAGTTTCTCTGCACACTATCTACCCTGGCTTTCTTTCCTTATCCCTCAATTAATGATCAGTGCAGAGGTTGATTTGAAGGAGCATGAATAATATATCCCAAACTGCACCCTTCAATATTACAAGGGATCCATTGTGTGAATTTTGGAATTGTGCTTTTGTAGGTGAAACTTTGTTTCTGCATGGATGTAATAGTCTTATCTAAGATCTCTGACTTTCTATTCCCTGTTGTTGTTTGCTGCTTCATGGTTTGTAGCTTTAGAATTACCTAGCATATTGCTTCAGGTGCCAGAAATACTGAATTGTATGAACTTTCAGCATCTACCATATTTGGAGATCAGCAAGAGGTTTGATGAAGACAGATGAAGGTTTTGAGACTCTGTCCAGATATCTGTTCAAGGGACACCACCATAGGACCTAATCACATCAGCCACCCCATTAGGGGCTCATTCACCTGCACATCTGCCCATGTGATATATGCCATCGTGTGACAGCAATGCCCTCTGCCATGTACATTGGCCAAACCGAACAAACTCTACGCAAAAGAATAAATGGACGCAAATCAAGAATTATAACATTCAAAAAACAGTTGGACACCACTTCAACCTCTCTGGATACTCAATAACAGACTTAAAAGTGATAATTCTTCAGAAAAAAAATTTCAAAAAAACACTCCCAATGAGAAACTGCAGAACTGGAATTAATTTGCAAACTGGACACTATCAAATTAGGCCTGAATAAACTGTTTGATATGGGCCACCCTGATAACCACTACGAAAGTGATTTTTTTCTCCTGCTGATAATAGCCCACTTTAATTGAATTGTCTCATTAGAATTGGTCAGGCAACCTCCATCTTTTCATATACTCTGTATATATAGTTTCTGACTGTATTTTCCGCTCCATGCATCTGGTTAAGTGGGTTTTAGCCCACGAAAGCTTATGCCCAAATAAATTTGTTAGTCTCTAAGGTGCCACAAGTACTCCTCGTTGGTTTTGCTTATATAGACTAACATGGCTATCACTCTGAAACCTGTAAGCATTCTATAACATTCATATAATCCTAACTCTTTCAGCTCCTCAAGCTCAGATTTTCAAAAGTAGATTGTTTTAAGTTTAGGCTCCTAACTCACTGTTGAGGTCCCTTACTAAGTGGCCTAATGTTCACCGGTACTGAGATCCCAACATTTCCCACGGGCATTCACAGAAGTTGTTGGTTACTCAGCTTGTTTTAAAAATCATGTTTAAATATGGAACTTGGGCCCCTGTGTTTTGAAAGTCTTGGCCTCATTTGCCAACATCTTTACCATGTTGATTTAGAGATTCCTGCTGATGTTCCCAAGAAAGATCTTAAAGGAAGAGTGAATCACAGGCTTTCCTCATTTTCCACCCCCTTGAGCATCGTTGTTTTTCTGACTTTGCTACTTTATACTGTAGTGTGACGGAGTTAGACCAGAAGGATATAGGAGAGTGCTGGAAGGCAGGTATATCAGCCTCAGGATGTGCAAGTCCCTGTTCCCTGGATAGCCAAACACAAACTACTCCAGGCCAATCAGGAACCTTCTAGAAAGGAGCAGAAACAGCTAGCCTGATTGGGACACCTGAAGCCAATCAGGGACTGGCTGAAACCAGATAAAAACCTTCCAGTTAGTCAGGTGGGCTGTGGGTGTCAGGAGCTGTGGGAGGAAGTTGTGCTGTTGATGAGACTGAGTGGTGGACAACATATCATCCAGAAGGAAGGAGGCCCTGAGGTAAGGGTGAAGTGGAGTATGAAGAAGCGGGGACTGCTGTGGGGAAGTAGCCCAGGGAATTGTGTTTTGTGGCTAAAAGGTCAGCCATCTTAGCTGATACTATTAGGATCCCTGGGCTGGAGCCCGGAGTAGAGGGTGGGCCCGGGCTCCCCCCTCTTTCCACCTTCCATACTGACCTGTGATGAAGGTAACTCACTAGGCGGTGACTCTCTTGCCTATTATACTGAGAAAGGGAGGTCACTCTGGGGCCTAGATGAGTTTCTGAGGCCCCTAAATCTGCCAGGAAGTGCAGGACCCACAAGTACAAACTTGGAGCTTTGTCACAGTAGTCATCAAAATTCTTGTTCATTTAGCAAATATTGTTGGTCATTTCACATCTCAATACATTAATAAAGCTGAATTCATTAATGAAAGTATTAACCTGGTCAACACTTAATATTGTGCTAGCAGGTATTGTTGCCTTATGTTGGGGGTTTTTTGGTTGTGCATTGGACACATTTGAAATGTGCAAGCGTAACCACCATGAACTGAGGTGAAAACTACCAGCTGGCTAACGTCTTGGTTACCTTTCATTTTTTCGTCAGTGACTGACAACTATAATTCCATTTCTGCTGTTGGAATCTATTTAATACGGTTGATATTGACAATGTGACTGAGAAATAGAATTGCCAGCTGTCATTTTTGCTGCTTACAAAATTATTTATTTAAAGTTATAGTTATCAGGTAGACTTCTGAAGCCCTTCAATAGCAGTCTCTAAGGTAGGACTCTTGAGACATGAATCATCTGCAGCAGAGTCTGAAGCTAATCTGGATTTTCAGTGCATTGCGAGGTGAATGTTTTGGCAATTTGAGTGTATTTTCTGGCAGTTAAAGTAAAAAGACGTAGACACAGCATTCTTAGGAATTACTACATTATAACCCAGAGATTCTCAACAGTTACCAACAGCAGACAAAGTGAAGAAATGTATTTGGCAAAAGCAGCTGATTGTCAGTTTTATTTCGGTCCTAAAGCACAGCTGGAGCTTCTGCCAGTACCAGCACTTGGAGAGACTGATATTTGTGTGCACAAATTACGAAGTGTGTTGATATAATGCTTGGCTTTTCACGCTGGTCTGATAGTTCTTGGTAGCATTTCTGACTTGATTTGGTTGGATTCTTTCCGTAGACAGATCCTGACCAGGATGCGTCTAGAAGAGGGTTGCATGATGCTCCGGAGAAGATGGCTTACTCTTTGGTGTCCGTACCTGAAGGGAATGATATCTCCTCTATCTTTGAGCTGGACCCCACCACTTTACGAGGAGGAGATAGCCTGGTCCCAAGGTATGATGATAAATGCAACAGGTTCTCACTTCTTAAGAGTCTTACAATAGTGCCCAGTTTCAGCTGAATATCTTCCTTGGATGTTCTTGCTACTAGAACCACTAGATACTGAAATATGGAGGCACTCGAGCATTTATTTTTAAGATGACAGAATTTTTTCCCTGTTTCTCTTTCAAGTTAATTAAAGGTATTAGTAGTAATAACAACTGACAGTTATATAACTCTTCATCAGTACATCTCCAAGCCGTTTATAAAAGAGATGGCACTACCATTATCCACACATTACAGTGGGGGAAATTGAGGCACAGAGTGGAAGTGACTTGCCCAAGGTCCTGCAGCAAGTCAGTGCCAGAGCCAGGGATTAAACTCAGGTCTCCTGAATTCATGTTCCCACGCTATTTATATTGCTAAAGGGTTGGGTTTAAAAAAAAAAAAAAAAAAAAAGCAGGGGCCTCCAGAGGTGATCCCAGCAATTACAGGCCCATAAATCTAACTTCAGTACCAGGAAAACTGCTTGAAACTACAATAAAGAACAATATTGTCAGACATATAGAGAAACATAATTTGTTGAGAAAGATTCAACATGGTTTTAGTAAAGAGAAATCTTGCTTCACCAGTCTACTAGAATTCTTTTGAGGTAGTCAAACGTGAACCAAGGAGATCCAGTGGATATAGTGTACTTACATTTTCAGAAAGCCTTTGACAAGGTCCCTCACCGAACATAGTTATGAGAAGCTGTTTCTAGCAGAAAATTTATCTCCTATTGGTCTTTCCTGCCAACAGCCTGGAAGTTGACCAATAATCCTAAGTTTGTACAATTACATGTCTTGGAAACTGTCTCATTGTTACAACTGTTGACTGTGTTGTAGGAACTCCTATGTCAGGCTTAGACACCTGTGTACTAATACCTGGGTTCACAGCACCAATATTCCAATTGATAAAGAAGAAGAGAAACCCGTGATGCTTAAAGTAAGTCCTGTAACTTTTAACAAGTCCATCCTTTGTCTTCTGTGTTTTTCATAAAACTACTTGTAATATTAGAAATCCTCAGCCCTTGAGGTTTATAGTTCTGCTAAATTAGTCTAATAACACACAGTGCAATATTAATGAAGAATACCTGTATAGAATATTGTGATGAAAAAATTGAGTAACATTGGTTGAGTGATTTGGGCTTTAGTTTTCTCTGTAGTGTAATTATCAGGAGCAGCATGTCTTGTGTGTTTTGTGGCAATGTTTTTGCAGTCTCATCTGGCTTGAGACTGCAAAAGTCTTGAGAATTGGAGAACTATAGATTTGCATTGAAATGTTTTGTTCTTAAACTTCATATTCTATCAAAAAAATTGTATTGCTGTTTCAAATCTCAACTGTTAGAATTGTGGTTTCTTTCATGTCTTAATATTACCAAGTTAGTTTACCTGCTGCTTTGCTCCTTTGTGTCTTGGTGTGATACTAAAATTACCTTGGGTTTTAGATTGGTACCTCTCCAGTAAAAGAGGACAAAGAAGCTTTTGCTATAGTACCAGTTTCTCCTGCAGAAGTTCGGGACTTGGACTTTGCAAATGATGCAAGCAAGGTGTTGGGTTCCATTGCTGGCAAGTTGGAAAAGGGAACGATCACCCAGAATGAAAGAAGGTAGGGTGCTCAAGAAGCAAGATTCTTGTAGTGATAGGACTGCTGCCTTTACTCAAATAAATCTATGATAATCCCTGTTCTGAAGTTAGTTTCTTCTTCCCCACCTTTGTGTTTGAAAGAACAAAGAGGATGTGGGGAATTACAGACAGTAGGGAGAAATTGGTATTGGGGAAATTAGGTTTAGGTTTTGTAATGATCCAACCACTCCCAGCCTTCATTCAGGCCTAATCTATGGATATAGAAGGGCTCTATGCTAACATTCCACAGACAGACAGGCTACAAGCCATTAGGAAGAGCATCGCTGACACCATCATGGCAAACCTGGTGGCTGAACTTTGTGATTTGTCCTCACCCATAACTATTTAAGATTTGGGGATAATTTATACCTTCAAGCCAGCGGAACCCCTATGAGTACCTGCATGGCCCCACAGTATGCCAACATTTTTATGGCTGACTCAGAACAGCGCTTCCTCAGCTCTCATCCCCTTATGCCCTACTCTACTTGCACTACACTGATGACATCTTCATCATCTGGACCCATGGGAAGGAGGCCTTTGAGGAATTCCACCAAGATTTCAACAATTTCCACCTCACCATCAATCTCAGCCTAGACCAGTCCACACCAGAGGCCCACTTCCTAGACACTACAGTTCCAGTAAGTGATGATCACATAAACACTACCCTGTACTGGAAACCTACTGACCACTATACTTACCTACATGCCTCTAGCTTTCATCCAGACCACATCACACAATCCATTGTCTCCAGCCAAGCTCTAAGATACAACCACGTCTGCTCCAATTCCTCAGACAAAGACAAACACCTACAGAAGGGTACCCAGAAGTCACCTACTACGAAACAGGCCCAACAAAGGAAGTAACAGAGCGCCACTAGCCATCACCTACAGCCCCCAACTAAAGCCTCTCTGGTGCATCGTCTAGGATCTGCAACCTGTCCTGAAGGATGGTCCCTCACTCTGAGACCTTGGGTGACAGGCAAGTCCTCACTTACAGACAGCCCCCCAACCTGAGGCAAATACTCACCAGCAACTAAACACCACACAACAAAAACACCAACCCAGGAACCAAACCCTGCAACAAACCCTGGTGCCAACTCTGTCCAGTGTGACGGAGTCAGACCAGAAGGATATAAGAGAGTGCTGGAAGGCAGGTATATTAGTCTCAGGATGTTCAGGTACCTGTTCCCTGGATAGCCAAACAAAGGCCATTCCAGGCCAATCAAGACACCTGGGGCCAATTAAGAACCTTCTAGAAAGGAGTAGAAACAGCTAGCCTGATTGGGACACCTGAAGCAAATCAGGGACTGGCTGAAACCAGATAAAAATATCCCAGTTAGTCAGGTGGGCTGTGGGTGTCAGGAGCTGTGGGAGGAAGTTGTGCTGTTGGTGAGACTGAGTGTTGGACAACATATCATCCAGAAGGAAGGAGGCCCTGAGGTAAGGATGAAGTGGAGTATGAAGAAGCTGGGACTGCTGTGGGGAAGTAGCCCAGGGAATGGTATTGTGTTTTTGTGGCTAAAAGGTCAGCCATCTTAGCTGATACTATTAGGGTGGAGCCTGGAGTAGAGGGTGGGCCTGGGCTCCCCACTTTTTCCATCTTCCATACTGGCCTGTGATGAAGGTAACTCACTAGGCGGTGACTCTTGCCAATTATACTGAGAAATGGAGGTCACTCTGGGGCCTAGATGAGTTTCTGAGGCCCCTAAATCTGCCAGGAAGCGCAGGACCCACAAGTACAAACTTGGAGCTTTGTCACACCAGATACCTATTCAAGAGACACCGTCATAGGACCTAACTACATCTGCCATATCATCAGGGGCTCATTTATTTGCACATCTACCATTGTGATATATGCCATCGTGTGCCAGCAATGCCCCTCTGCCATGTACATTGGTCAAACCGTCAGTCTCTGTGCAAAAGAATAATTGGACACACATCTGACATCAAGAATCATAACATTCAAAAACTAGTAGGAGAACACTTCAGGCTCTCTGGTCACTCAATAACAGACCTAAAAGTGGCAATTTTACAACAAAAATACTTCAGAAACTTACTCCAATATGAAACTGCAGAAGTGGAATTAATTTGCAAACCTAACACTATCAGATTAGGCCTGAATAAAGACGTGGAGTGATTGGATCATTACAAAACCTAAACCTAATTTCCCCAATACTAATTTTCCCCTACTGTTTCTCACACCTTTTCGTCAACTCTCTGAAATGGGCCACTCTCAATACCACTTCAAAAGTTATTTTTCCTCCCTTGGTATCCTGCTGTTAAGTGAATTGTCTTGTTAGTTTAACCTCACATTTGGTAAGGCAACTCCCATCCTTTCATGTATTTTATACCTGCTCCTGTATTTTCCACTCCATGCATCTGATGAAGTGGGTTGTAGCTCCTGTAAGCTTGTGCCCAGATAAATTTGTTAGTCTCTAAGGTGCCACAAGGACTCCTCATTGTTTTTGCTGATACAGACTAACACGGTTACCACTCTGAAGCCTGTCGCTATGCTAGGGGTGATAGTGAATTATAATTTGAATGAGTCGTCAATATGATACTGTTGCAAAAAAGGCTAATATCATTCTGGGGCTTATTAACAAGAGTATCATATGTGAGAAATGGAAGGTTATTTTCCTACTCTACTCCGCACTAGTGAAACCTCAGTTGGATTACTGTGTCCAATTCTGGGTGCCACATTTTCGGAAAGATAAGGACAAACTGGAGATAGTCTAGGAGAGAACAAAAAATGACTGAGGTTTAGAAAATGTGACTTTGAAGAAAAGGTTAAAAAGCTGGCGTGTTTAGTCTTGAGAAGAGAAGACTGAGGGAGGAACTTGATAACGCTCTGCAAATAAGTTAGGGGCTGTCATAAAGAGAACAGTGATACGTTGTGCTCCATGTCCACTGAAGGTAGGGCAAGAGGTAATAGACTTAATCTGTAGCAAGGGAGATATAGGTTAGATATTAGAAAAACTTTCTAACTCTAGGAGTGGTTATACTCTGGAATAGGCTTCCAAGGGAGATTGTGGAAATCTCATCACTGGAGCTTTCTAAAAAGAGGTTGAATAAACATCTGTCCGGGAGATCTAGGTTTACATGGTACTGGTACAGCTCAGGGAGTTGGATCTTATGACTGATTTCCACCTTACATGTCTATGTTTCTTTGATATCAGAGGATCTCAATGTGTGTTCCCTGAAGCCCTACTTGATTTTTTTCTTTTTATTCAGAATTGAAAGTATAGGAACTGGACTTCAACTGATTGCAAGTACTTAGAGCAAATTTTGAAAGAGAGAGCAGGATCTAACTGCTTTGCTATATTTGGGGTCAGGAGGGCATTTTCCCCCAGGCCAGATTGGCAGAGAGATTGAGTGTTTTCCACCTTCCTCTGCAAGATGGGGTATGGGTCACATGCTGGTTTGTACTAGAGTAAATGGTGGATTCTCTGTAACTTAGTTTTTAAATCAAGATTTGAGGACTTCAGTAACTCAACCAGAGGTTATGGGCCTACTGAAGGAATGGGTGGGCAAGGTTCTGTGGCCTTCAAAGTGCAGGTCAGACTAGAGATGATCATGATAGTCCCTTCTGGCCTTAAAGTCTATGAATCTCTGTTCCCTGCAGGGCTGGGAGGAATTGTCCATAGCTTCCCTATATTGAAAGAGTCTGGAAAATGAACATGGGAACATCTATTCTAATTTGCTTCTAGTACTGACCACATGACTTTTTGCAACTCCCCTACCCTCTGCAGTGTCTGTAGAATTTGTGACTACACGTAATGAATGCATGCAGCCTGGTACATCAAACTAAGGACCTTAAGCTTCCAAATTGTAGGCTTTTATTTGAGTTAAGACTCTATCTGAGTAGTTGGCTGTACAATAACACAGTAGCCAGTGTATGGGGTACTAAAGATATGGCATTTCCACTTCCTCTGTAATGTGGCTATTTAACAATAAATCTACATCAACCAGGAAAACTAGTTTCCAGTTTGTTGTTGTTCCACTCCCATGTGCTCCTACCTCTGGGTTATTTCCTGGTTAAACCATCTTAACATAACATTTGAAACATTGCAGTCCTTGTTAATTCTTTTCACAACTGGCGGTTCTGATTCTTTGACACTTTTGTTTTTTTATATAGGTCTGTTACCAAGCTGCTGGAGGATTTGGTTTACTTTGTTACTGGTGGAACTAATTCTGGGCAAGACGTGCTTGAAGTTGTGTTTTCTAAACCAAATCGTGAGCGGCAAAAGCTGATGAGAGAGCAAAATATCTTAAAGCAGGTAAGAGTGTTTTTATCATGTGATAGAGATCTGTAGAAGAGAGTAGGTGCTCAGAATATGGAACAGTTCAAATTAATTGGGATAAGGCAACTTCCACCTCACTAGCTTTAAGCAATCTTCTGGCGGTGTCAATCAGAGTATAATTCTGGGTGTCCCATTGCTGTAAGTTACCACAAGGGGCAGAACCAAAAGAAAAGCATCTACGGTTGGACATAAGTTATCAGCCGCGTCCTCTTCAGAGACAGCTCCTTTGTCCAGACTCTGCAGCTATAAGAAGCTTTATGGAAGTTCATGTGGGAGAAACTGATGGTCTTCAGAATTGACATGTGGCTGTGGTGGTGTAGGCAAGATTTAAACTATGCTCTGGTTCTGACAAGACAGGCCATAAAGTAGCAACAAGGGGGCATGGGCATGTGTAGATACACCCGCTCGCCTTCATTAAGCTTAGGTAGCACTTCTCAATCTTTATTTTCTAAAATAACCCCACAGATTTTCAAGCTGTTACAAGCGCCGTTTACAGACTGTGGCGATGGGCCAATGTTGAGGCTGGAGGAGCTTGGGGACCAGCGTCATGCTCCTTTCAGACACATTTGCCGGCTCTGCTACAGGGTGCTGAGGCATTCGCAGCAAGATTACAGAAAGAATCAGGTTAGTTATGTGTTAGAACCTGTCTAAAAAGCTGGTGGTATGGGTGGGTGTGTCCATTCACCCAAGATTGGGTACAGTTTAAGTAGTGTCATTACTTACAGGAATTTATGATTAGTTGTTGTTAGTTCTGTCTAGTCCAGGGGAAGACGGAGAGTTTCTTTGTTCTTTAATTTAAATTTTGAAGGCACATTGAGATTCAATACATTCTACTACTTTTACCATCACTACCAAGCGGTTTAAAACCAAATCTTACCAATGTTCTGAGAGTTTGAGCAGAGAAGAAGAGAGAGGGCTGGGCATGTCCTACTCAGTAGCTATGTAGATGTCGAAATTGTCTCTTGCTGTTCTCTGTTATGTGTTTTTTCCAAGCTGTTCCTCTAGGATACTGATATATAAAAAGCTAACTCTTTTTCCTTTAATTTTCAAGTGAGATGAGAATGCCTTTTTCTTCTTTCTCAGGAATACATAGCCAAACAGTTCGGCTTCATGCAGAAACAAATTGGTTATGACGTTTTGGCAGAAGATACTATTACAGCTTTGCTTCATAACAATCGCAAACTGCTGGAGAAGCACATTACAGCTGCTGAGATTGATACTTTTGTTAGTCTTGTGAGGAAAAACAGGGAGCCCAGGTGAGACGGATTGATATTGGGACCTAGTTACCTTTTTCTCCTGTTCATAATCTGAGAGATCTGTAACAGCCAATTTGTTTCTATATTTAGGAAGCGTGTTTAATCCATTCTTGCCTCTGAACCAGACCATGACTTTCCACCCAGGCAGTGGCCTCGCTTGCTTTGCAACATAGCTTGGTTTTTCAAATGTTTTTTCTTTATAATATGTAGAATGAGTCAACTGAAGAACTTTGACAAGGGTTTAATGTAGTCTGTCTTTTTATTTCCCAATAGATTTTTGGATTATCTCTCAGATTTGTGTGTTTCCATGAACAAGTCTATTCCGGTGACACAGGAACTGATTTGTAAAGCTGTTTTGAATCCAGCCAATGCAGACATACTCATTGAGACAAAGTAAGCTGAGAATTATTTATGAATAGTTTTCTAGCTGGCGTATAAGGAAGGTGGATCAGTGCTGAGAACGCTAGGCTCAACATTACACAGAGTATCGAGCTTAGAATGTGTGAGAGCCTTTCTAAACACATGATAGATGAGTGCTGGAGGCACCAAAATGGCTGCCACATGGGTTCCTAGCTCTGTGTACTCTAGACAACTTTCAGATATTTAACGTTTTCATCAGGTAGCTTGATAACACTGAGAGAACCTGCAGTCTTATGTAATGTGTGTTAAGTCTTGAACCATTTTAATCTAAAGGTGCTAAAATGTTCTAAAGGTGCTAAAAAGTGGGATAAGCAGGTTTTCTGGGATTTGATATGTATTTTGTATAAGGTGTTATAAGTCCCATGAGCCTTCTTGTTCTCCTGGCCCTTAGGTTGGCCATGGCAGATTGACTGCAGTCAGCAGTGCCTTTAAGAACTTAGAGCTCTCTGAAAAATGAACAACTCTTCCCATGAAAACTTTTTCACATTTTCAAATAAAAAAATTGTGGTGGATTGAGACAAAACATCGAATGTGTAATATTCTTAGTCAGGAAAGGCTTTTAAGAAAATTCCATTCGGGAGTTGAAATGGGATTTTTTTGGCTTCCCTGCTGTCCACCCAGAAAGCTCTTGTTAACTTCACAAATGAAATGAAGAGCCTTCTACCCTGGCTGTTGAATTCTCTGCTTTCAGCTGTAGGAGCCAGTCAGGAAGAGAACCTGCTTCCAGTTGTACATCCAGGAGCTGGAGAAGCAGAGACCCCAGACACTCAGCTCCCCATTCTCTCCCCTCTCAGCATCAAAAAATTAAAGTTGTTCTGGTCCTCATAGTTGCAGAGAAATGTTGAGAAACAAAAGCTCTGTATAGTACCTTGAACGCAAGTCCCCTGAGCGACTATGCGGGTTGGTGTTACTGTGCAGTTCAGCAGTTGTCCTAAAACAAAATATTTTAAGATATCATGGACTGCATTATGTTGTTGTTTAATCCCTTTCATTCTGCCAGGTTGGTTCTCTCTCGGTTTGAGTTTGAAGAGGTATCAAGTGGAGAAAACACTTTGGAGGTTGGAGAAGATGAGGAAGAAGTTTGGCTATTCTGGCGAGACAGCAACAAGGAAATCCGCAGTAAGAGTGTCAGAGAGTTGGCTCAGGATGCTAAGGAAGGGCAGAAGGAAGATCGGGATATACTCAGCTATTACAGGTTAACACCATGTGCAGTAGTTGGTTTTGATAGGGTAATAAGAACTGGATGGGTGATGGCCTTTTCGATATTAATTAGTTCCAAATCAAGACTTGGAACACTGGACTCAGTACCCTATAGAAAAAGGTATAAAGCTTTTCTATGCATGGTAAATTCACTAGCACAAAGTTGTGATTGATGTCAGATAGAAGTCAAGTAATCAATGTGAGCACAATGAGAAAATGTAAGTGTAAGTACAGAATAAGTGGGGTTCAAAGTGCATAAGAGTTTGGTAGCATTTATACACAAGGTAGCATAAATCTGTGGTGAGTCATCTCTGGAGATGCTCATGAGTCTGGTTTTCTTTTCACAATATTTTGATTTTCTTCATGAAGATCTTAACTTTAGCTTGTAAAATCCGAGCTGTAATAAGGGTTGTTGAAAGGAAGAAGAGACAGCATTCCGAGTAAAGGAAAGGGTTGGTTGTAACCTGCAAACAGCTCTTTTTTTCTAAGATGCCACTACAGTTTTAGATCACTTCTAGAACTTTATAATTTGTGAACTCCAGAATTTAGTAGTTGTCCTGAAGTTCTCACCGGGACACAATACGAACTTGCAAAAACCCCGTAAGAGGTTTGGGTGGGTTTTTTTTTTTTTTTCCCCCTTTTTGCACTATTAAGCCATCCTCCTAATATGAGGCAGTGCTTCCAGATGACTTGGCTAGACACCAGTTTCTTGGCACATGGTATTTCCAAGTTCCATCTCAGACTAAATTCCTGTGTCTGGACTATAAACTTTTGAGAATAGTTTGACAAGCCGTTGGCTATTGTGGTGCAAAAAGCACCACCAGAATTCCTTTTTAACTACTTATCACTTTGGCCTTGCATATTGTGTTTAAAAACTTTAAATACTTCATCTGGTAAACTTATTAAAAGGGATTAGAATGTATGTTTTGGATTTGGACTACTTATGAGTTTCAGGCCCAAAGTGGACCTGTTCTAACTTTTTCCTCCCCTTTATCTGTTTGCAAAGTTCATGCAGTTCTTCCCCAAAAGAGTTGTTTAAATGCTTTTAACAGTGATTTCTTCTAACCTTTCAATAACAAACCAGCGAGTGTATATATAATGGAGAGTAGGAAGCAATTCTGTAAGGAAAAATTCCATGGACTAGGATACAAAAGAATAAGATACAATTAAATGCCTTGTTATCTTTTTATTGAAAAACCACCTCCTTTAGAGTTAAGGTTGGTAAGAACAATATAACACTCATACTCTGCCTATGCTTTATTATAACCCAGCAACTAAAGTTTAATTATTAGAGTCTGTTGTATTTGCATTAATTTAAATGCTAGGTGCCTGTTCTGTTCCTGTCGACTAGATCTTTTGGGAGCAGAAAAAAGAAGGTACATGAACTCAATTGTTAAATTTACCTGTGACTAATTGGTATGGAGACTGATACCTCAGTTCAGCAGGATATGTAGGCATATGCCCAACTTTAATCAGTTTAATAGTCTCATTGACTCCATTACTTAAGCAATCAAGAGTAGCTTGAGAGCTGCCAGTGAGAAGGTGACAACTTCTAAAATGACTAGGCTGCTGTAGTCTTTCTGTATTTAATAAGAAATAGCATTGCAAAGAAAACCCGGGTGCTGCTTAATTCTTCAGAATATACAACACTGTGACAAACTAGGTGACTTTTGGAAAGCTGTTGTCTTGACCCTCAGATGCCAATCAAGTTGCCTTTGTTTGTGTTGGGAAATCATATAAAGCATCCTGTGCCTACTGATTAACAGTTCTTTTTAACTAAAACATTAAGTGCTAAACCCTGTTGGCATTTTTAGGCTTTCCTTATGTTGACTTCTGGAAACTAAGGTGTAAGTTTCTTCTCTTCAGGTACCAGCTCAATCTTTTTGCTAGAATGTGCCTTGATCGGCAATACTTGGCTATAAATGAAATATCTGGCCAGTTGGATGTGGATCTCATTCTTCGTTGTATGTCTGACGAAAACTTACCGTATGATCTGAGAGCGTCATTCTGCCGGCTGATGCTGCATATGCATGTTGACCGTGATCCCCAAGAACAAGTAACGCCAGTGAAATATGCTCGCCTGTGGTCTGAGATACCGTCTGAAATTGCTATTGATGAGTAAGTACTTGATGGAGAGGTATGAAAGAAAAGGAAATTAAATCATTTTTTAATTTTAAAAACAAGCAAGCCCTAATCATAATAAGTCATCTTTTTTTACTTCTTTACTGGTGCTGTCTTGCTAGCCTCTTACTGATATTGAAGCGTGGTGTTATTAAAAACATGCCTGTGGAAACACTTGCTAAAAAGAACTTCATTGAATAGAAAAGCTCAATTGTTTTGTATAGTTTTTGTATTTTATTTTCCACAAGAGGCAACATGGTCCCATGGATAGTGTAGTGGGCTGGGATTTGAGATACCTGTGTTATATTCCTGGCTTTACCAATAACTTGCTGCATGACCTAGGCAAGTCACTTTAAAATCTTTGTGCCTTTGTTTCCCCTCTCATCTTGTGTCTTGTGTAAGCTCTTCAGGACAGGGGACTACCTTTTGGAAAAGGATCTAGCACAGAGGGATTCTGATCTTTCAGTTGTGTTCAGATGTTCCTAGCAAGATGATATTTTAAAAGAGAAAAATTAACTTGATTTTTATTAGTTTTTTCCAGTCCCGAGGAATAAGCACTTCACGTTCTGTTCAGCTGGGGTCTCTAAATCTCTATTGCTTCACTGCAATACTTTGCTGCTAAACTTTCCTCCCCCTAGGTTAATTTTCTGAAGGAAATCCAACAGAACATCTTCAGATTTAAAAGCTAAAGGGAAAAATAAGTGCTCAAGCCAGGCAAACTATTTCCAATAATACATAATTAAAAAAAAAAAAAGATTTCCACTCCCACCCATATTCCTAATTGTGGGTTTTTCTTTAAAAACTGACAAGAATGTGTATTTAAAGAAATAAAATAGTTTAAATGTTTTTATTTACAGAAAAAAAATCCCAGTCGTATCCGGAGTTAGCACTTCGTGGTCAGTTCTGCTCTCTTGCAGCTGTATGTCACTTGTCACCATTTCCATTAGAAAAATGTTTTTCCTCCTTTCTTTTTATTGGTACAAAACTTGCTTTTTCACATATTTTTAAAATAGGGCAAAGTGAGCATATGGGACAAAACAGCAAAAGCCAGGAAATTATGGTCTCAGCTTCCTGTCTCCTTGATTTGGGATAAATTGTTAACAGGCTTAACATTATTTAGATCTTGACAAACTTGGATTAAAAAAAAATTCTACTTATGTGCATTTTAAATTCAAGTTTAATTTTTTCCCTTCCAGCTATGACAGCAGTGGGACTTCGAAAGATGAAATTAAGGAGAGATTTGCACAAACCATGGAATTTGTGGAGGAGTATTTAAGAGATGTGGTGTGTCAGAGGTTCCCTTTCTCTGATAAAGAGAAAAACAAACTCACTTTTGAGGTAAATTATTCCATTTTTATTTTTAATCTCTTTCTAAAGTAAAACAATTTTGCCTTTAATACAAGGTGAATTGGAGGAGGTGCCATGTGAGTACTAACCTTCAGCAACTCTCTTCTTGTAAATAATTGCTATTCATGTAAACAATCCATTGAAGTCAGTAACTGTTTGCAAGAACAGGTGCTAATGTGGAGTAAATGAAGACTCACTTGTATTTTAAAAATTATTTTGCAGCAGAGATGTTCACTTTTGTGCCCATTTTGATTTGTAAGATCAGGTTTTACTGGCATAAATGTTTGTAGAACACAAACTTCGTTTGCATGTGCTGGTGTTTGTGCCAGAAGCAGTTTTACACTCATCCAGTAAGAGAACAGTAGAATATCAGTCATATAATTCACCTTACCAAACAGCTTGAATAACATGTCATGAATATGCACAGCAATTTTTCGTAAATAATCCATAGCTAAGGAAAAATTATTCAATATTTTTGAATAACAAACACATTTGAGGGATTCGCTTCCTACTTGCAGAAAAGGAGGCTACGGTAGGCATAGAAATTATTTGGCAAAAATTATTTGCACAGTTCAAGAAACAGTATATTTTTGGGTATTGTGGGGAAATTCTAGTTCTTGGCAGTATTAAGGGTTTGATTAAATATGTGTTTGTCTGAAAACGCCCTCTGGTGAGATTCTGTTTAATGGTTACCAATTGATGTAATAACTGTTATGTAAAAAAGTGCATTTATAGGTCAAGCCCAAAGAAGTTCTATCTTACTTTATTTACTGCCACACGTCAAAAAGTATGCTCATGCTTTTTGCTGTAGAATAGCTACAGTAGGTATTAAAAGTCTTGCAGTCCTGGACATGAAAATATACCTGTAGATATATAGTAGCAAACTTTTATTTTGATTACCAGAATAAAAAACTATAAAACAAATGGAATTTGCTTATAAAGAGTGGGTCAGACAAATGGTCAATTAAGGTCATAAGTGCAACTAAAAGTCAAGAAATAAACTGAGTTTTTGTGACAAAAAAGGGTTTTGATCAATATTTCATTTTTAATAGGTTGTGAACTTAGCCAGAAACCTGATATATTTTGGTTTCTACAACTTCTGTGACCTCCTAAGACTAACCAAAATCCTCCTGGCTATATTAGATTGTGTGCATATTGCTACTATCTTCCCCATTACCAAAATGGCAAAAGGAGAAGAAAGTAAAGGTAAGAATGAAAAAACTATATGGGGAACTCCTGAGTCGGAGTGGAGGATTTCTTGGCTGCATTAATTTTATCTAAATACATAAAATGGGCATAAAATTTTTCCCTTTTTATCCACTGAATTCTTGGTGGTCACCTGTAAAAGCTAAATGGTAATTGAGAGACTAATCTAAGGGGAAAATTTCCAAAGGAGATTAGGTACCTTACTGCCTTTTGTGTCTTTATGAAAATATTCCCCTCGTTTCATATGAAGCCGGTTGCTTTTTCATGAGATGTGAAAGATGTTTAACCCCTTGGTGCATTCAGAGTGCAGTTATCTTATTCTTACTCTGTTTTTACCTGCCTCTCTGAAGGGAGCAATGTGATGAGATCAATTCATGGGGTTGGTGAGCTGATGACCCAGGTTGTACTCAGAGGTGGTGGATTCTTGCCCCTTACTCCACTTGCTACTGCTCCTGAGGGCAATGTCAAACAGAGTGAACCAGAGAAAGAAGACATCCTAGTAATGGACACGAAGCTGAAAATCATCGAAATACTTCAGGTACTAGAGATGCAGTGGAATATAGAGCCTAATATCAGAAGGGTAGCCGCGTTAGTCTGAATCTGCAAAAGCGACAAAGAGTCTTGTAGCACCTTATAGACTAACAGATTTTAGGGATCATGAGCTTTCGTGGGCTAAGACCCACTTCATCAGATGACGTGGGTCTTAGCCCATGAAAGCTCATGATCCGTAAAATCTGCTAGTAGAATATAGAGGTAGGTGGGCTCTCAAATCCTGTGTTGTGGTGCTTGCATCTGACACAGCATTTTAACTCGGTGTTAGCGAGTGCTTAGGAGGAGACGGTCCCTTCCAGTCAATTGCTGCTGGGATAATCTTCTCATGCTTAAAGGTGTTGCAGAGGCAAACACTTAAGCCTGTTGAAAGCTTTATGCACACTCCTAGGGCAGAAATAATCTTCTGGATGGGAGTTGTCAGTTCTGCACATGGGTGACTCTCAACTGAACTAAAGGTCAAAGTTCCATCTTTCTGACACTGCAGGTCTTCAGCCACTTATCATGCTATTTAACAGTTGTTAATTTTTACAGGGCTGTCTGCCATAAGAGGATAGTTAATATTCCCCCGGCCTGCCCCATCAAACAACTTGTAATTTTCTTATTGTGGGTGGCTAGGTAAACTGCCTTTACTTGATAACTCTGCAGTAGGGAAGGGACCTGAGTATAGACTGAAACATTTGACTGGTCACTACATTTTCCTAACAGTCTTGATTATAAGTCACTGATGCCATAAAGGTGATTTCAGCCCCCTCCACCAGATATAATTTTGTGATAATGATAGTGCTCCAGAAATGAGCAGGGACCCGTTATAGACAGAAAGGAGAACAGTCCCCCTTATGGTGATTTTACAGTCTAATTCACATAGGCCTAAATGCTACTGGTACTCCCTGCTGGGTAAAAGAATAACAAACAGCAGTAAAGCTACACATAAGGAGTTTTCACTGAGCTTGCTTGAGCCACCAGTGGTCCTCTGTTTCTTCCATATAAACATATAACCAGCTCCTCATCTTGCTACACAAACAGTGTGTATGGAAGGCTTATAGTGGGATAAAATGAAACATCACAGTTTATAAAGCTGATTAAAGATAAATATCACTTTTATGGGCTGGAATGGGGCATTTGATGATAGATTTGCTTGTTACCTTAGCCAACATTATTGAAAAACATGAGTAACAAAATTTGACCCCATTTTTGTAGGAATTAGAGCAGAGCAATATATCGGACATGATCAGAAAGATGCAGTCTGTCATGAGAGAACAGGGAAATTAGAAACTGAGTAAATTAATAAAAATTATATGATTATACAAGAAAGTAGATTACTTTTAATTCAAATAGAAAGTTTAGGTATCCAGAGTCAAAGTTGTTATATTAATTGGGGGGATTTAATTGTTAAAGGTTTTTTCTTTTCTAAGATAAAATTATTCAATCAACCGATTGAGGGGTTTAAAACATTTAAAAAGGCATAAGGAGAAGCTTTGTCCTTTGTTTATTACTTACTTTTCCCTAAAGTATAGACTCTTAAAAGGGAAGGGGGAAAATATATCCATGCTTGTAAATATTTATTGATGACTAAACAGTTGAGAAGACATTAAATTTAAGGATTTAAAACCAGAATTTATTAAGTATGGGACAAATGTAGGAATATTTATTCCTTCCAAAACACATGATTGATGATATTTACTTTCATCATTAATGTGGGTCTAGACTGTTCTCAGTGGTAGCAGATGACAGAACAAGGAGTAATGGTCTCAAGTTGCAGAGGGGGAGGTGTAGGTTGGATATTAGGAAAAACTTTTTCACTAGGAGGGTGGTGAAACACTGGGATGGGTTACCTAGGGAGGTGGTGGAATCTCCTTCCTTAGAGGTTTTTAAGGTCAGGCTTGACAGAGCTCTGGCTGGGATGATATAGTTGGGGATTGGTCCAGCTTTGAGCAGGGGGTTGGACTAGATGACCTCTTGAGGTCCCTTCCAGCCCTGTTATTCTATGATTCTATATCTTATTATGTTGGGATGATGTAAGACACCCTTTAGATGGTACATCTCTCCCCAAGGGAACAGTGGGATGTTAATGTTGTAAAACAGGATATTAAAATTCATGTTACCTGTTTCCATTAGTACTGACTGAACTCTTAACCCATGATTGGTTTATACTACATGTTTTATTTAAAACCTATGACACATCTACAAAAGGAGTATGGTACGCTCATTAAGGCACTTAATACCCTGCTCTGTCTTCCGCTTCCTGCATGACCTTTTGCAATTTGTTTAGGCCCAGATTTTTAAAGTTATTTCAGTGTTGTAGTGCTCAGTGTCAGAATGCCTAATTGATTTCAGAAGGGATTTTGGCACTTTTGAGTCTGAATTCCATTGACTGTTGATGGGATTGAAACCAATGCCTATGCATCACAGGGGTGTTGTGAAGATAAATACATTAGATTGTCAAGCACTCAGGTACTCTAGTAATGGGCAGGGGTTGTGGGGGGACATAGAAGTACTCATGAAATCTTTCCTAGTTATTTTTGCATTCATGATTCTTTAAATTGGCCTTATACACGTGGTTATGTTTGTAGTTGAATTGTTTAAAATAAAAAAAAACACAGAGTACTGAATTTTGGATTACTTAGATATTCTGAAGCATTCCCCTCTCTTCATAGTAAAATCTGCAGTTTTTTGAGTATGTGGTTTTCAGCTGTTAGTTTACACAGAGTGCAGTGTTACAGCCTTGGGAGGTATAGAGACTTGATGTAAAAATAACATGTCTATTTCCATTTTTTTAAAACTTTGAATCATCAGTTTATTTTGAATGTGAGGTTGGATTACAGAATTTCGTGCCTACTGTGTATATTTAAACGCGAGTTCGATGAAAGCAATGCACAGACCTCTGAATCACCTACTGGAAGCAGTAACCAAGAGGCCCCAACTAATGTACCAGGTTAGTTATTTCATAAAGAGCTTTTTAAAGAAATGGTGGGGAGAGCCTTACTGGCTGAGGTCCTGATTCAGCGATGTACTGAAGCTCATGCTTGACTTCAGGCACACGAGTGGCTTCACTGAAGTCTGGAACATTGCTAAATCATGGTCTAAGTGTGACAGTTACATTGCATATCTTTTCCACATAGAGCAAAAACTAGAATTCTTGTCATTCCCTTTTGTTGCCATGAATGAAGTAATTGTACCCATCTCAATCTCTAGGAGCATTACAAAATTCCTTTAAAATGCATTTTAAAAATTGATTTATCATGGCCCCAAACGAGGACTTGCCTTGTTATTTTCAAACTAAGTTAAAGTGACCCACAATCTACCTGACCACTACCCCAGCAAAGTAGCCTCCAACCCAATCTACCTCCTCCCAAAACAAATCCTGGGAAAGCAGGTGTGTCTTGCAGATTTTCCTGGAGGTCTTTAAATCTGAATTTTGGTGAACCAAAGTGGGGAAAAAAGTTATACAGCAGAGCCTCCCGGGTCTCTTATGATTAAAACTATGATGCTGAAAACTTGTGCCCCTTGGATCTTGCTAACTGCTGTGGTATCACCTAGGGAGAGAGGTGATGTTCTGTAGCCAGCATCTCAAACACTTATGGCTTGAGATGTCCTAAACTAAAGTATTTATATATGAGCTGTGTGACACTTTTTTTTGGTGCTGAAAATAGGATTTTTTTAAAATCAACTTGAGGATCTGTTCTCTAGATGCCAGAGGGGTTTTAGATGTGTAACTTCTTTGCAACTCAAAAGAACAAATATTTTAGTTTCCACTCCAAGGTGGATCTGTAGTGTTGCTTGCACATGGACTATCTTGCCTAAGGACTAGGGGGTAGAATGACAGGCTTCTGATCTGGGCCTTTGGAGTCATGGTGCTTGGAACTCCCCTAGAGTTAAACCAGTGCAGATCTACGTACTTGTCATACTCAATGTGAATTTAAAGAGAAAAAATGTAAATAGTTCTCAGACAGCTGTATTTTCCCCTTGGTGTGCCTAGTGCTCACAAGAGAGATTGATTCAGACCCTGTTACAATACAGAACATAAATCTGGGGGCCAGAATTAAAGTAAGATGTCAAGGACTCTATTTTGCAGAATGCAGAGTTTCTTCAGCTCCTATTGACTTCAATGAGAGTTAAGGCTTAGCACCTCATAAATCCAGCTTTGTGCGAGCAAAATGGTTACCTGAGATGAGGCTTCACCAGCCTCTGCAGGTAATGGGATGGGCTAGGTAGTGTACTTGACATATACTCTAATTACTAAGATTCTAACTAAAAAAATTTAGCTAGATTTCCCTGCCAAAAAGCAGGGACTGCCATTTACTCTGTGTCTGTACCATGACTAGCACAATGGGACCTAGACCTGACTGAGCTTTCTATGTATTCCCAGTTAGAAAAAGTGAGATTGGGGAATAGTAGGGGGGAGAAAACTTGAATATTTATTTCCCAGGAAGCAGTATTCAATTGGGAAACTTTCTAAAAATATGGCAGACATTGTTTTCCTTTATTCTAATTGTTGTTAGCCTGCTGGCACATACCTCCTGCTGTGAAGGGGAAAGGCTTTGGTGATGTTAGAAAGTGATTCCTATCATCAAGGGGTTAGTTATTTAAAGCTGTCAATTAATAACAGAAATGCAGGGCATTTCCTGGGGTCGATGGGTAGCCCATCAAGTCAGACCCTAATTCCCATCAATGCCTTGCTCTGAAGCAGTTGTTGAAAGTATAAGCAAAAATCGGTGATGGAGGAAGAAACATTGATATCTGTGAAGTGGTTCTGTGGTTTAATTGGTGAATAGAGATCATTAAGAAACGCATTGCCTTACATTAGTTTCTCAGAGAGCATCAATCTGTTCTCAACATACTTTTCAGCTCATAGTGGTCCATTCTGTTACATTTGTGTTACCACTTGCAACTTAAGATCTCTTTAGGCTGCCAAAACAGCTACAGTTTGTTTCTCTGACACAGTAATCTTACCTGCGTATTTCTACTTACCAGGAGCCCTAGACTTTGAACAAATTGAAGAACAAGCTGAAGGGATCTTTGGTGGAAGGAAAGTATCTCTTCATTAGTACATCTATGGACATAGTTGCTTGAAAACTTTTGTTTTGACAAAATATCTTTGATGGAATTTAAGACTCTTCTCCAAAGAGGAATTTTTAAATGTAATTGTTCACCAATAGAAGTAAACGTTTTAAATTTCTGTTTTATACATTTTTAATTGCATCTAGGCTCTGCATGTTATGGAAATCTACCAGACTCTCAAAGTAATCATACTTGTTTCCTATATGTGACCCACCCAACTCCCTTTCCTGTGACCTGTTTTCTTACCATGAAGCTCTTCTGTTTGTTATATAGCCTGGAGTTTAAGTGCCAGCGTACTCAACAGAATAAAGTTTAAGGTTTTTGTAGCTTCATGTTCCTAGTAACAAAATCAGTGTTCCGGTCACTTTTTTAAATCTTGGGGCACAAAAATCCATTGGATATAAAGGTGCTCTCTCGATTTAAACAGTAATGTCCTTCAGGATTAAAAGCCAAGAAAATACTTAGTCCAGGTCTACACTAGCGGGGAAGGTCAACCTAAGATACGCACCTTCAGCTGTGTGAATAGCGTAGCTGAAGTCGATGTGTCTTAGGTCAACTTACCTGCTGTCCTCATGGCGGCAGCAGTCAACAGCAGGCTCCCCCGTCGACTCTGCCTTATGCTTTTTGGCAAGCTGGAATTCCGGAGTCAACTTTGGGGATCGATTTTATTGCGTCTTGATGTGACGCGATAGATCGATCTCTACCCGCTGACCCAGCCGGTAGTGTATACAGGGCCTTAAAGCCTTTCTTCAAGCTAGGAAAGCAAAGAAATAGAAAAGCAGGGTTTTCTCCAAGTGGAAGATTCTCATGAAAGTGTCATCACTTCATGATTCTGCTCTGTGCATGCATGTGTGAGAGAGTGCTGAGTATTGATGTGTAGATCTGAGGAGAATTTTTCTTGCAGCTTAGATGAATCTCTAAAGTCTTGAGTGTGAGACTTCTGGTTCTACTGATATTTTGGCCATGCTCAACTAATGGCATACACACAGCATTCAGCACAGAATATGCAGGAATCTAGGACCTTGTGTTCCATTTAGCAGGAACTGGTAGTGTTGCTTATATCATCTCTTCAAGCCTCCTGCCACTGGAGGGCATGCCAG
The DNA here is from genome assembly GCA_007922305.1 of Dermatemys mawii. Lineage (NCBI taxonomy): Eukaryota > Metazoa > Chordata > Testudines > Dermatemydidae > Dermatemys > Dermatemys mawii. Next base: position 14,814,784 of record ML677372.1, on the reverse strand, counting down.
TGACAAACTGGAACACTTGAGCAGATCCAACAGAGGATAGTGCTACACAAAGCACTGTTGTCCCTAACTTGTTCAAAGCCAACAGCGAATGAGAGCCCCAGATTGCTCCAATTTTTGATGTGGCTTCCATAGCAAAATTCTAAATACAGCTGCAATAATTTCCTGTATTCAAAAAGTTGGTTGTTTTATTAAGGTGGGGGAGAAGTTAATTTACTCTGCATTTTGTTCTTTTCAGTGATGAGAACACCCCATTAGATTTGGATGATCATGGTGGCAGGACGTTCCTTAGAGTCTTGCTCCACTTAACCATGCACGATTACCCTCCACTGGTATCTGGGGCACTTCAGCTACTATTCAGGCATTTTAGTCAGAGACAAGAAGTTCTTCAAGCTTTTAAACAGGTATGTGTGGCTATTATGTGTGTGTCCCCTTTCTGCATGCATGTGTTGCAAATTTAAAATCTCTGTGCAACTAATGGATTGCATTCATATAAGGTTCAACTGCTTGTTACCAGCCAAGATGTTGATAACTACAAGCAGATAAAACAAGATCTGGATCAACTGAGGTCTATTGTGGAGAAATCAGAACTTTGGGTTTACAAAGGCCAGGGTCCTGATGAGACTCTGGATGGAGCAACAGGTGAAAATGAGCACAAGAAAAAGGAGGTAAGCACTTGAATCTTGGGAGTCAATTTATGTGAACTATTGGAATATCTGTTTGGGTAAATAATGTTTGTACCATATTTAAGAAGCAGTGTGGGGGGAGGGGCTGAGAACCAGGGCTCTCAGCTCTGCACAGCTCCCTGGCACAAATCCACAATTTAAGAATTACAAAATTAAGCATCTCTTATGGCATCTTGTAGACTGACCACTGAGTCCCATTGCGTAGATAGAAAGATTAAGCTAAATAATCTATACAGAAGCCCTTGGAATCCCATAGAATTGGGTCCCTACTCTATGAACTTTTTAGAAATCTTTTCTTAAACATTACATAAATATATTGTCTGATACTACAGAATTAAAATTTATTATCCCTATTCCATTATGAGATACATTATAGCTTAAAGATATCTTAATTAAAACTATCTTTAGGTAGGTTTTTCCTCAAAAAGCATTTTATAAAAAAAATTAAATTTAAAAACTGATTTTTTTAAAAAAAAATTTTTTTAAATCATTGATTTTTATCCACCCTGTTAATACAGTTCTATGACAAGATTGAGGGTAAGTTGACAACTGTCAGTTTTAGTCTTCGTATATTAAGTTTGATACCTATATTTCTCAGCCATAGGAGCTATCAAAGAAAATACTCCAATTAATAGATTATTGGTTTTGCCCCTAGGAAGGCCACAGCAAGTCACAAAAACATGAAAGTACTAGCAGCTATAACTACCGCGTGGTGAAGGAGGTAAGACTTGGTTTCTTTAAACTGAAGTACAAACTAATGGTGGAACTCAGATTTTAGTCTGAATTTAAAAAACAGGAAAAACTGAGTCACATTTACGCTGTTAAAATTACTTGCTGAGTTCTAATTTGATGTGTAGTAGAATATCCCAACTCCAATGAGACATCTGGAATATAGCCAACATGCAGGCTACATATTTTCCCCAAAAACAGGTTATTCCAAAATGTAGCATAAATGCTGCTTATTTCAATAGAAACCCAATTTTTTATGATCATAAACGATGCAAAAGAAGCAGGAAAGTCTGGAAGCTCATTTAAATCTGCCCTCTTTCTTTAGGGACTTGTGCTTCATAGTTTTGAAAGTATTTGATGATACAAACGTAGAACGAGAAGCCCGTGTATGGTGGCTTGTAAGTGTTAGAAGATTCTAGGTTTAACTCCTGGCCGGCAAATGCCTGAATTAGTTTTAAATGAATTTTTTCATGTCTTTTTTCCCCTTTGCCCAGTGTCTGTCTGCTTGTCTGTCATTAGGCTGTGAGTTGCTCAAGTCAGGGAAGTTTCCATCTTAACGTAATTTAAACCAAACGAAAAATTGCAAGTTCTAAAGCAAATTTCTTCTCCCAGATTTTGCTTCGGCTTAGCAAGCTCTGTGTTCAGGAGGGTGCTTCGCTCAGGAAAAACCGGAAACAGCAGCAGAGATTGCTGCGGAACATGGGAGCTCATACTGTGGTTCTGGAGCTGCTGCAGATTCCATATGAGAAGGTGGGTTTTGCACACAGCTATTTCCTTACTTTATAGTTTTGCTGACTCTAATGTTAATAGCACCCTGAGATCTCCTTAAACTTTAGTTCTTTCAGTTACTTTTGGCATCAAAGAAGCTATTGTAAATATTCAGGCCTCTTAAGGAATAATGTATGGCTTATATAAGTATTTGGTTAAATGTGAAATTTCTGATGATATCAGACAAGATTTTAAGGGCTTGGCTACACTTGCAGATGTAGAGCGCTTTGAGTTAAACCAGCGCAGTAACGAAGGTGCTGCAGTCTGTCCACACTGACAGCTGCAAGAGCACTGGTGTGGCCACATTTGTGGCACTTAGAGCAGCATTGGGAATGGTGCATTATGGGCATCTATCCCAGCATTCAAGTGGCTGCAACATGCTTTTCAAATGCAGAGGGTGGGGTGGAGTGTGACAGGGATTGTGTTGTGTGTATGGTGGGAATGAGAGTGGGTTTTTGGGGGTGCTGAGACTGTGTCAGCATGCTGTCTGGTAAGTTCAGATTCCTCTCCTCTCCTCCCCTGCCCCCCCACCCCCCAAACCAAGCAGCATTCCTACGTAGTGTTTGCTTTGTCTCGGAGCAGATAAGCTTATGTTGACCTAACTATATGTTGGCTGTCAGAAATGGAGCTTTGAAAGGGCATATCCGGATTCCTACAGCCAATTCCAAAACACTGACAAGAGTGGCCACTTGACTTAAGGGGATTATGGGACATTTCCGCAGGTCAATCAGAGCGCAGTAATGCAACACCTCGTTCAAACTGATGATGGGGCGTTTCAACCAAGACACATCAGACATTATTCCTCTCGCCGAGGCGGAGTACCAGGAGTGCCCTAGGCACGGAGTCAGAGTGCTCTATGTGGCTTGCCAGTATGGGCAGGGAGTGAGTTTTTAATGCACTCTAACTTGCAAGTGTAGCCAAGCCCTAAGGTAATTGCTTAAGCACCAGTTTCATTCGTTGCAGTTAGTCCGATCAGGAGCTCGTCTGTACTGGGGCACTCAAGAAAGTTCATTCAAATTAACTAAAGATATGAATTCAAAGTGGATTAGTTAAAATGCATTAAACCCTTGTGTAGACCACTCATTCAGAGTTAAAGTGGTCTTAATTCAATTTATCTTTAATTCTGACTGAAGGGTTAATGCAGTTTAACCAATCCACTTTGAATTCACACCTTTAGTTAATTTGAATTAACTTTCCTTAGTGTTTCTGGATAGCCAAGACCTGAAGCTCTGACCTCATTGCTAAAACCAGGTATGTGTTTACATCAGGCTAAACTAATATGCATTAGATTCCCACTGTCCCCCATAGTTTGCCAGAAGCTGGGAATGGGCAACAGGGGATTGCATGATGGTCATTTATTATGTTCATTCCCTCTGAAGTACCTGGCATTGGGCACTGTTAGAAGACAGGATACTGGGCTTTGCTTTGAGTGAGTGAGAAGTGGGGGGGGTCTGAACTTACAAGACAGCATGCTGACACACACTCAGCACCTCCAAAAACTCACTCTCACCCTCCCATACACACAACACACTCCCTATTCACGTAGCTGAAGTTGTGTATCTTAGGTCGACACCCCCGCTAATGTAGACCTGGCCTGAGAGAGATGTGACTGAATATTCTGTTGAACAGGCTGTGTTGTGGTCCACCCAAAGCTCACCTTGAAAGTGAACTTTTTGGTGTTTTTTTTTTTAATTCCATCTTCTTTGTGTCATGCAATCACAGGCGGAAGATACAAGGATGCAGGAAATAATGAAACTTGCACATGCGTTTTTACAGAATTTCTGTGCTGGGAACCAACAGAACCAAGCATTGCTGCACAAGCACATCAACCTGTTCCTTAACCCAGGGGTAAGAAGTGATTAACTTAATCCCATGTTTTTTGTGGTAAGAAAGTGGAACAACCTGACCTCTGTCATGGCCTCTGGGCCAGTTCTGATGCAAGACTAGTTAAATGGATAGCACTTGGTTCTCATTTAATGCAGGAGCAGCGTATGGTTAGTACACTCAATTATAATGCAAGGGGTGGAGGTGGCTGGAGTAAAGTATCCCTGATGGATACAAGTCTCTGTATTGAAATGCTGATTTCTCTGAGAAGTTCCGTCTTTGTATTATCATGTTCCCTTCAAATTCATTGATGTTGTCCTGACTCGTGTGTGTGATTTTTTTTCTTCTTTTCTTTCCCCTCATTAGATCCTAGAGGCAGTAACAATGCAACATATTTTCATGAACAATTTCCAGCTTTGCAGTGAGATTAATGAGCGAGTCGTTCAGCACTTTGTCCACTGTATTGAAACTCATGGCAGAAATGTCCAGTACATAAAGTTCCTGCAGACAATTGTGAAGGCGGAAGGAAAGTTCATTAAGAAGTGCCAAGATATGGTTATGGCTGAGGTGAGAGATACATATTTTTGTAAGCTCTTGGGGGAAAAAAAACACAACTGGCATTCAGTAGAAAGTGACACATATATCCTCTTCCTGGTGAGGATGCTGAGAAAGTGACATTCTCAACTGGGACAGTATACTATGATGGGCAGCTATCACACTGCACAAGGTTGTATTATGAGCACAAGCTGCTTCATCATGCTCTTTCTCCTTGGATAGGAAGGATGTCGTTTGGTGGATCTCAAGAGTTATCCTCCCAGGTGCCACAGATGAAGTGAACTTGTGCCAAAGCCCTAGTCAAACACCCCTTCTGCACACTCACCAGGCTACTGTGTTTTCACCCTCAAGCTGGGCCCATGCGCTTTTACACATCCCTTGGTCTGGATAGACTCCAGCACGGTCTCCGGCCGTGGTCTCTCTGCATTATTTTTGGGCACAGAATTTGTCTGATACCCCTTCTGAAAGAGGAACCCTGTAGCTCAGTTGCCCTGAGTTCCCAGGACCAGTGCTGACCCCCAAAACACTTCAGTATCTTAAGTATCCTATTTCCTTGAATTCCCTCCTGGGCACTCTGATTTATAGTTGACTCCTTTAGGGACATGTGATTCTTTGAAGCAAATAGAAACAGACTTTACAGAAGGATTTCTAAGGACAGTTACTCTTTATTTTGGCACACATGACACATACAGACATCTGCAAGAAACACTCAGATGCTATTCCCTGCCTCAGTTATGTCACTACTCCTGAGTGTTCTTTGAGATTTGGGTCCATGTCCTTTCAGGGTTCTAAGTCCCTCTGCTGGGCTGCACTTCTTGGGCTGCTTCTCTGAATCATTCATTCTCTCTGACCTGTCCAATCAGCTTCCTTCAGCTTAGTCTGGTCCTGCAGTCTATAGGTCCCATCTCCTTCCTAAAGCTTGTCCCTTTTTGTTCCCCTCTCGCTGAGTCCCTCTGCGTCTTTGAAAGGGCTGTAGCAACGCCTCTGCCTCTTTGTTTCCTTTTAGGGGATTTCCATTGCTCCTTTCCTCATTCTCTACAGCCAAGCTGGCTTGAACCGGGTCTCCTAGGGCTCAGCCATCCCACTGTTTGAAGGTGCTCCTGTTTGACTGGGAGCCATTCAGGTTAATAACTCTCCATTGTCCCTGGTTTGGAGGAGATCTGTTACCAGCCCTGATGGGAGATTCCACATACTTCTCCTATTCAATGATGCAGCAAATTCATATAACCAAATGGAATTCATAAGTCGTACGTGGGGTCCCCAACCTGTCACAAATGGGTTTGAGTCAAGGGAAAGACTGTCTTTCTCCAATAAAATCCCTTAGAGAACAGAGGGGTGGGGGCAGGGCTGGGGAGAGGGAGGAAAATCCTTCCCTTTTATTAAACTTTTCCCATTCAGCCTCATGTGGGACTTGCTCAGATGGGGAGTCTCTTCTGGCTTTAACCAGCTGAAAGAGTCGGAGCCTTGATATGTGTTTAAACTGGGAGAAGATTGCTTGTCCACAGCAATTTGTTAGGGACACAGTGAACTCAGGGAGAAGAAAGGGAAGCCAGCGGGCGGGGGAGGTGAGAAATGATGGAACAAATTCCTTTTAATTTCAGTTGCAAAGGTTCTACCTGTTAAAAAGTACATTTGCCTATCTGATACTGTGATGTTAATTAGCCTCAGCAGAAGGAGCCTTGGAATCCGAAGTGGGTTTTTTTAGCTTCTGGCCTTAATGCATCAATTTTACTGGGAAGTTAGACTCTGGATCTTGTTCCATATGCTGTAGTTAAACTTAAAGCAGAGCTGTTCAGTGTGGACTTAGTGCTACAAAGTGAGGAGCAATCCTCTCTCCTGTTGAAGTCAGTGAGTTGTGGGTGCTCTGCCTGTTGCAAAGGCCAGCCATGTGAGGTATGGCTTTGCGTGTGAATTTTGCTCTGTGCATTTTGTTTGTGATACATGTGTCAAAAATCTGCCCTACAGATTTCAAACAGTGCTCAGCAGCTCCCTTTCTTCTCAGTTGCTGTCCATCCTACTGTTCCCCGTAGAGGTGGGTGGAGTGCTGAGCTGTTTTGAAAATGTACCCCTCCTCGAAGTAATGTACTGTTGAGGGAAGTCTGCTTCACGGGACTTCATCATACCTCTAACTGTTTGTTGTAAATCATTGTGTAAGGAATGGGGAGTTACCCAGCCTTGAGGTCCTACTGCCCAGAGGTGCCAAAGAACTTCACTCTGAACAGAATCGTGTGCCCCAGGCTAACACTACAGACAGATCAACTGAGGCAATCTTCATGACATAACCAGAGAAAAATCAGAAGCTTCTTGAATGAACTTGTATCTAACTAACGAGGAGCCAGTTGACCTGACTTTGATGTTAAAGATTTTAAAACTAGTAGATTTCTAGGGCATAATATACTTAGAACAGAGGACTAGGGGAAGACGTCATACTTCAGAGAGATCATTTATAACTGTGGAAAGAGAGTGCAAGGTACAGAGCCTCAGATGGAGGTACAGAGTCTCACAAGTAATTGCAAAACTGACATGGAGCATAACATTCCAGTACATAGATAATATATAGCTTTAGATAAAGGGGGGACTCTTCAGCCTGTTAGTGAAATGTTTAGAGGATGAGATTTGAGGTCTTCTGAAGAAAAGTACGGGGTAAATGGAAGGTACACATGCATGTGTGTGTACCAGAAATGGTCTGATTCCTGTAGAATCTCTAAGTGGAGACATAACGTAATGGAACCCAAAAGAAAGCTGTTCTTTTTTTGTAGCTAGTCAATGCGGGAGAAGACGTCCTTGTGTTCTACAATGACCGAGCCTCTTTCCAAACCTTGGTCCAAATGATGAGATCAGAACGGGACAGGATGGATGAAAACAGCCCTCTGATGTACCATATCCATTTAGTAGAACTGCTTGCTGTATGCACAGAGGGCAAAAATGTCTACACAGAAATCAAGTGCAACTCCCTCCTCCCATTAGATGACATTGTTAGAGTAGTAACTCATGAGGATTGCATACCTGAGGTGAGGTCTGATATTAAACATTGCCTACCTGCATGCGTAATGTATTGAAGTTAGTGGAGTGAGGTTTGTTTTTAATCACTCTGTTTGGCCTGGAAAGAATGGCAGGGGGTAAGCAACAAGACTCTAAGCTGGGAGAAGTGTATGTATGTAAATCTCCCCATCCTCATTTTTAAAATGGGGATGGTTATTCCGAATGTGCCTACTTCCCAGGAGTGTTTGAGGCTGAACACATCGATATATGAAAGGTACATTGCCAATCTCGAATAGAAGTGCAGATTATTAACATTATGCTAAATTGTGACCGCAGTATTTCTGGCTTTTTCCTTTTCATTGCAGATGTCTTGCTATTTATGAGATTGGATTTCACCAATATTTAAATAAAAACAATAGTTTCTGTAAATTCAGCTACAAATTTTTTAAGCAGTTTTAATGTGATGACCTTGCATTGACTAAAAATGCCCATTTAGTTCTTCTTTTAATTAACAATTTTAATTCTCCCTTCATAGGTTAAAATTGCCTATATCAACTTCCTAAATCATTGCTATGTGGACACAGAAGTGGAAATGAAAGAGATTTACACCAGTAATCACATGTGGAAATTGTTTGAGAACTTCCTGGTTGACATCTGTCGGGTAAGGATTTCTATACCTAGAAATGTAAATCTAAAAAAGGAACAGACGTAGTTGTGGTGAGCATTAGCAGAGGTTCGGAACAGTGTATCTTAAAGCACAAGTCAGGAAGCTCTTTACTGGTTCCTCTCATTTCACGCTTATATTTGCCTGCTTCTCCATTTAGGCAATTGTGGATTTTTAGTTATGTTCCATGGAACATGTTGATGATTCCCCCCCGCCCCCTTAAAACAAATAAAACCCCTTGTTTCTGCATCATATGTCTCTTTCTATTCTGCCACTGGCTTGGCCACTCTGACCAGGTGGTGTGGCTCCTTCCCTAACAATATTTGATGCATTTTAGCAGGGTTAGAACAGTTTTCCTGTGCTTGGCATTTATTTTTCCAAATGGTTCCTAATGGCTTTGTGCCTGGGATAACAAGCATTTCCCCATAGGAAAACATTGCATCTCATTCCTACCTATAATACTGTATATAACAATATAACACTGCAATATAACACTTGCTCTGAGAGAGCCAATTTTTTCCCTCCTATATATACACACTATATGATGCACATTAAAAATGACAGTATAAGATTTTGGCTTTCTATGTCCTAGCTATACGAGTGATTTTGGTCTACACCGAATACTGTGGTGGATAGTCCATTTAGAACTAATGCTCCAAATCACAGCAGTTAAATGTTCATATTTATCAGTTTAACTGATGTGTTCTAAAATAATTAATTATTTTGTAGACATGTAACAACACCAGTGATCGGAAGCATGCAGACTCCATCCTGGAGAAGTACGTCACAGAAATTGTGATGAGTATAGTCACTACCTTCTTCAGCTCCCCATTCTCTGATCAGAGTACTACTCTGCAGGTAGGAAACAATACAACAGGTTAAGGAAATAAGCTGCTTCATTCATGAAACCACAGTAATCAGACAGAATAAAAAGAAACAAGTCGGGGCTGGGGAACTGGTGTAGGGGAGGGTCAGACAGAGAGAATAAATATTCAGAATAGGCTTTCTTAAGGGAAATGATCAACAGCATTGCCGTGGCTCTGGCAGAGTGGAACTACGCTGCAAGTAAAGAGATAGTGACGGGGGTTGGTTCATGATGATGATTTTTAATTTGTATTGCAGTAGTGCTTATTAGCCCCAGTCATCTGCCAGAACTCCACTGTGTTAGGGAATGATTGACCAGAACAAGAAGACATCTACTGCATATACTTAGTAGTATAACACGAGACAACAGATGGTGAAAGACATAGTACAAGGGAACAATCAGACTGCATTGGTCAGATGATAGCCTGTGGTCTCAACACAACAGCACCCTAACCATTGCCTAGTATTTTGTAGGCATCAGAGTAAAAGACTTGTGAGAAAGGTGTTGAAAGGTACAATGAGGAGCTTTGTAGGTGTTTATGGCAGAAAGCACAAAGCTACAGGTCTGGAACTTTAATAGGTGCATGATAAAAGCCGGCACCATGGGCTGGTTGGATTCAAACCTTGCTTCAGATCAGCTGCATTTTAAGGACACTTGGCTTTCATTTCTCTAAAATGAATCACACATTTTAAAAATGCTTCTGTTTTCTTTTGTCATCCCGATGAAATCTCTGAGCCTGTGTGGACTTGGGGAAAGTTGGAGCATGAAACTCAATATCTGTGTAAAGTAAAAAGGAGATGTCTGTTCTCCTCTGCCATTCCCGAGTTCTCCCAGTCTTTTCTTTACAGGACACGAGGCAAGAGTAGCATGACCACAGCATTAACAGCAGTGCCAAGACACGTGCCAGGATAATACCTGGGTCACTGCTCCAGTGGCACCGTCAGAGTGGAGGCAGCCTCTTAAAGGATGATCATTTTTATGAAAGTTTTAAATAGCCTTTTGGGGACGTGTGAGAGGGGTGGTCAGGGATCCAAAAGTGTCATGAGGAGCTTGAATATGGTTTTTCATTGAAACTCGGTGCAAACTCAGATAAGCAGAAAAAAAACAAATGTGTGTAACTGAACACAACTGGCAGCAAGTTAGGAAGCAGCTGCTTTCCAACTGTGGCAATAAAGGACATCTGGGTATTTGCCTTTTCAACCCCCTCTTCAGGGAACATGTATTAACCATTGTGGTGTGCTAACTGGCTTGCTGTAGCTAGGAAAGTTTATGTAAAACAGCCTGCTGCCCGACCATTCGCTCAGTAAAGCTTAAAAATCTGAGCTGTCCAATTAGTTCCCCTTCTCACTGAACATAAGCAGTAGCCCTCACACACTGCTACATTAGATCATCTCTATCCACCATTTCTCTCACTGGGAGGGAGCCTGCCCTCCTTGAGTCTGGCAGAATGACCAGATGGAGACATGAGCCTGTATTAAACATTGGACTTGCTCCTGTAATGCTTACTGAGGCAAGAAAGTAGTCACACTGGGGATACTCTCCTGAGTTCAAGGGCTTGAAGGATCAGTTCAGAGAGGGTAAACTTGCCATCTGTGTATATTGCTTATGAGGTAACAGTGGCAGCTACCTGCACTGTAATTGGCCTGATAGAGGCCTGAACCTTAACCCACACATGCACAGGATTGAGTAATCAGCTGTAAATGCTAATGTTCACTGCCTAATACTGTTTGAGCTGCTTCTCCTGTGACTTTGAAGTGGAAGTTATTCTTTTAACACCAGTTTGCATGCAAATTTGTCAAAACCTTATTGTGCAAAAAACAGTCATGACTAATAATTAACCCTGTCCCATATGGCTCTGTCCTTTGCCCTGTCTTCAGTTCCCTCTGTACCTTAGCACTGTGTAATTGCTTGTCATGCCTGTAATTGCCCTCTCTGTGCTGGCAGCTTTTGAATCTACTTCTTTACCTCAAGACTTTCCCTGTCTGCTAATTCATGCATCTGCAGTTCTCCTTCCAGCATCTCAAAGTCTGTCTGAAAATAGTGAGACAGTGCACTTCATTGCATCCTCCCTTCTCCGTCGTGGGGGTGATGGTTCCACAATCCTCTGGGTTGTCCTCGACAACTCTCTCCTCAGTCCCTCACACCCACTCTGTTGCCAGATCTTCTTTCTTCCTCTGCCTCATCTCCACTATCTATCTGTTATGTCTGTTGAAATCCTTGTCCATATCCTCAGGCTCTTCCACCTTAAGTAATTTATAGCCTCTCTTTGGCTGGCCTAATTCCTGCTTTGCATCCCTCCAGCCTATGCAAATTGCAGCTGTGAAAATGATTCAACTCTCTGATGGCATGTGCACCCTCCTGTCCCCACACAAACTTACACTGCTATCTCTTCACTGCCTTTGCATCTCTTGCATCAAACTCAGGTTTTGTCTTCCCTTTCAGTGCTCTGCAGAGCTCTGCAGCTTCCTACATCTAATCTCCCCGCACTATCCCTCTCAGGCCCATATGCCTTGCCTTGCTGCTCCACTCCATTCCAAGTCTCCTCCTACACTTGCACTGTGTAAACTTCATCCCATGCCTTTCCATCTCAACCCCCTTCTTCCCTGATGTCCTCTCCTCCTGCATCATGACTTAAATTGTACTTCCCTTGCGGCAGGTCCCTGTCTTGTGTCCATGTACATAAAACACAATTAGATTAATAGATTCCATGGCCAAAAGGGACCGTGGTGATCATCTAGGCTGACCTACTGTGTAACACAGGCCAAAGAACTTCCCTCCCCCTAAAACTCCTAGACTTTATCTTTAGGAAAAACTTCCAATTGTGATTAAAAAATTGCCAGAGGTAGAGAATCCACCATGCCCCTTGGTAAATTGTTCCAATGGTTAGTAAGCCTCACAGTTAAAAATTTGGAGTCTTTTCCAGTCTGAATTTCTCTAGCATCAACTTATAGCCATCTTGATCTTTCTCTGCTAGACTGAAGAGTCCATTATCAAATGTTTGTTCCTCATCTAGGTCTTTACAGACTAATCAAGGCACCCCTTAATCTTAGGGTAATATGCAGATTCCTTTCCAAGCAAAAGCTTTCCAAAGAACTGTCTCTTCACTGTTTTTATCTTGGCTTTCTTGCTCCTATGGGCACTGCTGACCCAAACCTTATTTTACGAAGTTGAGTGGTTTTGATTTATTGACCTAGTTAAAGCAAATGGAACATCACTGAAGTTTTCAGACAGATAAGTCTTTAAACATGGTCTGTAAGGAATGTGTGAGTGGCTGGAGTCCAGAAACATAGGTAGTTTCAATGTATTTAGACCAGTGTCTGTAATACTTTGACATTTGGCTGTGTTGCTGGAAAGCCTGATGGGTATTTGCTATTGTGCTACTCTAAGTAAACTCTGTTCCCCCTTGCCAGCACATGGAGTTATTTCACAATCTGATTAAAATTAAGGAAAAAATATTTCCTTTTCGCTAATTCCAGCTTTTTTTTTTTCTTATAACAGACATCAGTCTTGACCAGACTAACAGAGGTATTTTCCAGTAGTTCCTAAATCCACTGTAGGCTTTGCACTGAGGTGTGGTTTACTTAAGCTAAGCATTATGCATCAAATAGAAATAGACACATGGGTGTGGTCTCTCACTATAGGTAGTGTTGAAACAAGATTGTCAGGACAAGTTTTTTTTAACAAAATATAGTCAATGCACATTTAAGAAAATAAATTTTAACACTAAAAACTGCTTACATAGAGCAAAACGGTGATTTGATTTTGAAACTGTTTGGATGTATTTGCAGAGATAGCAGAGTACTCACGTGTGAGTATTTTGCTTCTTTGAGGTAGGCATATTGGCTTATCTATAGTGGAAAATCTTGTAAAAGGCCAGATAGTTGACTTCTTTGACTGATCCACGGCAGCTGCAGTTTTTATAAACTACTTGCGACCCATGTTCATAATGACAACTGTTCAAAACATGTATCTGTAAATTAGAAGCCAACAAACTTCAGAAAAGGACCTGTTGATAATTATGGAGCTGAGCTGTAGTTTAGCAAGAGCAAAGAACCATTTTCCTATTGAGAGCCGAGCCACCCTCTGGTTAATCCCAGATGAGCAATCTCTGTGTTTTTTGGGCTGCTGAAAACCCTCTCTCATATAAACTAAAGATTACTGCCTGTTTCCTTTGCTTAGTGCATTTAGTGGGACTTCATGCTCTAGGAGCTGACTAGTTAACATTTCCCTATCTGCCCTGATACTCCCTCTTCTGCTAAACTGCTGTTTGTGTAGTAGACATACTTCCCAGAATATAAATGTTGCCTTACAAGTGGATGTGGACTGGTAACATGCACTCGGTCTGCAAAGAATAATGGCTGATGTAATATCGAAGTAGCAGACAACCTAATCTCAAACATGAGATGATGATTTTGATTGGGTTCTTTTGATGTGTTCTAGACTCGCCAGCCTGTGTTTGTACAACTGTTGCAAGGAGTATTCAGGGTATACCACTGCAACTGGCTAATGCCAAGCCAAAAAGCGTCGGTGGAGAGCTGCATTAGGGTGCTCTCTGATGTAGGTAAGAAGTTAGATTTAACATGCACAAAGTACTTCTGTCCATTGTTTCAACTTTATATCCCAAAAGCAAGATGTATTCTACCTCCAGCAGATGGTAGGATGTAGCTAACTCAGAGCTAAGGCATGGAGCAAATCAAGCATTTCCTTCATAGCTAAAGTCTTTTCTGTGGTTGCACAGCAAATTTTTTCCATGTAAATTTGAGGTGAAACGGTAAACTGTTTGACTGACTAGGGGCAGAAGTTCTGAAAATACGTGTTGACATCTGAAACTGGGTTTTTGCTGACCTAAATTCGCTCTGTGGTTTCTGTTGAATGTGACAGTCGTACTCCAGTCTTCAACAATGAACTGCTGATTTGTGCTGTTAGATGGCTGCCACGTTCTTTCCCAGCAGTTGCTGCATATTAGTGGTGAGGACAGTGAGCCTTGTGGATGTAGGACATAGGGCCGAATTGTTCCATAAGAGGGAAGTGCATGTCTTACTAACCTTACTGGGAGTTACGAAAGTGTATGTGAGGGCATGGTCTTGCTCATACATTGTGAAGTTAGGAAAAAAGTTTGAGTATGAAAAATGCTGTATTAAACTTAATACATACACTGTATTATGACTGCCCCCAGGGTGTCAGATTTCAGTACATTGTGGACTGAAAACAGCATTACAGAAAATGTATTTAAAATCTACAGAAAAGAGTAGGAAAGAAGCACAGCTTGGGATTCCCCCTTGTTCCCTTATTCATTGCATGTAGGGGCTAAAGGAGTCCGTTCTTATTACCTTTTGCCTGTTGCAGCGAAAAGCCGAGCAATAGCAATACCTGTGGATTTGGACAGCCAGGTCAACAACCTCTTCCTAAAATCACACAACATAGTACAGAAAACTGCAATGAACTGGAGAATGACTGCAAGGAATGCTGCCCGTAGAGACTCAGTGCTAGCTGCTTCCAGGGACTATCGAAACATCATTGAAAGATTGCAGGTGAATACGGAGTGCTGCATGAACAACTTACTTCTACCTTCCTGGTAGCCATATGTTTGCATGTCGGCACAAAAAGACCAACTTACTACTTCAATTTGGGAGTTTGAGTCAAAGTAAAAATGCCACATCTGAGAACGACAGCCAAAGCTAATTTAATACTGTATGTAACATCAGTTGTAAACCGTTTATTGAAACAGGTAATGGAACAAGCACAGCTAAAGCTTGTGGAAGTTTTATGGCTCTTGGAGAAGAAGATAGTTCAAAGCACGTTTGTCCAGTTCAGTGGTTCTCCCAGCATTTTCCTTCTGCCAGTACCAGTGATCTCACTTCAACTGCTCTTTGAGAGAGGGATCCTCTAATTTGTTGCATACTTCCAAGTCCCTGCAGTACTTCACTACTCGGTTATCGAAACATTTAATGCGATAAAAGTCTCCATAGACCACACAGTCTAGGAATTGTTGAAAATTTTCCTGTCTGTTGGTTTGACTCTTAAGGCCCCCAAAGTTGTTGCTTCCTCAAATGAACAAATTAATCTGTCTGAAGCAGTACTAAGTGTACAACTTCATACTGATTTCTACTCAAAAGAAATTTAAACAATATACTCTGACTTCTTGTGCTGCTGGTAGACCAGGTCAGGGCTTAGACTGGAAATGCATTAATTATGTCTGTCTTGGTACTAATATCAAGACCTGAGGATGATTAATAATGCACTTTGTATACTGAATAAAACTCAGTGCTTGATATATCTTTATCCGTAAAGATTGGTTCTGTGAGGAAAAACGTTTTCCTGGTCTGCAATCTTGATTTAAATTGCTTGTGTCTAAATTGGATCTAAGTCAAAATACTGTCCAATAAAGGTAGTCCAATTCCTATAATCCCCTGCTCTTCATCTGTTTTCTGTCCACTTATGCATGTCCATTTGACTAAGCATCCTCTCATTAGCTTTTTCTGCAGTTCTATAACTTCTGCTCAATGAGATTGGGGTGAATCACTCTAGAATATATTTTCTGCAGAATATTCATGTATAAGAATGGCTGAAAAAGGGAGGAAATTATGATTTTTTTTGCCTGATTTCAACCAGTTGTATCCATTTGTTCTAAATAATTATGAAGCGTAATGTTTTCCAATCACTTATTGCAGAAATTTGCAGTGTAACAGAAAATCTGCCTTGTCATTGGTTTTTTTTTGTTTTTTTACTCCTTATAGTCAAGAGCCGCCTACAGAAATGGGAAAATACCAAGTAATCCAAGGAGTCACTGAGAATGATGGCATTAGTTGTAACATTCAGTGGCCAGTAAAATGGGAAACTTGTTAGGCAAATGCTAGTGTGTTTATAATCTGTTGGGGTTTTTAAACAGGGAAGTCTTCACTAGTCTGTCAAAACATTTCAGATTTGAGTATAACTTCTGAATGTTGTTTTCTAGGATACAGTTGTGACAGTTTCATGGAAATTGCACTTGTATCTTCCCTCCCAACCCCATGAGCCACTCCAGGAGTGCGCGGTCAGATTTCAGGGTCTGCAGCTGTTGCCTGCCTCTGAGTAGGAATCGTTGACACGCTTCCTTTGGGTGAGGCATTTGAAGCTGCCACCACCCCTTGCTTTAGACAGATCAGCTTGTTGGGGATATCCCACTGTAACAGCCAGTTCTTGTGTGGTGGTTTCTGTCAGAGGGCTATGCACAGCATATTGCTGTCAGGTTACAAGTTACTATACTACCTTCTCTAAGCTTTATTCTTACAGAAAAAAAGCATTATAGAGAAACCAGAGTGAAAACAATGAACAGATTTAAATGTATACTAAACATACCAGGAGTCACCCATCAGTTTTACTGAGGCCCTAACAGGCGAAATCTTTCCAACCCTTCTTCAAGGATTGGGTACCCTATTGGACGGAAGGTTCTGTCCATTTGCTGGATCCGAAAGAAGGCTCTGAGTCTCTTTAAGCCCAGCCTTTTTTATATCCAAAGCCATTTCTTTGTGTTGGTCTCTGGGAGCCTAGTTTACCCAGTATATGCAAACTTCCCTGGGACTAATGTCTCTCTGGAGATGCTTACAACCTAAGTGACTCACTTTAATTACCCCGCACCCCCACACACTGTTTTTGGTTCTTGGAGGAGTTGTGATACTCCTTCCCTCTGGAGCTGTATACAGTACCTGGCATGCAGTGATACATAAACCAGTCATAATCTTTATACAATATGGTCTCCAAAGATATTGCTTGGGATTGACAAAACCTGATTGTTGTTGTTTCCTAGGATATAGTGTCCTCACTGGAAGACCGCTTACGCCCCCTAGTACAGGCTGAATTGTCAGTGCTGGTAGATGTCCTTCATAGGCCAGAGCTGCTCTTCCCAGAGAACACAGATGCAAGGAGAAAATGTGAAAGTGGAGGGTTCATTTGCAAGTAAGTTGTTACCTTACACTCTGTGCAAGAGTTCTTTCCTTGCAGCGCATTACTTTATGTTGTGCTGTATTAAACACGACTTGTCCTCAGGAAAATAAACTCCTTTGTCTTCAGAAAGGAGTTGACAACAGCTGTCCATATTGGTCAATCTGTCCTTGCCGGTGATGCTTACAAATTGTAGAGCAGTGTATGGCCATGGTGTACTGTAATATAAATGACTACACACATTTTTAGAGTTAATCCTTATTAGTGAGATTGGGACCAATTGACTCTAGTCCCAAGAGTGTGTTGACAAAATATTTTCCTTTATACCTCTTACCATTGGGGTAGTGAGTCAAAGTCGAAGTCTGTGTTATCGTATGGTTTCCAGTGTTCTTATCCAATGTCCACATTCCTTCCTCTTTAAAGAGGAAATATATGCAGTATTTAGTGTCTTGTTAATGCTACTGGTTTTTCATAGTTGACCTTCAATTTTTAATTTCCCTGACTCCTATGTAATTCCTTGATCCCTATATATAGATTTATTTTCCCTGGCTATTATTCAGGTGGGGGTGCTGGAGTTCCTTTCATAGCTTATCAGGTATTCATGATAACCCAGCAAGTGTTACTATTAAGGGGATACTCACCAGCTCAGTATATACTGGTCCTAACAAAACCCCACATGTTAATTAAGTTTATGGTTGTAGCTTTGACTATTGAGATAAAATAGCCACAAATGCCTGTCCTAATTTCTAGAAAATTTAGTACTAAAACAAACTTGATCAATTGGTTGTTTTCAGGTTAATAAAACACACTAAGCAGCTGCTGGAGGAGAATGAGGAGAAACTATGTATTAAAGTATTACAGACACTCAGGGAAATGATGACCAAAGATAGAGGCTATGGAGAGAAGGTACTTAATTTACAGTTTATCATTTTGCTTTTGTTCAACACTTTCTTTACTATTCAGAGAGTGAAAATACTGCACTAGGTTTTTAAATTTGTATGTATACCTCGGTTAAGAATAAAACCTTTCTAGCCAACTAATTGTTTTTAAGATCATGAAATTAAACTGAAAGATAGGTAATTACTCTGGCTTCTTATTTTTGAATATCAGGTTTGTCTAATTTCTGCAATAGTTTGCATCCTGATCAGCAGTGTAGAATCTGTTCCCTTTGGTTGTCCTTATAGCAGATAACCATATGCTATAGCTGCTTAGAGGAGACTTGTCCATGCAGTCATGTAACCTGCCAATAAGAGGATTCTTTTGATAGCTTAATTTTGACTTATGTGTAGCTGAGTTAGCGTCTCTCCATTGTGGTACTGAGGAATTTGAATTATAGATTGGTTGGTATACAACCTTAATAGTTTTCTGTTAACGTACTGTTCGTTTTTCCCATCAAGATGTAGTCTTTCTCTTTCTGAAGCTATAGATCTCTCCTCTGTGTCTGAACAATGTGCGTATTTCACACACTTACACATCCAGTCCCATACTTTTAAATATATTGATGCACATTTCAATTTCATTTAGCTGTATTGACACATTGGGATAGGTATCCCACCTTTGGAGTACTGTTTCCATGGTCTCTTTATGAAGACATGGAAAATAAAAAAACCCAAAGCAGCGTGACAAGCAATGAAAAGATTAGAGCATGATCTTTGATGGATGAAAGGAGTTTAGCAGGTTACCATACATCTTAGGAGTGGCTACAAAGAGAAGAAGCATTATGTTTTCCATACACAGACTCAAGAGTGCTTTGAATCGAGATGCTTTCATTTTAAATTCAGGAATACAGCAAGCGAAGAAAGAGCAAAGGTAAAATCTGTGTGAGCGAAAGTAGAGTGTCTGTCTTTAACTTGAGAGTCTCCAGCGTGAAATGCCCTCATGGTCTTGCCCTCTCGTATGCAGATGGGACTCTTACACTTAAAGCTGCAGCACACAAGAAACACAATCATTGCTTTGTAGCCCACAGAAACAACTGCCCATGAGCACTTGAGAGGCAACAATTTATAAAGCAGGGAAGGAAGCAACTGAGTGGTTGAACAGAGTTGTTAGAAAAGGTAATCTGTAACTGAGCAGTTTGCTTAGCGTTCTTTTATGCAGCTGGACAATTGAATAGTTTTACTAAGTGATACAAATGAGGCTCTCTACTTAGAAGTGAATCGAAAGCAGGACTTGAAGTCATGACCAAGTGCTAAGTTGGTCAGTCTTAGATGATGACTTAGATGACTTAGACTTAGCCCTTAAGTCTGAGGCAAGACTTTAGAAATTGGACAACTTCCTTACAGACCCTTGTCTAAGGCTAGCCCTTCAGGGGAGGTTGAGGAGCGCTGTTTGATGTAGGCAGCGGAAAGTGGAGAACCATCAAGATAGGCTAGTTCAAGTTCGCCAGGCTGAGGGTGATGCAGGCAGCTTCAGCCCACCCCAAAGTTAGTTGGATGAGGCATGTCATTTCCCCGCTTGGCAAACAGCAGGCTTGCGAAACCCATGAATGTAACAATCTTGAAGATAAACCCGGCAGAACAATGAGAATCCTTTTCCAGTATCCCAGGAGCGTGTTGGCTATTGCCAGCCGCGTGCCCACGCAGTACCGTAAATGAGCAGGAGACTCGCAGGAAAATACCCTGGAGGTGGGGATGGGCGATGCTGCACTCCCTGTCTGATCTGGGAATGCTGCTTCCCGCTTCTCTGTGTCACTTCCTTCCACCCCCGTCAGTGATCCAGCCCAACTCAACACCTTCTGACTAGCTCTGTGAGCCTGTTTGCAATTGGCAGTAATCATTCTTTTAAATGAAGTAACAATAACTGTGTGGAATGCCCTAACCCCCTGCAGGTAAGATTGGGGTGTTGGCAGCATCCTGCATGTATGTTTTAAATCTGCCTTCCAGTCTGGACAAGCGGACAGTAATTTGTGCTGAATATCGCTCTAACCTGCTTCTGTTTGGGAGCCTTCAGCTTCTCTCTGTCTCTAGCTTATTTACTTTTTACATGCTTTCTAGCCTCATATGGAAGTCAACTAGGCAAAACCTGTAAAAGCGGTAACGCTGCTCTAACAAAGGGTTAGATGGTTCTTTGTAGCCATGCCTCATTTCTGAGGATGTGTCTACACTGCAGCTGGGGATGTGATTGTGCCTCAGATAGGCATACCCGCACTAGCGTGGGAATGGGTAACATCTACCCTGATTGAATTGGCCTCGTTAGCACTGACCCCCCCATGTGGTAAGGCAACTCCCATCTTTTCATGTGCTGCATATTTATACCTGCCTCTTGTATTTTTTATTCCATGTGTCTGAAGCAGGTTATAGCAAATGAAAGTTTATGCCCAAATAAATGTGTTAGTCTCTAAGGTGCCACAAGGACTCCTTGTTGTTTTTGCTGATACAGACTAACATGGCTGCCCCTCGGAAACCTAGTTTCAATCTAATGACCACGGCTGAAGATAGCAGGGAAGATGTGGGAGCATGGTCTGTACAGGTCTACCTGAATTGGGTACCTGCTTGTATTGCACAGACCATGCTAGGATTTGTGCCGCTGTGTAGTCACTATTTTTAGCCGTGCTAGGTAGATGAAAACTAGCAAGGTGTGCCCACCCAAGCCACAATCACACCACCAATTAACACAAATGTCGACTTCGGGACTGAGAGGTGGTATCTGCCACTACTCAAGAGCCAGCTGCTGGTACTTCAGTATCAGAGGGGTAGCTGTGTTAGTCTGGATCTGCAAAAGCAGCAAAGCGTCTTATGGCACCTTATAGACTAACAGATGTATTAGAGCGTAAGCTTTCGTGGGTGAATACCCACTTCGTCAGATGCACTTCTAGTACTTCACATTACAAATAAACTGCTGATACCTCAGGGTTTATACAGTGTGACGGAGTCAGACCAGAAGGATATAGGAGAGTGCTGGAAGGCAGGTATATTAGTCTCAGGATGTGCAGGTCCCTGTTCCCTGGATAGCCAAACAAAGGCTACTCCAGGCCAATCAAGACACCTGGGGCCAATTAAGAACCTTCTAGAAAGGAGTAGAAACAGCTAGCCTGATTGGGACACCTGCAGCCAATCAGGGACTGGCTGAAACCAGATAAAAACCTCCCAGGTAGTCAGGTGTGCTGTGGGTGTCAGGAGCTGTGAGAGGAAGTTGTGCTGTTGGTGAGACTGAGTGTTGGACAACATATCATCCAGAAGGAAGGAGGCCCTGAGGTAAGGGTGAAGTGGGGTTTGAAGAAGCGGAGACTGCTGTGGGGAAGTAGCCCAGGGAATTGTATTTTGTGCCTAAAAGGTCAGCCATCTTAGCTGATACTATTAGGGTCCCTGGGCTGGAGTCCGGAGTAGAGGGCGGGCCCGGGCTCCCTGCTTTTCCATCTTCCATACTGGCCTGTGATGAAGGTAACTCACTAGGCGGTGACTCTTGCCAATTATACTGAGAAAGGGAGGTCACTCTGGGGCCTAGATGAGTTTCTGAGGTCCCTAAATCTGCCAGGAAGCGCAGGACCCACAAGTACAAACTTGGAGCTTTGTCACAACAGTTGGCTACCAAACTCTTTGGAGCATGTTCATCCCAAGTTTTTCTATTAAAACTAGTGTAAGGACAACACCGCTCATGTCTGGCCTATGGAATGTAAAATGAGATTGGGTGTGGCACCTCTTGAAATCAACTGAACCAAACTGATCTTTTAAAAAATAAATAATAATTTAAAAAATCTGTTCCATCCATTGTATATAGTGACACTGATTCCACTGGAAATTTTGCTTCAAGCAAAGTTCATTTATCAGAGCTTTGCCAATGTTTTGTTAAAATTGGAACTGCAGATATTGCTGGAGAACATACTGAAAATAATTTTAAAACAGTGAAGCCAAACTAAATTATGTTGTCTCCACAATTGACCTGTAAAGTTCTACAAAATTCGAAAGATCTTCAAAGTTAAAGAAAAGCAGAGAGAAACACACCAACCTCTGCTATAATTGATCAGTTACATAATACATGCACTACAAGAATAGAATAGCCCATGAAGCAGATTTCAGTAAGGGGAAAAGCTATCAACAGCTAGTTATAGATAAGCTTTGACTATCTGGCCTCAAGAAGTAGAATGATTCATTTCCTACCTGATGACTGCTCCTAACTGCACTTATTCACCACTTAAAGTCAACAAACATTTCTTTAAAGGCTATTCTGGAGTACAAATAATCTTGTGCTATCCTTGTTGAATTTAGGGTTCTTGAAGATACTCAAGGTAGAAAGGATTAGATCTGTTCAGGAGAACTCCTAATTTATTGTAAACCAGTGTGAGCAGTACTGTTGCAGATAAGGGCATTCAGATCATTTATACTAGAATATATTGTGAGTGCTAATAGCTACTTATTTTCTTCCTGCCACTTCTACATATTGTAAGAAATTTTAGCAACAAAGAGAAGCTATTTAGACCACTCTGTTTACCACTTCTGCTTCCGTTTCTTAAATATGGTTAAAGACTTCATATCCCATTTTCATAAACGATCTCTGAACTTGCTAAACCAGTAGCTCCATGTCAGGTTATGACTGAAATAAATTTAAAATGGTTATGACCAAGTTTAGGGCCCTGACTTCTGTATGCATGTACAGTTATGAGTGCATGTTCATTTTTCCCCACTCGGTTATAAAATGTACCCCAGCTTTTGCTCTGTTCAAATGAGAAGTTTATTTGGGAGAGCCAGAGTTCTTTTTAGTTCCATTATGGGTAGGACTTCACTTATGCGATTCAGCAGAAGTCCAGTCCTCTCCCCTATCCCCAGTGTTCATCCACACTTTAACCATGTGATTTGTCATCTCCTATGACTTTTGGAGGCCTCCATTCTAAATGACTTTGAATCACTATTCTCTTAATCCCTAGAAGACAGTTGTTTACCTCTCTTTCACTATAATCTACTGGAGCTGTGGAATTGAGAGCACAGGTCAGACCTGAAGTAGAATTTAGCAAAAGAAGTGGAAGGAAAGTTTCTGTGTAGTGTCTGATCTTTTTATACTGTTTACTGCATAACATACTTTATACTAGTTGAGACCAGCCAGTCGAGTAATAGACAACCAATCTGTTTTTTAGAGTCATTGCCCTCTAAAACATGCCTGACCTCCTCTCCCTGCAGTAAAAACCAGACACCCCAGCATTGTATTATCTGTGGACTTGTACTTTCAATCAGTCTCCCTCCCACCGAAGGGAGTTCTAGAGAAAATACAAGATTGTCTGGCTCCCGCAGCCAAGCCTTTTGTCAAAGGCTGTACGTGACTTCTGGTTCCATCCCAGACTGCCCACAGTACTGCTGTGATTCCTGCGCAACATGCAAAGGACTTGATCAGAGCCCAGATGCTACTACTAAGATGCAGTGGGAGAAATGTTGGCTGCTGGCCTGTGTACCGAAGATCCAAGCTCAATACTCAATGTTTTTTCCTGAATGCTAGCCTATTGTGCTACCGTTTGACTGCGGGAGTGGCCTCAGTGTAATCCAGAATGTCTGTGATTCTTCTTCCTCCCATGCAACAAAGCATTTATGTTACAAGAGTTATGGTTTTTCACTTCAAAGGCTGACCTTTTTATTGTGCTATGAATTAGTATGTAGTGCTGTGCATGCACTCCTCCCACTCCTCTTTCCCATCATTTCATAGTTATCCCATGTGGCTTCCTGGATTCTCCCTTGATCTGATTTTTTTTTAAAAAAAATCAGTTGTACCTTTGTGGAATGCTTGAAACTTTACATATGGCTGAAGAGATTTCTTAGAGAGATAAGGTGGGTGAGGTAATGTCTTTTATTGGACTAACTTCTGTGGGTGAGAGAGACAAGCTTTCACTCTCACCCACAGAAGTTGATCCAGAACAAGATGTTACCTGACCCACCTTTTCTCTCTAATATCCTGAGACTGACATAGCTACAGCTACATTCCTTAAATCTTGGCATTTGCTCATCTTAGTCAATGATCAGTAGTACGCTGAATGAAATGAGCTAAAAGCCATCCTATGTTACTAGTGTAGAATAGGCCCAGATTGTGATTTTCTCTGAAACACCTTGCTCGTACAAATGTTTTCTGCATGAGTGGCAAGTCTGTTAGGCCAATTGTACAAACTCTGGTAACCCAAATTCTGAGATTTAACCTGGAATCCAGCTTCTCTCTCTTCTTGCTGCCATTCTCCCCAACTCTCTGTAAAGATTCGAAGATGGGTATCCTAGAGTCACATGCTGGGGCCTACCGTTCACACGCTGGGGCCTACTATTATGCTCTTGGTTCTTGGTGCTCATGTAGCCAGTCTCTGTGGATTGACAGTTGGTATGTGAACAAAGCATGAGTGCATCCAGTGGGTTCAGTTCCATGGCAGAATATTTCCAGTAGAGCAGATGTCCGCTAAGAAGATGACCATATCGTAGAGCCCTGCTCTAGCCTTTAATGCCTCTTGTGATACTTTAGAATACCACACTGGAGCATTGAAATGGTAAATAATATCAAAGTTCCTAATGTGGGATTTATTTGTAATTTCATTTACTAATGTTTGCTTTTAACCTCTCTCCTTCTCTCCTTTTTCTTTTTCCAGTTTATTACCATTGATGAATTGGATAATGCTGAGGTCTTAATTTTATTCTTCTTCCATGGCAGTGTTTCCGTGATGTTTGTTTTATGAGTAGCAATGTGATCTGTCATGCTGTCTTTCCAGTGTCGAATATTCTGACTCCTGTACCTGTTCGTGAATTAGTTGAGTTTAGTCTGCCATGTGTCTGCATTGGTAGTTACCATAACTAATTCTGTCTGTCGTTATCCCCAAGTATTATCCCAAATGTAGTTGTAGTTTTGGCAAGCTGCAATCATCTGGTGGTATAATAGTATGCATACTGCTTAGGATCAGAGCTGGGTGCTCTTACAGTACTAGCTGCAGTGAATACCATTAAAACGTTAGCATTTATCACTCCACAGTAATTTATTGTACCACTGTATTGCCTAACTTACAATTTGGATGATAAGGTGGTTAACCTAAATGTCTGGAAAGGTTAACAGTAAGTTTTAATGGCACCCATTTATACTTGATGGGAAAGAGTATGAGAAGCCAATTGGAGGAGACCCTAAACGAACTGTCTGTGCTTACAAACTAGTGAGAGTGATTGCAAATAACAATGTATTTGTGTAGCACACCTGAGACCATAGAAGGAGATGGGCCCTTGCATAGGAACTGTGTGTTGTTCTTTTCCTATAAAGAAAGTAACTTGATGACTGTTGAGTTCAGCAGTATATATAGGTGTGGTCCCTGTTTCCTCCTATTCGGGTTTGGCCTGTGAATATGTGGGAAAACGTAGTGATATATTGTGAAAGCTACAGGGTAGTAAATTTATGCCTAATCTTTGCCTGGCAAAGCAGCAGCCTAAAATAGGGTGTTTACACTGAATGCAGAACACCTACGTTAAAGGCAAAGGGCCATGTTTGAGTGAGAGCCTCCAGTTGAGGTAGCTAAGTGTCCAATGCTGTCACTTTTATAGGCACCTACCATCCCATATGCCCAAAAAATGTGGCACAAATTCAGAGACTGATTGCTTTTCTGTATATTTATACAGTATATCTGTTGCCCAGCAAGTATTACTTATTTAACAACTTCCTCTGCCCTTGCTTTGTTATTTCTGTGCTGTTCCAACCTTCTGTCTGGGGCAAAACAGATCCCTTTTAAACGCAAAACACAGAGAAATATACTAGCTATTTTTTCAAATTAAAAAATATTCTAAATTGGCTTCCTCTGAAACTTGTTTTCCTTTAACCTTAGTCTAGCAATGATCTCAATTATTATTTTTTTTTTGAACATCCATTGTTTTGAGGAATAAATACAACATTTCGGGAGCCTGTCTGCCAAAATGGATTTGGAATCCTACCTACCCATCTCATGATGCTGAATCTTGAACTGAGTTGTCTTTGTTTGCAGTTATATTCAGTTAGTGTGTATATTAATGGAAACTGTGTATGATATATTTAGAGAATGAGGCTGATTTTCCTGTTACTCATTTCGCACTATTAAAGTCCTTTACTCCAGTAGAGTTACTCCTCACCTTACACTAATATGAGGAGACTCAGGCACTATATTTTCCAGGCTTCATAAGAGAGCTTAAAATAGCTGGTGGCAGAGTTTAGTGTCAAACCTTGGACATGATTTGTTTTTTCTTACTAATTAAGATTTCTCTCTAACCTAGACTGCTCCGCTGGAAATGGGCTCCGTTTTTGAGAAGTTTAATTTATAACACATTAACATTCCAATCAGGTGTTAGACCCTTTAGCTTCTGGGGGGGGGGGGGTGCAGCTTCCCCAAATGGTATGTATAATTTATCTTGGAGAAACTTCAGACAGAACTTGAGATTTTTTGATTGCAAATTAGTCATAAAATGAAACTCCCTCTCTCTTTCCTCTTAGTCTCTGGCCATAATGTTCCATCTCATTCCTCAATAAATCAGTTAGAGAGTGCAGACCCAATTTAGAACTTAGTCTTCTGGCTGCAGATAAGAACTTTATTGCTCCCTTATGGAACAATTCCATGGATGGAGCAGGTGTGTTTATAAACACACAGGAAATGAACAGTGTCTGTTTATAGAGAGATGCTGGCAGTGGCTAGGATTTTTTGAGAATCCTCAAAGGAAGCTGTGATGTTTCCCATCATAGCTTCTGCTGGCAACTGTGAAAGTTGGGGTCAAAGAAAACAGAACTCCTTATTTTTAGTTTCTCCAGCTGTTAAGCTCTGAACTAGTTTTGCTGAATGGCTGAAATGGTTTTCTTCTATTGGCAAGATAATATTGTTGTTATATTATGACATAATTCAAAGCTAATTTCACAGTCTTTCTGGCATTCTAAGTAGCTATTGTAAAATACTTTTGGCAAAGGATAGGTTCAAAATCTTGCCTTTCATTTGTTTAAAAAAAGTGCCACAGTTACACCATTATTTGTTACTTACATTTTCAATGATGAGGAAACTCTAAACCGAAATCAGTGAAATCTCTCTTAAAATCCTTTCTGTCCTGTGGAAAGGGAGTGCCTTTGTTACTCAGTAAACAATGCTGGAAATCACCCTGTTGAGTAGGAAATCCCCTGCATAACAGGAAGAATTAGAAAGGCCATAATTGTGTGGGTCATAACCATTCCAGCTATACCCAACAGTTATAGCACAGACATGTTATATGTTGATTAGCCTGTCAGATTATTGTTCTGAGACTTTTGCAATATCAAGGAACTGTGATGTGAATTAAGAACAGAGTAGTGATTTTTACTCAGTTCTTTACATTGATCTGGTTCATTGGTTTACATTGATCTAGTTCATTGGTTTACATTCACGGATTTACTTTGAAAACTGTGGTGCAGTCACCATCTGTGAGGAGTGGAGGGTAGGAGAGTGGTGGTGTTGGGTTGTTTGCATTTTTTTAAACTCTCCGTTAATACAGTCCTTGGTCCATGATCCATTTTGAACTAGACGTGCAAATGGCATGTTAAGGGTTTTTACATAAACTGCTATGCAACCGCCAGTATTATATCTGGGTAGAGTGAAAAATGTTCTACTTCCAAGGGAGATAATTCATAATGCTGCAGGGTTGTGTGTTTACAGAGGATCCAGTAAATTTGTGGTAGATCTTTTTATTTTATGCACAAGAAATCCTACCAAAATAAGTGTACAGTACTAGTATTAGATGCATTAGATCTTTAGACCAGTAAGTCTTACATGATACACACATCCCAGGAAAGTAGAAGATGAATAACCTCAGTGTGTCATTAAGGGGCTGGTTTCAATCTACAAAGAGCTTGGGACCTGTCTGCCTGGGACTACTACTTGTCCCTTGCCTTACTGCCATCATGGTGAACAGCAGAAATCTTCAAGCTCATCCCTCTTCATTTAGTCTTCCCTCTTATAAGGATCCCTTTCATCAGCATTGCTTTCTCCGTAAGGTCTAATGTAATCTGAACATGCTGACTTTCTGAATGTGCTGCAAAGCTCACGTATTTGAGTGAGCAAAAGACTGAGGTACAAGGTCTAAGGCCAAAAGAATAATAATGGATGGTTTCAAACAGTATTGGTCAGATGATGCCTGACTGGGTGGAAGATAGAGGTGATGTTTCTATGGTCAATTTTTACTTTGTGTCTCCCTATGCTCTTCTGTATATTGAGGGTACCCTGAGCTTTGAATGGGTGCCCATTTGGAGAGAGTTCTTATAGAACCAAAATGTAAGTGAAGACCGGCAAATGTATCTTAAAAGATTGAGGGAAAGCCTGATTTCTAGACAGAGCTATAGTCCATGTCATTTCTTGTTTTGCTTCCCTTTTAAGAAAAAAAAAAATGTATATGTACAGCTACTAGCAGTAGTAATACTAGTTAGTTCACAGGTCTGTTCAGCATTTCTGTTCTTGCTCTTTGCTGCCTTCTTGAAGTAGTTGTTGATCTTTGCAATCCTTTACACAGCACTAGATTGATGTCATGAGCTGAAGGTTATGACTTTCTACGTGGAGAATAAACTGACAAATACGGACTTTTTAACACGGGCCCTGTGCAAATGTTTCTAGTGATAAAGGAAATGGAAAACCCTAACATGAGACATGGACAAGAGTTCTCTCTGGAAGCTGCTGTGGGTCTGACTCTTATCATTTACAGTACTTTCACTGTCTTGCATTGGCATAACTCCATTGATTTAAGTGGAGTTGTTCCCAATTTGCACCATCATGAGACGAGAATTGGACTTTCTGTCTACAGTTATTCGTGAGGCATCTACAAAATCTCATTTCTTGTGACAGTACTAAACCCACTGCAGTAGTTTGGTGAAAAGTATGAAATAGCTTGTTTAAGCTAAATTCCAGCCCCCTCCCATATTAGCCCAGGTACCATCCATGATCAGAGCTACTATGCTGAAAATGTAGGTCTGGGTGAATGCTTGAATCTTGGGCTCACTGTGATTAAGGAGAATTAATGTATTGGCAAAGTGCTTCCAGAAGCTGTTTAATTTCAAGCCCCCATTGCAGTCTATCACTGGATTTTAACAGATGCTAGAGACAAAGCAACCTGCCGTGCTATGTGAAGAAGATAAAAGCTGCAGTGAAAATAGTGAGATGCTGGGTAAGGGATTTATAAATCCCAGAACAAATTAATATGTATGGAAGGAGAAGAGCATGAAAGAGGAGAGAACTGTTAAACTTCACCTTAAGGGGGCGATGTGATGACGCTGAATGTCACTGAAAGATGTCCTACTTTTTTCTTTTCTTTTTTTTTCCTCCCATATTGCGGTGAACTGCTCCATTGGGCACCTGCCAGCATTCAAGGAGCAGTTACATAAGAGCAGCTTTTTTTTCCTGGAATTCATGCTCGCTGCTGATGTGTGACCTTCAGCAGTAATTGCCAATAAATGTGGTGGAACTGTTTACTGTTAGCTCAGTCTGCGCTGTGTCTGCCAGCGTCCGAGGCTGCAGAAGCAGTTGCATCAGCTATACAGTTGCTATTTCTTTTTACAGTAATGTTGCTCCAAAATGATCAGATCTAGTATCTTATTAGGCTTTGTATTTGAAAGAGGTTCAGCAGATCTCTGAGAATTTCTTTATCACTGATCAGTGAAGCTGATGTTTATATGTCCAAGAGTATTTGCACATAAGTTATGAACCCCAATTCAACACACATCCGCAGCCACTCTTTCCTTGCATCTAGTTGGCAAAGCAGAAAGGGACCAGATCCAACAAACCGCCAAGCGCCCTCAATTTACCTTGACATTAATGGGTATTGAAGGGATTAAGCAGGTGAATTAAAGTAACATCTAGTAAAATGTTGACTTCAGTTCAATAAAAAGAAGGATTTGTTCTCTTTATGTGGTTGATAAGCAAGCTCCAGAGAAATATACCAATAAACCCATTCAGTGTGGGTGGGGTATTTTTTTTTTTTTTTGGTTTTTGAGGTTTCAAGTAGGTGAAAAGGGAACTGAAATCCTTGATTAAAAGGGATTGGCTGCAATAACCTTTGCAGTGATGTGTATCAATGATAAACTGTAAAACTACTTTGCCACAACTGGTTGAAGTTCAGAATGTGTTGTTTTTCAGATCTAAGATAGGAGAAAAATTAACATAATAAATGCTAATTAGATGCACTTTTGAAGATTAAATTATTTCTCTCCTAGAGAGCTCTCATGCCACAATTATTGCTGTTGTGTGTTTTAAACAGTGTTTGAATTGTATCTCAAGTAGAAGAAATTAAGTCTCTGGTTTCTGGCCTGTTTTTTAAGCGGGTTCATTGGAGAGGCCTCAGAGATGTGCACATGGAACTGACCTGAGGGAGATGGAAGCAGGATTGTGGAAATCTTTGGGTATTGTGTCAGGAGTGAAAAAAGTTGTAATCCTTTGCCTAAATAGTGTTGTGAAGAAGCTGGAATAAGCCAGTATAGGCATGGGGAAGCTGAACACCAAGAAGTGTATCAGGCAGGTTACTCTATCTTCTAAATATCCTGTATGATCAGAAACAGTGAGGAGTCCTTGTGGCACCTTGAAGACTAACAGATTTATTTGGGCATAAGCTTTTGCGGGAAAAAACCCACTTCAAAGCGTGTGCCCAAATAAATTTGCTAGTCTCTAAGATGCCGCAAGGAGGACTCACTGTTTTTGTTGATACAGACTAACATTGCTATCACTCTGAAACTTGTATGATCAAAGGTGACCTGAGGAGGGCAAAATGGATTTGGCCTTATTTTTGCTTCTCTATAAGAAAGATGGAACATTTTTGAAACTTGTAAAAATTTTGACTTTTTCATCAAAATGTCAAAATTCAGTGAGGGTGAGGGGAGGAGAAAGGATCAAATGTTTATTGCAAATATGGCCCATTTCTTTTCACAGCAATAGCCTGAAATGTTGTCTCTTCTTCTCTATCATTAAAAAAAAAAAAAGTGTTTTTCACCTGTTATTTTTGTACCTTAGAAATGTCAAGAATATCAGGTCTTCTCTCCCCTATTTTTCTGAGTTGCATCCATTTCAGGACCCAGTGAAATAAATTGGAAGCTGTCTTGGCCCTTTGTTTGTTTGAAAGAGTCACAAATCTTTAACAGAGATCTTTTGTTCTAGATGTTTGGTAGGCATTTTAACTAAATAACACAGCAAAAGAGTAAAGAACTCCAGAGATTTCAAGTCTGAAAAAAAAATTCCTCTCATGCAATTTTATCTTCATTTTTATCTGCAATATCAATCACTTGCTAGTTTCTCCCAGTATCTGTAGTCTTCAGGAAAAACAGAATAGACAAATTCTCAACTTGTATGTAAAAAATCAATCAGATAAAAACCTGAAACTTCAGGCCTTCTGCATAAAACATAAAGGCAAAAGAGGACAAAAATTCAAATGTTTCCCTTTTAGGTCAGCTTTAAAGTGATGTAATAAGTGCACACTTACACAGGTAATTGGTTGTACCTGCTACTGAAATGGGTACATCCACTCTTGAGTCACATTAGTTACTTTTGGGAGATACCTATTCCATAACAAATGAGAAGTCACTGTTAAAAACATTCAGGTCAACAATAGGTCAAAATAATAATTATTCCGCTATGGCTAATAACAAAGGTTTATTTGCCAAACTTTTAGGCAGGGGCACCTTCAAAGTAGGCTATTCTTGTACAGTAAGTTGAATGGCGCTTTCCTTATTGTTAATAGAAAGGAAATTTTGTATGCTCCTCTCCGATCTTGCCATCCATTCCATTTTAGCTTAACATTTTGAAGCTGAATGCTTTGTCTCTGGTGATTATATGGCACCCAGTACTGCAATATCTTAGTATTTTCTAATCTGGAATGCACTTATCCTCAACGTTTTCTCCGTTTTATAGATGAGAGACCCTGAGGCAAAGCGAGATTGTCATAATCCAAGGTCATACAGGAAATCTATGGCAGAGCAGGGAATTGCAGCTGCTTCCCAGGTTAACACTTTAACCATTGGACCATCCTCCTCTAAAGTCTGTGCTAATATTTTGTTGACCCTGCTAAGCGCTGCTAAGGATAGCATGACACCCCTAACTCAACATTTCTTTGCTACTTTTAACTAGTTCTGATTTAAAATAATCCAATCAATCTCATTATTCAGTTTTTAGTCTTAGTGACTGATTGCTGAAGTCCTGTTTCAGTTGCAGTGTTACAGGTGAACTGACCCTTAGGACTGCATGAAGCTCCCATTATTTGAAGTTGCTGAACTCCTTCCGGGTGCAGGGTTTCCCCTAAGCAGTTCACTTTATAAGATTGGGCCCTAAAGCCCTATATCCCTTTTCCTGTTTACTTTGGAAGACATCGGGACTTTTCTGTCTCAAATATTTCCTCTTCATAATTCCTGTAAGTCACTTTGCTCCACAGGATCAAATTAACTTCTTTTGGATTCTTTATAGCTCTGGCAATTTTCAGTCCTAAAACATGCACATATCTGTTTGGTTAGCGTGTGGTAAGAGCACAAGACCAGGGAGTTCTAGTTCAGACTCTGACACTCTCCGTAGCCTGGATAAGGGCATTTAACCTTTCTGGTTCAGTTTCTCAATCTTTGAAAAGAAGACAACTCTTAATTCCCTTAATGGAGGTGTGTGCAGTTGAGCTTGTATTTCAGTAAGGAGATTGATTATTACTTTATTAATAAGAGGGCTTTTTCACTTTGCTCTGAAGCAAGTTGCATACTGGCTGCTGGTGTGGTCTGGATAAGGGGTTCAGACTGACTCATAGCTGGAAAGGCAATTCCAATATTATTTGTTGAACAATGAGAGTGTTCTTGGTAATGTGTACTACTAGGTAGATGAAAGTTCCTGCATAAATGAGGTTCTTCCTGTTTAACTTTTGTTCTCCTAGCTTAAATACTCTAAACTCCCATTTGACCAAGGCTTCAGTGGCTTATATGCTTGTTAAATTTCCAGAATACACAGTAATGACAATGCAAGGAAATAATGTACCTGAAAGGCATGTGAATCAGACCGGAGGAAAGCTGATTAGAAGAAATAAGAATGGGTTTTCCTGATCGTGGAATCCCTCCCTACTGAATGCCAAGGTGGAAGATGTCAATTCCTCTGCCTCTTTCCTGAGCAGTGGAACCTCTCTGCCATAGACTTCCTCAGCTTGGTTGCCTTCCTCTATTTTCCTGCCTGTTTTTTCCTACTCTATTGCTGATATTGAGCTGATATTCTGAAAACTGATTCACCACAGTCACTCTACTACTAGGTCACAAACTAAGGTGGGGAGTGGGGGAAGAGGGTGTGTGCTCTTACGGTTAAGGGTGTGGAATGACCCTTGAGAGATCTGGGTTCAGTTCCTGGTTCTAGTATAGATATCCTGTATGACCTTAGACAAGTCACTTAATCTGCTTCTGCCTGTTTTTCATCTTTAAATTAGTATGGTGCCTCCTTTCTCCTACCCATTGTCTCATTTGTCTATTTAGGTTGTAAGCTCCTTGGGGCAGCGATTGACTGTTATGAGTATGTACAGCACCTACCTTGTTTACGGTATCTCTAAATGCTCCTGTTTCATAAATAGTAATGATTAGTTATTAGTGTGTTTGTTTCAGAGAAGTTAAATTAATTGCCCATGTTAAAAAGGCTTTATAGATCTCATATGTTTTTGTATTGAATGTAAATGTTATTAGGTGATACAGGTAGACTGATCTTTATTTGTGTTAACATGCTGCATCACCTTTTAAATGGAAAATCTATTTATCTCCCTATAGCTTCCTATTTGGTTGCTGATGTCCAATACTGTAATGATATTGTTCTTTTATTGCAGAAGAAGGTTTATCTTCTAAATGACAATCCACTGAAAATGCCCTTTCAGCATCCATATCCTAAACCAGATGTCTGCTGCAAGTGGTATTCAGACAGTGATTTACCTGTATTGGGGATTAAGCCACTACAATAAAATGTGTTATACACTGACATATATGGTGAATTTATGTTTGGGGATAGGTTTTGGAAAGGGCATGTTTGTATATCCCCAAGTTACATGTGTGCTAATGCAAGCACAAAATCACATTACGTGTAAATCAAGGTGTCATCTTCTGCATTGGTAGTTCATGTGAGCAAGTTGGGAACATGCAACTTTAGTGAGTATGCTTTGAAGAACTTATCAGCAATATACATGTAAGCAGTAAACTTCTTTCAGTATGTGTAGAAACCACAATTATGCCATAATTCAGCAAGATGATGCCGCTAAGGTCAAATGTGTGACAGGAAATCCATGGAAAGATTTTTGTGTTTTTTGTTTTGGTTAGTTTTTAAATTCCCCTCTCCCTAAGTGTTGACCATAAGATGAAACATTCCTGAATTATGACTAATTATCTGCATTTTACTTTCAATCAGCTGCCGCAACCTCCAGAAATGGAAAGCTCTGTTGAGGTGTGTTGCCCACCTATATTTGTAAAACACACAAATATTGGTGTTTTGAAGTAGTCATGTGTAAATGTCATTCTCGTTGGTCACATCTGTCGTGTTTTATTTAATGATGCAAGCAGAGGGATGTATGCAGTTCTGCTGAAATGGTTCAGTCCAGTATAAAAGTATTCTTGCCAATGGGAAAAAAAAATCTCTTAAAAACTTGTTCTCATATAGTATCATTAAGAGCCCCAAAGAAGAAAAGACTGAAACTTTCTACGTGGTGCAGGTAATTCAGCTACCCATCTTTAATGGAGGCGCTACATTGGAAGTCTGAGATCAGATCCCTCTTGTTAAAGAACTAGGCTTCATTTCTCTCACTTCTAAGTTCATTAAAGGCTGTTAGCCAGGAAGGTAAGGAATGGTGTCCCTAGCCTCTGTTTGTCAGCAGGGGGTGATGGATGGCAGGAGAGAGATCACTTGATTAGGTTCACTCACTCTGGGGCACCTGGCATTGGCCACTATCGGCAGACGGGATACTGGACTGGATGGACCTTTTGGTCTGACCTAGTTCCGCCATTCTTATTTTTTATGTTCTAGGGGAGAACACAGATCCGAAATTCTTTTAACCTGTATGTTAAAACAAGAAGTTGGGAGGGTAAGGGGTAAAGTTCCACTATTTTCTCCCCTCTCCCCACCCAAGTTCCACAAATCCAGAATAGTTGAATATTCCTGTTTTTTAAAAAGCTTTTTCAAAATACTTAAATTGACCTTTCAGTTGCCATCATTATGCTGCAGGGTTAACACCCATTAGGATGAATCAGTTCATATTCAACAATTTATGCACCAAAAACATATAAGGAGTAGAGCTTTTATTTATTTATTTTATGCATTTATGAAAGCTTAAATTCTTTTGAAACTAATGAAGCAACCAGTGATGCATTTGGCACAGAGTATACCACTGCCTACCAGATCAGTTTTACTCTTGATTAAAGCTATATGGAATCTTAAATCTAGCTTGTTTTCAGTTGCCTAGGCTATGTAAAGAGTTTTATGCATCTAAGCAGTATTATGGGTGTGTTATAAGTGATGAAGAGAAAAATGCAGTTTTCAGTACTTTGGAACTTTATTATAAGTAGCGTTTGTGGATTAGTGTTTAAATGTCTGAATACTCAGTTACAGAATGAGTTCAATGAGACATGGGAAATAGCCTCTTAGTATTAAATCAGTCCCTGAAAAGTGATTGTCATGAATGATCCAAATGCTTTCGAAGCCATCAACAGTATGAGACATTGTTTTGTTCTGAAAATCTGCTTCGTTCAAAGAGAAGAGCCATTTGGCTTTCAGCATTATAAACCCGCCATGATATTTACTCTGCACAGCAGAACAAAAATACGTTGAAAGCCTCAAACAGAACTGAGCCATTGATGTTGTCATCATATGCTAAATGTCTTCCACATTCGCAAGAGACCGGACTTCCTAATTGGCCAGAGTGAGGTGTGTCAAAATAATGACATTTCCTCCAGAAATGGTGTGTGTTTGTGTGTTTAAAAGTGTGTATGCATGGATGTAATGCACGTATGAGTTGCCAAGAACCTGCCCTTTTTTTTCCCCCTTCTGTTTTGTTTTATGAGTTACTGTGAAACTAGATGGAAACTTTGTGTGTTACTTTTACTTTGAAATATGTGCAAACATCTAGCAAACATGCATGCCCTGTGTAGTTTGATGGAGAGCATCAAAGGTGACCAGTTAAGTGTAGATTAGTCCTGAAACTGTCTGTTGGTCGACCTACCTTCCTTCTCCTATCGCTCTCAGTTGTATGACTTTCTTGAATTTTTCTACTGTTTAGTTATTGATGCTGAAGATATTAGTGTCTCTTTAGTATTATACTTTACAACAGAATTTCTGCATGCTCAGCAGGAGCTTGATCAAAATCTACTACAGAGACAGCTGGAAGATCATAAAAGGGTATGTATAGTAGTCTGGTATATTTACTGCTAATTACCATTACACTTATTTCCATTTCTCCTTTTTTCTTAAACAGCATATGCAGGCAGAAAAGTTTGTGTGAAAAATTTGACAATAAGTTCCCTTTTAAAAACAGTCAATGTCTTTGAAAATCTCAAATTTGTATTTCTGTCAGTTTCAACTGTAAAGTAGTTGAAGGAATGTAAGACATCTTCAAGTAAAATTAAATGGAAAATGTGTGTGTATGCTTCCTCGATTTGCTTTGGAAATCACCACCACAAGCGCTGGTGTGTTTTTTCTTTCACACTGCTGTAATTGAGGAGGAACTCCTTTGAAACTGGTGATGTCACACCATTGTAAAGCCAATGCAAAAGGATAATCAGACCCACAGAGTTGATTTGCCTGGCCAGAAAAGTGCCTTTTAGCTTTTTTAACTGAGCGGTCTTCAAAATCAGCATTGCAAGTAGTTCATTGTGGTGCTTGCCACTTTTGCGTGCTACTCTAGTTAACTGCTGTTATTGTGGTAATTGTTTCTTAACCCTTCAATTAAAATGCAAAATTAGGTAAATACACAATGTCTTACTGCCTAAAAGTTTCCACCAATAGAAAACACTTTCTAATATACACACAATACCCAATTCATCTATACTATGCTGCTGACTACAATATTTTCATACCACTTATCTACCGCTTACCAATAGCTTAACTGGATGCTAAATACAGAGGAGACTGAATATTGTTGAACTTTTCTGTGTAGCATGATTCATATTTCTTAATACAGCGAAACATCTGATATTTGCATATTGTAAGTGCTGTTTAATACTAACATTATAGTTAAAGAAGTGTTCTCAAGCCCATTGTTACAGCTGAGTTAATGACAGTATTTGGGAAAATATTTTCTCTCCTGTTCCATTCAAATTACATTCTCATGTGCTTGTCAGTGCGTTTTAATAATTACGTCAAGAAAATGATGAGGTTTTCCTTCACAGTGTTCTTGAACTGCAGCTCCAAGTGGTGTTAAAAATGAAAACATCTCTCCAAGCTTGTGCAGCTCTGGATGAGCATTTTACCAGAAACTGAAATCACGTGACATAAGATCTCAACTGCTTTCTCTTACAATCATACTCTTTTATGAGTGTCACTATTTTAGATGTAGTCCAACAATAGCAAGAAGATGGTGGTACCACAACAAGCATATTCAGAAATTCCACTTAAGCTTTTCTCTTGCCTGAAATGTTTTGACCACTAAACTTTAGTCATCAGATTTCCTCCCCTCCCCATCAAGTAGAAATAAAGGCAAACTACCTATAATCCAAAGAACAATCGTTAACCTTTAGAAGATGGCAGGGTGGGGAGAAGTTTATTGAATAATGATATTCCTAGTGAATGTGTTTAAAGCTCTTTCGTCGGTAGTAAAAAGTACCATTTTAAATGCCAGTTGCTGTGGCAACTGCTAGTTAATTTAACAGAAGAGAAAGTGGTAATGTGAAAACCCCATTGTAACTTAATTTTGGCATAAAGGATGTATAAATGTCAAGTTTTCCTTCTAATGAGTGCACATGTAGAAGACAGAATAGTTTTGGTTTTTTGCCTGATTTGACCTTGTTCTGTCATGCACCCTTCACTGCCTGCAAAACTGAGAGCAGCAGGAGTGGTGTAAATCACTGCAGCATGTACTAGGACAGTATCTTTGTCCATCAAAATAGCCCACACACAGTAGGGAGGGTTTCGGGGGGAGGAAAGGAGAAAGGGGTGTTTAGAACTAGTCCCCGGCCTCTCTTTCGTTTTCACAGACCATCCCAATCAATGATCGAAAATACAGGCACCTTGGAAGTAATGATCATTTCCTAGTATCATTTTGCTAAGTAATTTATGGGAGGAGTGCCCCGTGAGCCTTTTGCTAGAATTTTGGGAGCACGTTGCTGGCAAAGCCTTCTTTTAAGGTTTATTTTGAATCTTACCCCTCATATGAAGCTGATTGCAGAAGAATAAAATATGGATCCTATCTAGCATCTTCCGTGCTAATAGTTGGGGCCCTACCAAATTCACAGCTGTGAAAAATGCATCAGGAGCCATGAAATCGGGTCTCCCTTCTGAAATGTGCTTGTTGTGGAGGTCGCGGTATTGCTACTCTTACTTCTGTGCTGCCTTCAGAGCTGGGAAGCTGGAGAGTGGCAACTGCTGGCCAGACACCCAGCTCTGAAGCCAGCATCATTGCTAGCAGCAGTGCAGAAGTGATGGTAGCATGGTATGGGAGGGGTCATCACTTTGGGGAGGGCAGGTCCAGCCTTACAGGTGGGCATTCGTGAGTGACTGCCCAGTGTGCTGTGCTCAGGGGGGTTCCGTGGTCATCCCTCCTCTTCTTCCCCCTCTCCCCCTCTGCAGCCAGCCCAAGGGCCCTTTAACCTCCGAGCACTGGGCCTGGAGCTGGGGAGCAGTAGGGCTGGAGTCATCCCATGTGCCGAGCTCCAGCTGCTAGTCCCAGCCAGGACTACCTCTGCCCCTGCACAGGCTGTTCCTGGCGCTGGGTCAGACCCACTGGGAACTCCCCCAGCTGCAGGAAGCTCTGCAGCTGTTGGCTGGGAGCCCACCTCTGAAGACAGTACCACTGTCAGCAACAGCGCAAGTAAGGATGGTATGGTATTGCCTCCCTTATTTCTGCAGTGCTGCTGCTGGCGGACACTCTCTGGCCACCCAGCTCTGAAAACAGTGCGACTACCAGCAGCAGCACAGAAGAAAGGGTGGCAATACCACGACCATCCCCTAGCATAGCCTTGTGACCCCCCACAATCCGCCTTTTGCATTGGCACCCCCACAGTTACACCACCATTAAATTTGAGAGAGAGAAATTTCTGAATCCATGAAATGTAAGAGGTGTTAAATCTTATGACTGTAAAATTTACCAAAATGGATCATGAATTTGGAAGGGCCCTACCAAGAGTACGTAGGAATAATATTGAAATCTGATGCTAGATGCACAATGACGAAGGCAAACGGTGTTGCCATTATGCATTCAACATAGGAATTCTCTTAGGAAAGGAGGCACTGTTCTCCAGCACACCGGGCATCGCCTCTAACTTGCCAAAAGATTTTTAACTTTCAGATAAGCTGTATTTTAAAAATAACTTCCGAAGTTTTTAAACAAAGACTTAACTTGTACAGCAGATGATGTGAAGCTACATTGTTAGGGACATTTTGGATGGATCTGGCAAACTACATTACTTGGCGTATGAACTATAATACAATGTGCAGGATGCATTTTGCCAGTGACGTTCAGGTTCATTAAGATACTTAGTTTTGTTCCAGCTTGGATTTTTTTTTCCTCTGTTCCTAGAATCAGTTTTTACTGAAGTCTCCTCAAAACCCCATGTATTTAATTGAAATATAGTCCCTGACAAATAATTTTACAGTTACTTGTCTCTGTCTTTACCTACAAAGGTTTTGAAAGACTCTCAAAATATCTGCTGTACCTGTTCACTGCTTGGCATGCTACCAACTCTCATGTTACC
Organism: Dermatemys mawii; assembly: GCA_007922305.1. Taxonomy (NCBI): domain Eukaryota; kingdom Metazoa; phylum Chordata; order Testudines; family Dermatemydidae; genus Dermatemys; species Dermatemys mawii. The sequence goes on along the minus strand of ML677372.1, from coordinate 14,775,009 downwards.
AAAACAACCATGCAGCTTGCAGACCTCTTCCGCTGATGAGTTGCATGTGTTCAGGGCTGCTGACCCAGAGTAGAATGTTGCTTTTGGGCTTCTGATTTTGAATATAGTTGAGAGGCTACAGGTTATTGGAGGACTGTTGTCCGGTAACATGTAAGGTCTCACGTGCTAGGATGCTGGCTGATCAGAATCACCCATCTGTATTTGCTGCAGGGAAGATGCTGTGCTTTTTATTTACTAAAGAGTTGGAAAGAAGTAAACCTACTAATGGAGCTGAGATTATACACAGATGGGTACTGACAACTAACTGTAATTACTTGGGGATAGGAAAGGGTTCACAAAATGGAGGATGAAGAGGTGGGATTATTCTCAAAACAAGATGTTATCTTAAACCATGACTTCATTCTTTTTCTCTCTTTGTGCCCTTGGTCAGAGTTCTAACTGTCCCCTTATCCAGTCCCTGCTTTGTGTGTGTGGTGTTTGTTTATTTATTTATTTGTTTATTTAATGTCACTCAAATTCCATGTCTGTTTTAAAGTTGAGCCCTGGATCCTTTCCAATGGACACCCAAGTAAAATGCACCTTTTCAATAAATTCTCGATATTACACAAGCTAGAATTTTTGTGGGTGGCATGTGAGCTTTAGCTATTGCTGGTATTTGGTACCTGTGACTCTGTCAAGGCTTGTGGGATGGATGTATAGTGACTAGACTGGTCTGAAAATATTGTAGGATGTTCATTGAAGTTTTATTTTGAAACATTCATGGTTTCAGTCCTTCCTTCTCCCACTACCTCTAGTGAAACTAGGCCAATTATAAGACCTCTCCTGCTTCTCTTGATTGTTGTTCGTTCATTTATGCATTAAACTCAAATACTGATTTTATTACCCTGTTTGAATTAAGGGTGAAGCACTCAGGCAAGTTTTGGTCAACCGTTACTATGGCAACGTCAGACCTGCAGGAAGAAGAGAGAGCCTTACAAGCTTTGGCAATGGCCCGTTGTCTCCTGGAGGCACTTGCAAAGCTGGGGGAGGAGGTAGGATGTGCTGCCTTTTAATTTAGTGATTTGTGTGACTCTAGCCTGCCATTTGTCTATGCTTGTTTCTGCATAACACACTGAAAATTTTACTGGTGCAGTAGCTATTTTTCTTCCCTTTGAGACCCCACCCCCATGATTTTCTGTCAGTTGCACAGAAAATGACAACTTATTTCTATCCCTCAATAATAGGATTGGGATGGAGTTCCACCGGTTTGCTCTTTTATGATGTAATGTTGGTTTCAGAAATCATCCTAATTTTTTTTTTGAGGTCCTCTAGCTTGTTTTTTACTTCTTACTGTAAAGATGAGTGTAGTTTGCCTGTTTGATAATATAAAATGTTTTTATTCAGATGGATTCTAGAAGTCAGCCAACTTCTAATCTGCAAAAAACAAATGCTGTTGTTGAAAGAGAATACTTTAAAATTAAATGTATAAATTAACTTTTTTCTGAGCTGAGAGTGGCCTAACTTATGGCTGTGGGTCGTGGGCCCCAGCAAGTCTAATGCCAGTCCTGATGACCCCATTAAAACGGGATTGCCTCTCAGATCTTTGCCTTATTAAATTTCCTTAGTACCTTTTGCATAGTAATTTTTGCTGTAATTCAGTCTCAAATTTTCATGACTAATGGAAAAATACTCATGAGGACAGTCTGATGAACCATCTCTAAAACAAGTCAAATCTCATTACTGCCTAAAGTGGTGCTGTCAAAGTTGATGGGAGACATGGTAAAGGCAGATACATTTAGTTTTATCTTTTCGTTAAATCCTGCCTATTAGTGGACTTTTTGTCAAAACATGATTCAGTAGCTTTACTCTTTAAGATAAATAAAATGCCAGTGTCCTCATTAAAAATATGTTCATACTTTCTGTATTTCTTGCCTCATAATATACAGCCTACACTTCTCTGGTCTTTATGAAATCAATATACTGTACAGCCTCCATGCATAATCCCAATATTTCTCTTTCTCATTAACTAGACCCAGTTCCTTTCTCTCTCCCTTCCTTTGGACCTGTTTGCCCAGTGTATTAAGTCTAAACAACTTACCCTTGGTGTTTAAAGTTCTGCACAATGTTGTCCTGGTCTGTCTTGGATCTTATGTCTTGCCTTTTCCCCTTCTCTCCATTAGTGATGCAAATCCTGCACATCCCCTTTGTGTCCTGCTTTCCACTGCCATCTTCTGTGCTGTATCTCGTACATGGAATTACCTTCCTATACATAGCCCCCTTCCATCCTCTCCACTTTCAAGTCACTGCTAAAGACTTTCTTCCACACAGCTGCAAATACTTGTCCGTGTCAGGCAGTTTTCCTTCATGACACCATTTCCTCAAACTCTCGCACTCAGAATAAGGACGTGATTTCCTTTGGGTTTCCCAATGCCTGTTATCTTTTTTTATGTTCTGGACCAGCGGTTCTCAAATTTCATTGTACCACAACCCCCTTCTGACAACAAAAATTACTGCACGACCCCGGGAGTGGGGACCGAAGACTGAGCTCACTGCCCTGGGTTGGGGGCTCAAAGCCAAAGCCCCACTGCCCCAGCTGGGGTGGGGCAAAGCCCAAGTCCAAGGGCTTCAGTCCCGGGCAGGGAGCAGATAACCTGAGTCCTGCTGCCCAGGGTTGAAGCCCTTCAGCTTGGGCTCCAGATGGTGAAGCATGGGCCCTGCTCTTCAGCTTTGGCCCTGGGCCCCAGCAATTCTAATGCCAGCCCAGGCAACCCCATTAAACCGGTGTTGTGACACACTTTGGGGTCCCACTCACAGTTTGAGAACCTGTTTTCTAGACTGTCTAAGCTCTTCATGAGAGAATTTGTCATGATCTCTTGTACAGAGTTAAACACCTGATTGGCTCTTAAATTTATTTACGGTGTGAAATTATTAGGATACAACATTTTATTCTTCGTTATCAGAGAATGAGTTCTATCACCTCATTGAATGAAGGGGTGAGCGAGTCTCAAGCTATTCATTGTGATTTATCTTTCTAGGAGGAAGCTCCGGATCCAGTTCAATGAGTCGAGGTGAGATGAGTTTGGCCGATGTCCAGTGTCATCTGGATAAGGAAGGTGCATCCAACCTCGTCATAGACCTCATCATGAATGCCACCAGTGATAGAGTTTTTCATGAAAGTATTCTGCTAGCCATTGCCCTTCTGGAAGGTGGCAACACTACTATACAGGTAAGGAAATGGATAACAATGAACTGATTACTAAAAACATCAGCAATTAAATTCCTTTTCTAAAGTCCCAAGAAATTGACTGTTGCTTTGAGCTGTGACTTGATCATCTTAGGCATGAAGTACTGGGAAGTGTCACTGCTCCTGTGTATTGTGTATTTTTGAGTATTGCACTATTTCAAGGCTGGTCTTTATCCAGGCAGTTTGACTTAAAAGTAGCTAGGTATCACTGACTTTGGCACATTGGCTGTGTGTGGAAGCTCGCATTTGAGATTGTTGACTGCTGCATCCTGCTAGACTGCCTTGTCAGTAGGACTACTCGCATAACTAAAATTAAGCCAGTGTGTAAGTTTGCAGGACTAAGTTTTTGTTTTTATCTAGCTTAAAATCAGAAGACGCTTTACTTTGCAATGAGCCCCAGGCTGCAGTTAACTCCCTGGTGGTATTGCTCTCATTGGCTTACATGTCTTTATATTTAGTTTGGTTTCATTGACTGAATCAGAATTTTGTGCCAGCTTGACTCGACCTACCTCGACCTAGGGTTTGTGTGCGGTTTGATGGGCATACAATAAAAAAGCCATGTGTCAAGAACACAATTCGTTTTGTTCTTTCACACATAAACCAAAGCATTGCTGTGGCTAAACGCGCCTACAAAGACTAGCACAAAATATGTGACACCTTATCATTGACTCTACGCTTTAAGCAGGATCAATCTGTGTAGGACTAAATGCACCTGTATTTGGGCTTCTGAAAACTGTTTGGAAAGTGCAGAGTTTTTTTGAGAGCTGTTGGTACATGTGTATATTGTATAAATAGTCCAGAGTGGGATTTTCCCAATATGTTCAATAATTTAGTTTTATTCGGACACAGAACAGAAAAAATATATCAGTAACTTGATAGTACAGTTATTTTTGAACTATTTACTTTTTTTTTTTAGAGAATTAAATATCAATTAAATATTTCTCAACACTTAAAGGAATTGACATGTTTAGGTTTCTAGCTTAATGTCACAGCTGTAGTACATTGATTTTAGAAATATTATCTCCAGTATGCTACATCCACTTCCCCAACCTTTTGTTTGTCTGTCTGTCTTACGGAATGTGAGATTTCCAGGACAGGGAATATATTTTCTGTGTCTGCGCCCAGTGCCCAGCACAATGGAGCCCTGATTCTGATTGGGCCCTTTAAGCATTTCTTTAACTAATGATGATGATGATGACAGACAAGCTGACTTGTTATAATTCAACATACAAGTTTTCATATAATTCATTTGAAATCAGTGGAATTATATCAAGATGAATTTAGCTCAGATTTTTGCAAGTGGGAGGGGACATCAGCCTTTGTGCAGTAGGCATCAGACTTTCTGTGACCAGATTACCTAAGAGTGCTTATTTCCATTGTGATTATCAAAAAGAATATGCACTTGTTACACCATATGCTCCGTCAGAATAAAGGACTCTGAAGGGCACTGGTGTCTGGGTGTTAGCAGTTGTATTAAATTCTGAAGAATTAATAGTTATATCCATCTTGTATTGAGTCAGAGACCCACAACTCAGTATAATGAACTGATGTTGCTTTGTGATGTTATCTCACTATGTGATACTTAGCCAGCATCATTATACACAACCGTCACCGTGCAATGCCACTGATTTAGTAGCTCTCAGCAACATCACCTTCTAACGTGGTATATTCTAGTAGTATGGAGAGAACTCGTGTGGCTCCTTCCAAATTTCAGACTCCTCACTCCTTTTTTGTTGCTATATGTATGAGCCAGAGGACATGGAGTGCGCTCTTGTGATCAACATTTAGCTCGCTTTGCCTGAGAAAAAAGAGAGCCCCACACCAACTTAAGTTTTTAATAATAGTAATACTATTGCAGGATGAAATTTATCTTCTCAAGTGTTAAACCTGAGCCTTCATCTTCCTAACAATGCATAGGTATCTTCCCATGTCATATTGATGGGCAAATCAAATTCTGTTCCAGTACAGCAAGGATAAATCTATATTCCTTGGCTTATTCTAGAATTTGAAGCTAATGGACCGAATAGGGCTACTTCCCGGTTTATTTTAACTAGATAACCCAAGGGATCCCTTTCTAACTCTGATGTACATATAGTAGGGAAATCTTCCGTCCTTCTCCAAGGATACATTTTTAACTAAAAAGTGAGACTCTCTAGTTTCCACTTAATGTGTATCACTACACACGTGGGGGGATAGTAAATTAAGTATTTGCTGAGGAAGAAGTAGTTGGCGTGGAGCAACCTCATGGCACTTTCACATCCGTACCTTACAACTCTGCCAATTTCTGTCATGATCTTGCCTTTTAAGCTGCTACTTCCAGCAAACTAGAATAACTTTTTCCATCCTCTCCAGCTTCACGGGTAAGTGCTCAGGGAGTGTCCCTGCCTTTAGGAAAATGATCTGTGTAGCCAACAGTGGTTCAGAGAGAGAGAGAGAGAGAGAGAGAGAGAGCGCATACGTGTGTCTACGTGCACTAATGCGACTGTAGAAAATAGCTCCTCTTAGTTGGGGGTGTGGTTTGGCTTTGGAGTTTTTTTTAGTTCAGATGAATTGATTTGTAAGTACAGAATTACACTGAGGTTTTATGCACCAAATCATTCACTGCAACCTACAGCTAGTGCTATACAGAATACAAGGTCACAGGCATACGCAGGAGCTATTACCCATGCACCCAAGCTATGAATGGGATTATGCTGAAAGTACTCTGTGAAATAGTTGTGCCACAGATGAACTACTCCCCAAGGATTCCCACAGCCCAAAAGGCAGAGTGCCAAAGTGAAAAATGTGGCAATGTATGCAAAGGTCCCCATCTTGGCAGTTCCCTCCCATCACCACTTGTTAGTTTTATCTACCTGTTTCATCTTGTTATAATCCTAGATTTGAGAGTTCTGTGGGGCAGGGAGTGTTCTTGCCTTGCTCAGGATCTAGCACAATGGGGCTCTCTGATCAGGGCCTCAAGGTGCCGCTTCAGTATAAATTAAAGAACATCTCTTACTTCAGCTTTTTCTAATCTTTCAGCACTACTCGAGTCATTAAAGCATAAAAATTTAATGTAGAAAAGTGCCGACAACGGAGCTTAATTTCTGGGAGAACAGCTGTCTCAGAATTTACAAATCAAAATGAACTTGAAGGTTGATGTAGTAAAATCATGATTTCACTTCTCCTTCCCACAAAGTAATTACTAAATTATGGCTCAGTTAAATCGATCTCCTTTCTGGGTGAGGTTAGTATAACCATGCTGCCCTTTTGCACCAGGAGACAATGTTGTATCTTGTTGTCTAGAAAACTAGAAGGTTCAGGTGGTGAAACGAAGCTACCGGAGACTTTGTTACAGAAGGACTGCATTTGGGAGTCCATTCATCCACACTGCTTTCAATTCACATTTTTAAAAAGAATCTCTCTCCCTTTTGCATAGGAAAGATTTAATAGCAGAGTACAGCAGTGTGACGTTTCCTATTGCTAAGACTTCATTACTTCTACAAAACATGCTGCAGAACATTGCTAGTCTATTATGAGGTATTATGAACAGTCAGATACACTTGTCAAAATGAACAAAAGTGCACCACAAAATGTACTATCTTTTCCTCCCTCTGCTTTTTTGTTCACATCTTCTTCAATTTTACAAATTAGTGAGAACTTCATAATAGGTCTCCGAGCCTTCAGTGTGGATTTACAAACTGCCATTAGAATAGTGACTCTGAGCTTTGTTAATCTTGTATCACAGACTGTTAGTGCACATGTACTTCTAATTTTAACTTTCAGAAACTCCACCTACCACATTTCTTTGCTGTGCAATTCTACACAAATTGATTATCTTCATTCATGGCAAATGTATATTTATTATTAGCAGCTCTCATTTAATTATGGCATTCTCAACAAGCTCACACTACACCTCGGTGGATGTTTTCACTGCATTCAAATCGTTTCCGTATACGGCCCTTTGAGAATGAGGAAACGATTGGGATACTGGCGGGTTACGCAAAATGACTTTCTTGGCAATGAGCTCTGAAATGCTTTGTTCTTGCACAGTATTTTCTTACCAGAGGTTTTCACATGGGAAATGAGCACAGAGTGCACTGAAGCAGAAAGTTTCCACTGACACACAGGGACTTGTGTGATGATGATCCTGTTAAAGTTAATAATGGGAGTTCCCAGGTAACTCCCATGTGCCTTAATGGAGGAAGAGATCACTGTGTTATTGGACAAGGGTAACTTGAATAGTTGCTGCTGCTAAATTTTTGTTAGTAGATATTTGAGCACACTCGCTTTGGTGTTGCTGCATGTTTTATAATGGTGATGAATGGGACTGAGTGTTAATTATTTCATTATTATTCTAATAGAAAGATAGGTTGTTTTAACTGTGGAAATGACTTTCTGTTTCATTGAAGCATTAAATGATTAAGATGGAATTTTCTAATCAAGATTAGGTTAGTTCTAATTTCTAGAATATATGTGAGCATTTTAAGTATTTCTACTGCCAAGCAAGATAATAGAAATTTCTAAGAAACTGTTTATTTTTGAAATTAGCTTATTGTTCCTATTGGAGTGAGAGCTAAAATTTGCTGTGGAAGCTCACTCCTGATTTAGACCCTGGCAATTCATAATAGCACAGACGAGTTTGAGTCGAAGGGTTAGAAAAGGCAATAAATTAACTTGACAAATGTGACTGCTCACCGAACTGAAAATTATATAAGATCCCTTATTTTATGTAACTCCCAGAGTATCTACCCACAGGAAGCTGGAATCCATCATTCTCCCCTTGTGCTTCTGAGAGATGGCAAAAACTCCTGAGAAATGCGTGGATAGGTGATGTTTCAGAAATCACCTTCAGAGCTGTGTTATGTAAAAGAACAATCAGACACGCACTTTCTGTAGTGCTGCTGGCCTGTGTACGGCACCTGTTGCTACATACATTGTTTTCTTCGGCTTGCTTTGCACAATTTTGCTTTGTGATTTTGCTTGTAGGCAAGCTTAATTTAGAGCATACTCCTCTCCGTTACAGCAGATCAGAGGGTTGTCTGTTGCATATATAAACTTCAGCATTGTGAATTTGCTTCAGTTAACGTAAACTCAGCAAGTGAATGACAGTGGAGGAAATTGCTGAAGATTCTCCTATAGCACGTCTCTCGTCTGCCAAGTAAAAATTATGTGCACCATATATGCAGTTTCACCTCCTGTAGCTTCAGGTTTCCTGGATCTGTGAAAATTAATGATGAGTAAACTCCCTTACACAACTTCCTCTTCTCCATGGTGATTTTGGTCAGCTCACTTAATTAGGGATCTTCTCAAAAGTTAGATTACATGAAAAATAGGTTTCCCACGACCCCTCCCAAGTAGTGTTGTCAAGCTCAAATAAAATGATGAGACCGACTTCATTTTGGTGACGTATGTACTAAAATCCCACAAGAGATTAATATGGTACCAGTCCTCAGGGTTAGTATATCTCTGTTTTATTGCATGTGCTCTTACAGGTGAAACAACCCCAAACCATAATTCTTCTTTCCCCAGCTATACCGACCCTGGTAAGGGTGCAGATAGAAATTGCATGGCAAAGGGGATTGATAATCAAACCAGAGTTAATTATATGCAGATGAGAAGTTGATTCCTCCACCTGCATTAAAGCTCACACTCTGAATATTACTTTTAATTTCCATTAGTCCCTGCCCCCATTACTCATTTCTCAGTTGGAATAGGAGAGGGGTGGAACTGAGGTTGCTTAGGAGAGTGGGAAGAGGGTCATTCTACGTCCCCATCATGTATGGAACTGCTTTCAGGGGATCAAGAAGTCATCTTGCAGCATAACTCTGTGTGGAGCTCTTTGGTGGAAATGTGAAAGCCAGATCTGGGAAGAGAAGAGCAGGGAATATCCTCTAGCAACTGCACCCTGAAGAGCATGTGCTGTAGGGCCATAATACTAGCCCTGGGAGTTAGTGCCACAGTATGAATACATCATGCAGGCAAACGTTAATGAAGCAGCTAGAATAAAAAACAGATCTGGGCCAAGGTCTGGAGCTTACAGCGCAAGTGTGATTCTTCTCCAAAATGTGACTGTAAAAATGGCATTGTGGTGTTCCATATTTGTGTCCTAATTTCCATATCACATCAGCTCGTTATACACGTAAAAGGTGCTAATTATATGTGCTAGCCCTGCAAAATTATCTGGGACCTGAGGGACGGGTTGGATTCTTTCCTCCTCCTGCATCCACACCAGTAAGAAAGATCCTTCAGGGCAGATTATGGTTTTGGACCCTACTGTGCCCCATTGTCTTCAAAGGCAATGGATAGGAGCTCAGTAAAAAGATTTTGAGTCGATGCACAAGAAGGAGTAGTTGAGATCATTCATTCTCAGCTGTGTTGGCTGTGCAGAGTGTAAAAAAAATGTAAAGAGAAAATGTTGGTGACATGAAAGTAGCAAGGACTTTGAATGCACAAGGGGAGCAGATCTGGTAAGTAAAAAGGTGCCATTTTTACATAGCTGGTATTAAGAGAAGAGAAACATTTCGTGTTCTGGACCAGGGCTAAAAAGAACCAGTGGTAACCCTGAAAAATCATAGGTGCCAAATTCAAAAGTCATCTAATGTTGTAGTCATCTGATATGGAGTTCAAAATATCAGTATCTAGATATGGTAGGTGGCATACTATTTAAAAACACACCATTCTGATCTACTACATTGCCTTTCCAGTCTATTGCTCCTTCAGTTCTAACCTGACTTCTCAGGACAGCATCCCACTGGGATGAATAACTTTGAAATGAAATGTCAGAAATCTACTTACTCTTAAACCACTCCCCTCACTTTCCTTTGTGCCAGAACCTCCAACTGTGTCCCACCCAACTGCCAAAATCCTCAGCTTCACAGCTTTCATAATTGCTATTTATTTTCAATGTAAAATTCTGCAGCACATTGAAATGTACAAAATCACGCGGTAGTTCAAAGTTGAGTTTAGTAACATTTTTAAGGTTGATCTTTCATAATACTCCAATGAAAAATTCCATCATCTAAATGTACTTAAGTAGTGGTAGAATCTCTAGACAGCTGCACGCTAATGCTGCAGGAGCCAGAGGCCTTGCTTGCAGAGTTCAGGCCAGCCTTGCTTCAGAGTACACACCGGGAGATTTGAAATTAACCTTGAAAATTTGGTCAGCTATCAGGCTGTGAAGGGATATGCAAAATCAGGACCTTGCTAGGGATTCGAGTGCACTAGGCACACTAGGAAACTGCCATCCCTTCCCAGTCCACAGTGACTGGTTGACTGGGTTTGTTCCCCCATATATTTTGCTACCCTAAGCAGCCACCAGTTCTGTACCTTCTAACTAAGGAGGACTAATCATAGTGATGTGGATTTTTTTAAAAATGGGCATTGTCCAGTTTATTTAAAATATGAAAGATGTTTCGTGTGTATAACTACTCAACATTCAGTTGCATGTGCAAACACAAAATATCTACCAACTGCTTTATGGTCCAGTGTCTTGAAAATTGTCAAATGAAGTGTGTTGGTGGACCATTACAAATGCTGTCTGGACCACTAAACTCTTCCAAGTAGGAATTGGCAGATTTTTCTTTCTGACCAGTGGTTCAGGATCAGAACAAGGAGTAATGGTCTCAAGTTGCAGTGGGTAGGTTTAGGTTGGATATTAGGAAAAACTTTTTCACTAGGAGGGTGATGAAGTACTGGAATGGGTTACCTAGGGAGGTGGTGGAATCTCCTTCCTTAAAGATTTTTAAGGTCAGGCTTGACAGAGCCCTGGCTGGGATGATTTAGTTGGGGTTGGTCTTGCTTTGAGCAGAGTATTGGACTGGATGACCTTCTGAGGTCCCTTCCAACTCTGATATTCTATGATTCTAAGATCCCTAATGCTTTAATTGTTGAAAAACTGTTTTCTTTCTTCATATGTATAGTGTATGTTTGTCCTTGCATTTGTGTGCATGTAAATAAAATGTGCATATGAGGGTATTTATATAAATTCATAACCAATATTTTTTTGTATAGGGTTAAATCTGAAAAACAGTATTCTCAAGACGGTTGTAACATCTGTTTAGAAAACTAATACAATTATCCTATTTTATTGTCCAACACCCTACGAGCTGATCATCTACATCTTTGATCATGAAATTATTAGAAACTTTTCCCAGGTACAGTACTCCAAAGAACGTCACTGTTAGCTTTGGTGACATTATGACAAAACTTCTGCTTCCAAACTTTCCCTACAAAGAGGTAGCATAATTCTTAGCAAACATCCTCGTCATCAATTGTAATCTCCTTTGGGCAGCAGTCTAGTCCTCTTCTTTGTCTGTAATACATCTCTTAGGCTATTTGGTACTATATTAATGATCTGTGTATTATGTAAATGTTACAGGATGTATCCCAGTCGATCTAGTAACACTGTAAATCAGCATTAAGTCAACACGTTGCAACATATCCCTGATGATCATGTAGGCAAGAAGATTTTACACTGCAAGCTCTCTGGGGCAGGGACTATCTAACTGTATAAGTCTATGTGTGTGTGTACATGTACTGTCTATCACACTGGGCCTTTAGACACCACTATAGTATAAATTATAACTAATAACATTGCTGCGCTGGGAACTTGAGATCGAATAGCTGCTATGAAATCGTTCCTGCTCCTGTTTGATTAAAAACATTTATTTTTCGCTGGATGAGATAAAGCTACCAGAGAGGACTGCTCAGCTTCTGAACGGGTTGCGTAACCAGGCAGTATACTAATGGAAGAGCTTTGAACTTGTGGACTCTTTCCACTCTGTTATTGATGTATTGTCTTTTGCAAGTAATCAGGCATCAGCAATCAAGACAGCAGCTTCTGGGAGCCTAGCATCACTGACTCTGCCCTTTGTAATATAGCATTTATGTGGGTGAAAAAAATGAATGTTATATCAGAGTCTGAATGTTAAATCTCGTCACCGTGGTGTGATTTCTGTAGACCTATATACTGTATTATTTAGAACTGCATATTCGCGTATATCTTACTTGGAGAAGCCCTGGGTCAGCTCAACAGTCAGTAAATATCATTCTAAAATTTTAAGGAATATAGAAAGTAACTCGCTAATGCTTAATATATTGCCTGTATTCCTCTGGCTGTGAAATCTATATCCTGTTGTTTAAACTTTTAAGATGATCTCTAAGAGGATTAAAGTCCTCAGCAAGCAGGCAGAGGCAAGCTATTCAGAAAAACAAGGTCATGCTGCAGGGTTGTTGGGGTTTTTTTTTGGTAAGCACAGGAATCAACAAAGAGATGTTATATAACGTCTATTTATATCCTACTTGCTCACTAGCTGCAGGCATACAAGAGTAGCTGAGAAGGGAATTTAATGAGCTCTCAGGGCTTGCTCACCTTCCAGAGCTGGTAGGAGCCAGCTTGTTTCTGAAGTGCGTCAGCAAATGAAACTGGGTGATTTGGGTGGGTGGATTGACTTGTTGCTATGGCTTTCTTTAATTCCCCTGTCTCTCAAGAAGATGTTGCACCTTCTTTGGAGTCTGTAGACTTCTGTGTTTCTCACGCCTCCTCATGGCTCTCTAAGGAAGAGGGATACATGCTTTTCCATACAGGAGCTTTACATGGATCATGTATGTGACCTGTTGTGTGCATGGGTGCACTCTCTTAAGCATGTGGAGAGGAGCTCAAATAAAAGCTTGCTGTCAAAAGCAAGTCAGAGCCCCAAGTCTCCCACGCTTTTAGAGCCATCTGCTCCATGTTGGCAGGCATTTCAACCCCCAAAGTGAACAGGCACATGCCTACTGATGAGTCACCATTGTCACCTTGTTGGCTTCCCTGTCCTCTCAGTTCACCTCATTGCCCTTGTGCTTCTCTTTATCTTACTGTCTCGTGTGAATTATTTGCAGGTTTAAATTGGAGATCATCATGAGGTTTTTAAATGCTGCATTCAGGAATGCATGTCTAATACAAGGGCTATTCCAGAAACAAGTGGCTTAACTCTCCCACCTGATTTCATTGTATTGTTTGTGGGGGAATGTGGGGGAAGAATACCGTTGTATGTGGATCTGTTACTAAGCAGTTAGGTCCCTCCCTGAGAGTCTCCTTAATCAGATTTGTTGGTAGGGCACAGTGTTTCCAGTTCAGAGTATAGCCCTGCAGGGGAGCATAAGGAACATAAGTGTGCTCTCAGTGTGCGTGTGTTTGCAGAATATGTAGCTAGGATTGCTACTGTGATAGTGTTCCCTCTGCACTTGCAGTGGTTAAAGGGGAGGTGTAAAGCTACCCTGAAAAAAGGCTAGTTGGGGCATTCAGCAGATATTTCTTATTGGCTTAATTCAGGCTACAGAACACGTTCAACTCAGAAATATTTTAACTAACAAATTTCAGGTTCCATGGGACTAATGATATTACTAAGGACACAGAATGATGACGTTTTAGCAGACAAGGAAAAACCAAAGGATTTCTTAGAAGTATCAGAAAAAATTGTTCTTTAAAAAAATTAACTTTATTCTGCACAGAAAGTCCTTGCAGTCTTGCTACGGGGAACATAAAGGGTTTGTTTCTGTACTTGACTCAGTGCTTATGTTAGCTTTGCAGTTTATTTTTAAAAGCGTGAAATATGGCTGCCTTGAAGTACAGTCTGGCTAGATGAGGTAGGGATGAGCTTTTTTGAAAGTACACTTTTATAAAGCTAGTGTGGGAATTTTGCAATAGTTCATAGTGTAGGGTGACCAGATGTCCTGATTTTATAGGGACATTCCCAATTTTTGAGTCTTTTTCTTATATAGGCTCCTATTCTTCCCCTCACCTCCCATTCCGATTTTTCACACTTGCTGTCTGGTCACCCTATCATAGTGGTAGCCTACCAGGATAACCAAGACAAGTTAACTTCCCCTTAGTAATTTCTCTTTAACATTGGAGTAAAAGATCTGCTGATTCCAGGTCAGAGAAGTAATCTTTTTCTCAGTAGCTGAAGGGACTTTCCTTTCGGAAACATCCCTGGTTAGTCAAGTACATCATTGAACAATTTCTCATGAAACCAGTCTTCATTGATTGACATTTAGCTCTATATGCAGGAGGGAATTAGTTTTTTACCAGCTCAACATAAGCCTTTGAGTTTTGCTAGGTTTACTTTAAATTAACTGTTTGTTGGTTGTTAAACCATGACTGATCTTTTCCTAAGAGAGTCTCACCCTACTAATGAATGGGATCTCCCAAAGTTTATACTTGTAAATTTATTTGAGGTTGTCTGTCAAAACCGTGCTTTAAGGGTGTGGTCCAGAAAACATTCTGTCCTAATGCCAAAGGCACTGCCTCATTTGGATCTCAACCCATGGCTTTCTTAGATCAGTCACCCTTCCTTCAGAAAGGAGCATGAGTTTGAACCGACACATTGCATACAGCATTTGTTAAATAGGTTTTGATTATACTTCTTACCATATGAGCGTGCAAACAGAGCATATAATAGAGCCTGTAATTATCAAGTCTAGGAACAGAAGCCAAGCTATATGATGTGAGAAGCACGAATGTTCATCTTTCCGGTTTCTTGGTTAACAATACGAACAGCTGTGACTTCAGGGCAAGTCTGGTTAACAGTTAACTGAATAGATTAATGTGTTCCCAGAAAGAGCGACAAACATACACATAAAGACGTGAGCAAAACCTGATAAGCCTTTGAAAAGTGAGAACCAGACACAAACTGCCTTCAGCTGGTCCCTGGCATTCTAGGTTTTTCCACTTGGCAATCCTTGGTGCTGATTCAGTGTGCACAGGCCCACATGTAGTTAAGCAGGTTATTGTGTTTAAGTTGACTGAGTCTTTACTGCCCTTTGTGATGCTGTAGTTCTTCAGTTTGCTCTAAAATAAGACATCAGTAGGTAAAATTTACAACCTGCTCTGTGATTCTGCATTAATCAGCAAAGGGCAGATAGTTGGTTTAAATTGTTAACTAATCTGCTTGCTACCCATTGCTGAGGCATGAAATGTGTTAAGAACCACTTGTACACGCTGTTGCAGTTACCCTAGCTCTGTAATTCCATCTGTCTAAGCTTCTTCCATTTTGGCCAGCTGCATTTTGTCCTGTTAGATTCCAGAAAATCCATCAGGCACTAAGATGTGTCTAAGTTTCTCTTCTCCTCAAGGTCCTTGAAATTGAATTAAACTATTAAGTTATGAGAATTGTGTGGAGGAGAGTGGAGTTGGGTTATTTCATTTGTGGTGTTTGTTTGCTTGTTACACACTAGGTGAATAACCCTGATTGTTTATTATTTATTACTCCATTCTAGTATACACATTTTTTTAAAAAGGTAAAAAATTGGTGCAAAAAAGCCACAAAAACTATTTGAGGTTGAAGAAAATGCTTTATAGTGAAAGACTAAAGAGCTGTTAGTTTAATTTATCAAAAAGAAAATTGAGAGGAGACTTAAAGTGTGTAAGTACTTCCTTGGGGAGAAGATACCAGGCATCAAGGGCTCTTTAATGGAGCAGAGAAAGGTACAACAAAAATCCGGTTGCTGGAAGCTGAAACCAGACAAATTCAAATTAGAAGTTACTCAGTATTAAAAACTTGTGTCTGTGATTAACCACTGAAACAAACTAGTAAGGAAAGTAGTGGATTCTCCATCTCTTGATGTTTATTGTCAGGTCAATATTGGATTCCTTTCTGGAAGTTACACTTCAGCCAAATACTAATTATTGAGCTTAATGCATTTCACACAGTTACCTATGTAATGGCCTGTGTTATACAGGTGGATAGACTAGATCGACATAATGGTCCTTTCTGATCTTAAGCTCTGATAAATTATTTGTACTCCAGTAGCTCCTAGAAGGGGCAGTAATGGGCCAGGGCCCTACTGTGCTAGCATATTAAGTCATTTGGATGTGGCTTTAGTCACTTTCACCTGCAAAACGTTTGATAGAACGTTCTGTAGATAGTTTGCGTGGGAGGGAACTACTGTTCTTTTAAACCATTTGGTGTTAAACTGTTCAGTAGCTATGTAATCCAAGCCTATTTTCAACAAATATAATTTGCACTAGTTGGATACCATTGGAGGTGGGATTCCTATTTGGTCAGTTGGTTCCTTGTTTCTTCTTGAGGAAGAGGGGTTAATGGCTCGCAAAAGCAAGGAGAAACAATGCTTTTTAGCAAAGATTTCACAGATTTTAGCGAAGATTTATGGATCACTTTCCCCCGTGGCAGTTTTATATAGACTACTTGCATTCGTTTCAGACCAATCTATCGGGCTGATTCTCTTTGAAAAAAGGATGGTGACCTGTGCTGGATTCCTCTCCTTTCCAATCTCCTTGAAACTAACCCAGCCCCTTGCTGTGTGTCAAAGTGCAGTATACCATGGAGAGAGCTGAAAGATCCTGTGTTCTGTGTGGCTCACTCTGCTCTGATACCTGCATGGAAACCATATACTGTGGAATTGCAGATTTTCCTTACTTCACTGCAGGAGTTTGGACTTGTGAACCTTTAGCTTCAAATCCTACATGGAGGAAAAAAGGGATTTTCCTTTTCCTTGTCCATATAATTTAACAGAAGCAGCCTCTAACTTTTCAGTTGGCTCAGTAAACTTTAAAAGTTAATTAAGAACAGCTGGTGGCAAATGCACAAAGGAGAGTCTCTCCATTGTCTTGTGTGGTGCAGCTGAATATCTCATGTTGTGGATATGAAATGTACGTCGTATACAAATGTGTTGGGTTTCTTATTCATTCTGTGGCTATAGCAATTAATCACAACCAGGTGCCTCTGGTGTCAGAAAGGAGTCGTGATTCAGTTAATTGTTTGGCCATGAGTGGCTGCATTTGGGGGATGTGTTGCGTTTCATTGATGTAAATGTGCTTCTAAGGCTGTGTTTACTGAATCGGATGTTCATGAAACAAACTGCATGACCCCTCCAGCCTCCCATGTGTCAGATGATATTTCTTATTTCATGGCAAGTGACTGTTATGAAACAGAATACTGTCTGATCATCACTGAATTCTGCAAAAATGGACAGCTGAGCCAGTGTCAATATGCAGGTTTGGTAACAGACCCAATCCCTGTGACAGAGGATATTCATGCAGCATGCTTGGCTTGAATATTTTATTTTTTAAGGAGCTCCCCCTACTAATGGGCTAGGGATGCTTGTGCAACATGGTTAAAACAGTAAATCTGCTTTTAAAAAAACCTACTTAAAATTGATGGGGACCACTGCTAGGGAAATGGAGAGAAGAAGGAAGTGGCAAGGAAGGGAAATAAGATGGGCTCTGTTTGCCCCATATTTAAAATAGGGCAGGATATGGAGCTTTTCTCAATAAGTGGGAGAGGTGGGTTGATACAGGTATGAAAGGGGCACTCTAAGGTCCAACTCAAAGGCACAGCTGCTTATCTCAGCTATTCAGATATGCTCATCACCTTAAGATCTAGGTGCCAGATGCTACAAGGCAGCTGCCTTCCAATCTAAGATACAGTAATGGGATTCCTAAACAGGTGGGATGCAAATGTAGACATGAGTCAAGAAAAAATCTCAGAAACGAAGTCTAATGTAATCGTACTGTTATGGGTTTTGAAATCCAGCTAGTCTGCCCTTTTTATAGTCAGGCATGTGACGGACACAGGCTGTGGGGGATAGAGACCCAATGAGCTCATGTTTGTGCAGGTGTGTGCCTAACTAATCTGCCATGTACAGTAGACTCTCGATTATCCAGGATTGGATTAACCAGGATGTCAAAAAAAAATAAAAAACACGTAACTCACAGGGCCAGCTCTGGCTGCTTTGCTGCCCCAAGCACACAAAACCACCAGGGCATAGGGCAGCCAGTGAACCAACACCCCCTCCCTACGGCGCAGGGTGGCTGGTGAATCAACCCCTCCTCCCCATATTTCCTATGGATGGGGATTATCTGGGATTTTATTAACTAGGATTAATATTTTTCCTATCATCCTGGATAATTGAGAGTCTACTGTATTATACTTGTGCAGACATGGATCCAGGGTGCCAATTGTGACTGAGCTTCTCATTCCCACTTTGTCCCTGGAGGTCCAGAATATCCTACTGGAATACATTTCCTTTTACTGGAGAAGGCCATAATACAGTACAGTCCACTGAACTCTGTATTGTGGATCACAGCTACCAATCCTCCTCTTCAACCCATATGCAAGAGTCTACAGGTCCCCACTTTAAAATCCTATCTCATTCTGAATAATCTGGCTGATTGCTCAAGGTGGACTGTTACGTGCTGGGAACTGCAGTTTGTATGCTGCCCAACCCTGTCAAAGATGAGGCTGGGTTCAGTTTGTTCCCATTTATGCAAATTAAATGCAGCCCTTGGGCTCACAGCAAATTGCCTATATAGCCCTAAGTTGGGCAAATGGGGCTAAACTTTCCCTCACCGAGGCTAGAGAAAACACAGATGGATCCCATCACAGCCAAAGATAGTGGCACTTTTATGACCCGCAGGATGGTAATTCGTTGTTTCTGATCCCAGAGCGTTGTGCCTGAATGCATTTGCCTGGCCAACAGTCTCGGTCCTCTGTGTGCAAGTCAGAATCGTGGTGCTCTGCATCACCTGAAGGAAACCTTCATTTCTTTCAGAGGTGTTCCCATAGCAATGTTAACTTTCTAGTATAAGTGTGGGACCATTTCTGTTAACAAGCTTTAGAGTCTCTCTCTTATAATTATCACCTACAACTACCTGCTCCAATACAACTTGCAAAATCACACCTCTTAAAATACAGTATCTTGGTAGCTCAGCTGGCTTGGGGTTGACTAATGTGTGAAGGTGATAGGTATTCTGACCTAGACTGAAACAATCATTTTGTGGCTGCCATTAAACGCACATGTGACATGCAAAAAATGCTTTATTGGAAATGTTCACTTGGCTAGTTTTTCTCTGACGTACAATGGAAAGTCTGTTAAAGCACCCGAACAAAAAAAGCAACACTTCTGAATCTGTCAGCAAATAACCATTACCAACATGCAAAACATTTATTTCATGCAGTTTATAGAGAAGAAACTTTTCCTTCACCACTCCTTCGTGTTGAGAAGGCTTTCTCTGAAGTGGAAGGTGCTTTATATATACAATCAACTAACAAGAAACACCAGCGTGAGAGGCAGAAATTTTTGTTTCTCAAACAAATTTTGTAGGCAAATCACCCTTTCTAAAACTGATACTTTCATGGCTTTTAAAATTTCATTAATAGTTTCTAGTTCTGATTCTTGCTTATTTGTATTAAAAAGTAGAATGTAGAACCACCAACAAAAGAAAGCTCTTCTGGACTTGGCACCTACAGATACCTAGTAAGAGATAGTGTCTGCTTCAAAAGTTTACAGTTCAAATAATCAAGACAAAGATATAGTATTCTTTGTATCTTGGACAAGTACAAAAATCCTTGAGAGACAAGTTTTGATGATCATTTTAACTGAATGGGTCCCATCAAGCAAACCAATCTAAAATTAATGATACCTACATAACTACCTCTTCATTTAAACACACAGTGTAGATACATGGCCAATGGAGGGCAGGGAAGGAGTAGCTTTAAAGTCTTTAACTTAACATTTAATAAATGGCTTTTAGTCAGTGAATCATTCTGGAAATATCATTTGGGTTCATGTCAGTTAATGCTGTTCTTATCAAAAATAGCAAATTCAGAAATAATATCAATGAATCTGTATAAATGTCCCGATTCCAAAGGATCCCAAAATAATTCACATGCTGACTCTGGGTTCATCAGTGCCTCTGGAACAAGGGTAGGCAAACTACGGCCCGCAGGCCACATCCGGCCCGGAGCCACTCCTGTTCGGCCTCAAACTCCCCTCTGGAGAATTCTGCCCACAGCCCCTCCCCTGCAGCCTCAGCGTGGCGGTGGCTCCTGCTGGGGGCTTCAGCAGAGCTGCACACTCTGCGCTCCTGTGGGGCAGCGTATCTAGCTCCCATGGGCCGCAAGGAGCCAGAAACACTGCATGGTGTGGTAAGGGGGCCAGGGAGTTGGACAAGGGGCTGGGGGGTCCCAGGGAGTGGTTGGATGGGGCGGAGGTTCTGGGGAGTCAGTCGGGACAGGGAACAGGAGAGTGGCGGGGGGTTTGTATAGGATGTGGGAATCCTGGTGGTCTCGCAGGGGGTGGATAGGAGTTGGGGCATTGAGGGGACAGGGAGCAGAGGGGACAAAGTAGGGGATGGAGTCTTGGGAGGGCAGTTAGGGTAAGGGTCTTGGGAGGGGGTAGTCAGGGGGACAAGGAGCAGAGGATTTAGATAGGGGATGGGGTCCCAGGCGGGTGGTTAGGAGTGGGGGTCTCTGGAGGTGGCGGTCAAGGGACAAGGAGCTGGGAGGTTGAATGGGTTGGAGGCCCTGAGGGGTAGGGGTCAGATAGGGGGCAGGGCCAGGCTGTTTCAGGAGGCACAGCCATTCCTACCTGACGCTCCATACAATTTTGGAACCCCGATGTGGCCCTTGGGCCAAAAGGTTTGCCCACCCCTGCTCTGGAACAATGTCTACCTCTCAATGTCACTAGATACTAGAAGTGTGGTTATCCCTTGTATCAAATCCTCTGCCCACAATCACTTATAGACTTTCTCATCATTTACTGCTTTCCATGTTTCTCCTTGCCATTGAGTACCTAGGATCTTTCTTTTAATATTTTTCCCCAGAGATATTAGCATGCTTTTTTCCAGACTAAATCTTAGTTTTTTCCCTGTTTCTAATCTCTTTAGAGTCCTGTTGATTAATCCTGACTTACCTGTACTTAATACCTTCTATAATAATATAATATGCAAATATCGTGAACATGTTGAGCTTTTTGCTAGTGATCTGGAAAGGGAATGCATCTTAAATAGGATGGAACCTAAGACCAGTCCCTGTGGTTACCAAATATCTCCATATATAGCCCCAAGTTTTAACGTTGGCTCTTCATCTTTCCCCTTTGTTTACGTCCAGTTACTCAGCCTAAGACAATGTGGTGATGGATCTGCAACTATCCACTTCCTGTCCCCATCCCTAGTCCTTCCTTCTTATTTTAGATAAGTTAAACCCTATCCCCAGCAAAGATACTGTTACTAATTACCTGATCAATATTATATCAACCTCTTGGCACTTAACACGAAATCTGAACAGGTATATGTAAAGAAGAGAAACTATACTTTTAAAGTAAAGCCTGTCTAACAGATGGTTAACAACAGTATATACTGTTATATACTATGCATGTGCTCAAGGACAGCATTTTAAAAAATAAAACCACAGCTCAGTTCTTGACTAACTTCTCTATAGATGGCTTTTTAAAAAAGCCATCTGTAGGTTTAAAACATTCCTATATGTTACTTAGGTTAATTGTCTGAGACAATTGTTTTAACTGGTTTTCAGAATGTAGTTCACAGTTTCTTCCAGAGGTTTGTTTCTGCATGGGATGGTCTGTATTGTCCTGTATTCCTGGTAGATTAATTTGGTGTAATGAAGTCATATTATCATAGCTTCTTATTTGTCCCCTTCTAGCAATTATTTGACAGACCTATTGATTATAGTTAAGTATAAAATCTGCCTAGTAAACTAAGATTTTGTGCAGGTTTTTTGTTCTTTTATGCATTTTTAAAATTATTTTGTTCCATTTTTTTCTCAGCCAATTAGTTCCCTCCAACTAGAACTAATTAAGGCCTTCCTGGTTTGGCAGAGACTGCTCCAAATTTCATGAGATCTCGTGTAGGTATCAGCCACCAGGTTTGAATAGTAGCACTTCCACTCTCCTATAGTAATTATTAGTCTTTCAAAGCAAGTCCCTCTGCTACTGTTCTAACCAGAACGGCCAGGGAGTGATCAAAGACAGACATTCCAAGGATTGCCTTGTATAGTCTGTTTCTCAGAGCAGTATGCAAGATATATTGCCATTCCCATTTTTAATTTGTCTTTTCAATAAATCAGACAATAATTCATCATGGGAAACTGTTGAATAATGAGCTGCTACAAAATGCTAACTAATTTCATAACACTTTGCATAAGGTGACCCACTTACAAGTTCATCCTCCAGTTGTGCGTAAGCTCTGATCCTGATTTATGTAACAGCATATTGATTTCATCAGAAATTGTCTGAACGCTCACTGTGTTGGCTCTTTGTGACCTGTATATGATTTGCATTCTCCTCAGTCTCAGGGAAAAATTTGTCTGTCTACATGTATGGACAGAAAAATAAATTAACAACAAATTTTAAAAACTGGTAAATACTTTGAGCTTTTTTGTTGCTTCTAAAGCTATGTTAGAGATTGAATTAAGATTTATTTATTTATTTCTTAAAAAAATAGCTCTGCAGCAAACAGATCAAAGAACAGAAACTCTAAATTGGGGGTGGGGGAGGAAATCTTTGTCCTGTTTGTACATTTTAAGGATCTGAGATTAGTGTTGAATGTTAAACCTATGAGTCATGATCATTTTGACACAACAAGTAGAGCAGGAAGGACAGTGTTATCTGTATATGTCATTGCTAATGTTTGGCTTCTATGAGCTGAGACCCAAATATTTATAAAGATATTCCATTGTGCTTCCCTGGAAGGTACAAAGAGAAGTGTGCCATATAAATGTACAGGAGGTAACATGATCAATTGCACTACCTTCTTTAAAAGTATATTTGAAAATATTAATAACAAAGCTAATGTAACTGAGACACATGCTTAGACTCCTTAACTAGAAGATCTAGTCTTCGTTCCTCTAGGGTTCTCTCTGTGCTGAAAGCTAATTACATTTTTAGTCCTTCAGTCCATAGTGCACAGGATTTAAGGGCAGGTGAAATAATTTCTTGACTCAAGCTTCTGTATAAAATATATACTTGTTTCATTTCTTTGGTAGCATTCATTCTTCTGCCGACTAACGGAAGATAAGAAATCTGAAAAGTTCTTTAAAGTTTTCTATGACCGCATGAAGGTGGCACAACAAGAAATCAAGACTACAGTCACAGTAAACACCAGTGACTTGGGAAATAAAAAGAAAGACGAGGACTCAGACAGAGATGCACCAGTTAGGAAAAGAGGTAAATCTCCAGTTCTTTGCTTTGAAAAGTGACATGGGAGCAAGACACTGTGTTTATTGACCTCCTTGTGATTGATGCAGTAATGCTCCGATCCACACAGCAAAGTTAAGAGATCAGTGATATCCTGCCTTGGGATTTCAAGAGCAACATTCTCTCTCCATCCATTTGTGAGACTGTACTATTGAAATGATGAAATGTGTTTGAAATGGGACTCTTCCAACCTGTCTAGCCTCAGATGCTGCCTAAATCTGATAGTAATGACCGTGGATTGTAGGTTGTGGTCAGTCCCTTTCTAACAATAACCCAGGACTGGTGAAATAGCTTCTTGCACAACAGGTCTTCTTCTAAAACTCCTGATGGTGTGTTATACCTGTGATCTGTTCCCTAATAGGTTAATATAAGAATTAAAAACTTCACTGTGATTTGTTGAAAAGTGTGAAATGCTATCATCCTAACTCCAACCTCTTGCATTATACTAAACGTACTTGTTGAAAAGAATCTGAAGATGATTAGCTGGTCTGTGTGTGAAACTTTAATAGGAAATGAGTGAATAGATGTTTTTTCCCATAATCCTTTTGTTCAGATTACCAGGTAGAAGGTCTTTCGTATGTTCCATTCTCATGTATTTTAGTGAAAGAGCCCACAACCCAAATTACAGAGGAAGTCCGGGATCAGTTGCTAGAGGCCTCTGCTGTTACAAGAAAGGCTTATAATGCATACAGGCGGGAAGCTGATCCTGATGATCATTATTCAGCTGCAGATGGAGCACAGTCTGCGCCAGACAAGAACAAAGATGACTTGGAGATGAGCGCTGTGATTACAATAATGCAGCCCATTCTCCGTTTCTTACAGCTACTCTGTGAAAACCACAACCGGGATCTGCAGGTACTGTAGGCAGATATGCATGTTGGGTTAAGTCATTGCTATCACATCAACCTCTCTAATCTATGCCACTTCCCCAGTACAGCCTCAGTCGACCTAAGACATGGGTGGCCAACCTGAGCCTAAGAAAGAGCCAGAATTTACCAATGTACTTTGCCAAAGAGCCACAGAAATATACCAGCAGCCTTCCCCTCCCCGCATCAGCTTCAATCCCCAGAGTCTCTCATCCGCTGGCAGCCCTATCAGTCCGTGTCTCCCTCTCCCTCCCATGCCTCCTGCCACTGCAGCCAGCTGTTCCACGTGCAGGAGGCTCGGGGGAATGGAGCGGGAGGAGTGAGGGCCTGGCAGGCTCAGGGGAAGGGGAAGGGGACTTGGGGGAAGGAGTGGAGTGAGGGCAGGGCCTGTGACAGCCAGGAGTTGAGCAATGAGCACCTCCCAGCACATGGGAGGGCAAACTAAGGGCCCACAGGCTAATACTGTCTGTCCCATACAGTTTTGAACACCAATGTCTCCATACAGTTTTGAACACCAATGTGGCCCTCGAGCCAAAAAGTTTGCCCACCCCTACCCCAGCACATTGGAAAGTTAGCATCTGTAGCTACAGCCCTGGCATCGCATATTAATCTCTGAAGAGCCACATGTGGCTCTGGAGCCACAGGTTGGCCACCCCTGACCTAAGAGAACCATTCATGCCCTCATCTCTTTCAAATCCCAGTGAACAGGATGTTTTGTGGGTTGCTTGACAAAAACTGTGCTGAAAAGGTCTGTTTATGGTCGCCACCTATGGCGTGAGGGCACTTTCTCTTCTCTCCCTGGCCCTTTCCTGCCCCAATCCCTAGTGTCCAACATTCACTGCTGTTCATTTAAGGAACAGCAGCCTTGAAATTGGTTCCAAAAAAACCCTCTTGTGTAAGGATTAGAATATGTATATAAGGGGAGCAAGCATTGATTCTAGGTCAGGGTTTACTGCTCTTTTTTGAGAGGCGGGGGAGATGTGCATCCAGGAGAGCAATTAAACTACTGAAACCCTGATCCAGAAAATTACTCAAGCATGTGCTTAATTTTCAGCATTTGAGTAATCTCATTGACTCCAGTGGAATTACTCACATGCTTAAAGTTGAGCATGAGATTGGGTAATTTGCTGGAGTGGGTCTGAAATGTGTACCTCAGTAATCTTGCCTAGTGCATCTCCTCCTAAAGAGAGAAGGTTCCTGTTTACAGACTGACTGTAATTAACATGAGTCTTGTTCAGCATTACTGCAGCTAGTGGCTTAGAATTGAATGTAAGTCAGGATATAGTATATACTAATTGTCTTCATAAAGGAGGAATAATTGCCTTGATTGCATTATTATTGTTCTCTATTCTAGAACTGTAAGACCTTGCACAAGTGCTTTTGAGACTGCCAGATCAATTCCATTGAACTTGAATGCCTGGTTGCTAGCAATATTTTAAATCAAATCTGTTTGTTAATATTCCTGTGATGTGAGCCTGCTACCCTTGGATGTTTTGTAGTTATGGTGGCTACTTATATACCAGGCTGTTCCTTATTTTTTTTCCCCAGATGTCTCCAGCTTTGTCTTGTAAAACAATTTTCTTACCTTTAGCAATCTTGGGGATAAGTAGGGTGGCAGTTTTATGGGGTATTAATCCAGCCCACACACAGGATCTCTTTTGTGATACAGTCTTCTACTCGGCACTGGAAGCTATAGAAGAGAAATTGAGTGCAAGCCAATGCAAAACTTTGGATGGTGCTGGATGCTTTGCTCACCATCCTGAACAATTGAATTCCATGTGCAGCAAGTAGTTGCATTCTTCTACAGGAGAGGGAATTAAATTAAAAGTGGGAAAAGCACTGTTTCAAATATAATCATAGTACTTCTTAGCTGCCCCGATACTCCCCTTTCTCCCAGGATCCCAAGGGGGGTAATTTATGCTGGTCTAGCTTTAAGAACTATCACAAATATAGAATATTGACAGTTCGAAGGCCATAATGTACTACATATATTGCCAACTGGATGACTCTTTACAGGAATAACAACAAGGATTTCATGTGTCTTCCAGTTTTCCATAACTCAATTTGTATGGGGCCTTTGAGTTGTAATACTTAGTTTTACATCCAGCAGGTATCTGCCAAACATTCTGCAAGCCCTTAACAACTGAGTGGGTTGACGATGAGCAAATATAGGAACTTGCAAGTCATTGCTGCTGTTCTTGCCTTTGTGATCTAAGATGGCGCATTTCTGTAAGGATCTATAGAAGAGTATGTTCTTCAAATTAGGAGGAAGCCCTTAAAAAATGATCTGTGGGATCCCAATGCTGCACAGACACTTATCAGTCTACCCATAGTTTGTGAAATAAAATTGCAGATTGCACCAAATTGTCCATATTTAGTCTCTTCTACTTGTACACTCTTGCGTCTGTTGAATCCATCTGTATCATTCCATTCACAATAATGACGGAGGAACTATTAATTGAATATACATTTAGCAGGATCTTGCTATTGATTTAAGACCCTTCAGGACTTGATTGCCTGTGGCATCGTATGGATTACTTCTCATTTCTCTCCATTTTTCTTTCTGCACTCAAAAGTTATGGAGACACTTCTAAGATTTTCTCAAGATTTCCAATTAGACCAGTTCTTTTTGGTACATCACTGAGCTCATGATAAGAGCTCTGCCTTTTAAACAAAGGTGGAATAGCTTTGAATTGCTGAGCTGACTGTAGGCAAGCTGTAATCTCTCTTTGGCTCAAGATCAAGATTGTATCTTTCGATGTTATTGTTTGGGTAGCTCAGCAGTGAGGAGTCCCTGCTATATTCTGTGCATCTGTTAATTTGTATATTTTTTGCTGAACTTGAAAATGTAAAGACGTTTTAACTACTTCCCCTATTAATCCATCCCATCATACACACACACCTTTTTTGGGGGGGCAAGGATTCTTTATTGAAAGGTTACATACCATGCTAGATACACTTATCATGGCCCACATTATGGAGAGGAGGTGGAAGTCAGTGGAATTTCCTTCATATGTCCTTGCTATATTTTCTCATCCTGCATAAAACTGCTACTTATAATTACTTGCATAAAATGAGCATAGTGACAATATAAACAAAACATCATTCTGGGAACTTCTGACTATAAACAAAAGAAATGGCCATATTCTCAAAAGTGAAAATCACTGGGGTATGGTGGCCTATTAAGGAGAGGGAAGAATCCCTTGCTTCTGTGCAGACAGTATATGATGATAGGCTGATTTTATCTTCAGATTTCGGCACGTAGATTAAGAAACTTCATATTGAGATAAATATGTTATTACCCCTATCCATTTTCCTGTTATCAAGTCAGGTGTTTCTGTCCTGAGAGGTGTAAGTATTGCATTAATTGTTTTCTCCAGAGATCTGGACTCAGAGAGAGGTTCTGAGTGCATAGATTGAATGTTGCTTTTTCACAAAAAGCAGAAACATAACTTTTCCCCTCAATATCTTTATTTTCTTATTCATTACTAATCCTAGGAGGCATACCGTAGGAACTGATTATTCATTATAAATTGCGCATACTGCAGGATAGTAATGCAGTATACATGAACGATAAGACACTACGACAGCATATAGATTCATAGGTTCCAGAGCAATAAGGCACCACTGTGATCATCTAGTCTGATCTCCTATATAAGACAGATCATCGAATTTCCCCAAAATAATTCCTAGAGCATATCTAGGAGGCACTTTAGCTATTTCATTCTTTAGACAATCGATTATATTAGGCTTAACTTTTATTTGATAGATTGAAGGCGGTCGTCTATATCCTATGAAGACCTGCTATCTGATTGCTAGCAGAGAAGACTTTGACCATTTCAAAGGGTATCTTTCCTGGGAATAGTCTTTTTCCTTCTGTATTTTCACATTAGGAATGTTTGTACTTCAGAGATCAGATGCTGTGTGTACACACACATCCTGGATATTGCCCTAAATTTGGAAGCTTCAGAACTTCTCTTTTTATGTGGTGGCTTTAGTGTGCAACAGGCTTTATTCATCCTAGCTCAGAGGGAATAATTTTCAACCCAATACTCTGAAAATAGCTGGGCTTGGCTTTTTTAATGTTAACACTTTCTCCAGGTCAGGTTCCATCTTGATTAAGAGGTCTGTATTTACAAACAAGATCTCGGACATCCTGGTATACATTTAGGAGATGTTTGGAAGCAATTCCATATGGAGATAGCTTAGCCAATCCACATTGCAACTACCCGTCTCTATCTGGATATCTGTTCCAAAACTGGTGTAAATGAGGCTGCATAAAATGTGTAATAAAATCAGTTAAGTCCAAGCATCCACTTACTCTGCATCCAGTTGTAGAACTTCAGTGGTTAGTTCTGGGAGAGAAGTGATGAGGGGTGAGTTGGAAAAAACAAGGTCCATTGCTGTGGCATTCCCAAAGGAACACAGAAATCCCCTCTTCTAATATTTAAAGGTGCCCATCTTCTGCATGGCTTGCAGTATTCCCTGCTGGCCTTGGTAGTTATGGGAGCTAGTTATTTTTGATTCTGGCTTCCTGCCATGGACCAAGTATCTAGTGGGCTCATTCTGTGTTAAATGTTCATGAGCAACTATTTAAGGTGGTTAGGATCCATGTTTCTGAAGAAGGTCAGATCTTTGGTGTCCATGTCTTCAGATAGCCCAATAGGATGAATATTTTTTTTTTGTCCTTGATTTTCTAAATGTTCTGCAACTGATTCTGAGACTCTTTCACGATCTTTTCTAGCTGCGTAGTCCTGTGGACTTGAGCTCAGTCTCATCCTTACTGCCTGACAGTTACTGTTAACATTGTCACTAACCCAAGAGTTGTGTCCCCCACTTCTTGTATTCTGCCACCTATTTTAGCTCCTAGATTAAAGACTTTGACTGAGGCTTCAGTGGAGATTTCTTGCCAATATGCCACTATGGCCATAGGAGTTTAGTCTTCCATAAGTTTGGATTCAACCTATATAATCGTATATTGTTTTCTCTTTTGTTCCTATTATTCTTGCTGTCTCTGGGCTAAAAATCCTATAGAGGCATTCTAATGTTGTTAACAGTCGAGCTTCTACAAAATGGAAGGTTTAAATCCCTTTCCGCTGAGAGATTTTCCTGCCAGTGGAAGTATTTGTTTCAGAACTTTTTTTGGGGGGTGGGGGGGCAAAGCTCTGATCTCTTTAGCCTCCAATCTTTCTTCACTGCCTGGAAAACTAATCAAAAGTCAAGATACTAAATGAGCAATCAGGTGAAGTACACTGAATCATTGTCACTTTTAATCCTCATTCATCTACAGTGCTTTCCTTTTTAGTTTCGCCTTCTATTGAATCTGGCAACATCTCAGTCTCTTTGCCTTAAAAAGAAAAAACTCCATTGGACAATCAGTAGAAGCAGTCAGTTAGCAACAGTGCTCTGCAAGCTAGTAGACAAGAGACCTTGCCTGTCCCAAAGTCCAATACATTCTGTTCGTCAAATGCCTCTTTTTTTGTGTGTGAGTGGGGTAGCAGGAGAGGGAGGTTGGCCCTTGAAGTCAAGAGTTGTATAACTCATTAGAAGCAGGCAAGATGGGAAATGTCATGCTGAAACTTCTAGGAAAAAACAGTGGGGTTGTCAGTTTCTCTTTACAGAATACCACTGGGAATGTACTGACAAATAGTATTGAGTCACTGGGAAATTATTTTTCAGTAATTGGTCCTCTTCAATCAAGTATTTCCAAGGGGGAAGCCTTGGAATACATAAAAGTTCAAGCACATTTAACCCATGCTGTTAAATGTGACATGTCATTGCAAGAACTGTTCCTAATCAACAGTTTCAAGCTATAATTACATTGGAAGAAGTGGAACGGAGAAAATTATATTTGAAGTTGCCTTTCTCCAGGAGTTGCAGTCAGGTGTCTCTTTGACACTTGCATATGGTGATATGAAACCAAGAACTAGAGAATTGCTTTCTCTCCACTCCAGTGGAAAGTCTTTTGTGTAGAGAGAGATTCTTCTCTGATTGTTGGGGGGAAAATATGAATATGAATGCCAGTTTCCTTAGATCTGTATGGTCCATAGAATCAAGTGTATTCCACATTCTGCATTCTCTTCTAGCACAGAACACACATTACTCTGTTGCCAGCAGGCCATGAGAGAGAAAGTGAGCGAGAGCAGTGCAGTCAAAGAAAGTGAAACAAGTTTTACAACAATTGTACAAGAAATAAAGCTTCCTTTAAATCCTAAAACATATTTTTTCCCCACAAGGCATTTCTGTTATGCAACCATACTAAACATTAGCATTGACATCACAAAGTGTAAACTGAAATCCAATTAATTTAGTAAAATATTACACTCTAAGTTCATTTTCTATGCTGTTTTTTTTTCTTCTTTGACACTGAACTACAGAACTTCCTACGCTGTCAAAACAACAAAACTAACTATAACTTGGTGTGTGAGACACTGCAGTTTCTGGACTGTATCTGTGGAAGCACAACTGGAGGACTTGGGCTTCTTGGACTGTATATAAATGAGAAAAATGTAGCACTGATCAACCAGACACTGGAAAGTTTGACCGAGTACTGTCAGGGACCGTGCCATGAAAACCAGGTAATGTGGCAAAGAATAACCCATCCTCCATATGCACATGATGATTGTACTGCTGCACTTATATCTGCTAAATCCATTACATTGACTATAAATTCCACTGTGATGCCATTCATACTGCTTGCCTAACCGTGGTGATATTTAAGTGTATGATCTTATCAAGATTTATTTCTCTATGTACAGGGCTTACTATCTTTTCTTCCTCTTTAGGAATAAAATAAAACTCCATTAGCATCCTTGTAGTACATCAGGATTTGTGTTGCCTTATATAGGATATTCAGGCAAACTGAGCACCCTGAATCCTTTTCTAGCCAAGCTGCTGGTGTAACAAACTCCTACCACAGATTGTGGGGAAAGAAAGCAGGTGCCCTCCAGTACAAGTGTGGGAGAGGCTTGTGCTTTGATGCTGAAAGTCCTGGGTTTATCCCCCCTGATGAGTGGTAGAGTTGTGGAAACAGTAACCATTTGAGGATTTGAACTCCTATGGACTTTAGATGTTTTCTGTGACAGGAGATGTGTGTGACAAGTTGCCTAAGTGTGCTGTTTCCCCCTCTATTGGCTGAAGATAAGTGCTTGCTATTACTATTGCTGTCTAATGGCTTATGTGTGTTGTAGGTTCTGCCTCACTGACACACAGGCTTGTTATACTCGCATTACATATACATGGGTAAAAAATGAGGTAAAGTTCTAGACAAGCATCTGGCAGGGTGATATGTGAAACCCTATCTAAACTCTGTGAAACTGTTTTGAAAGAATGTTCAAACATGGTACTGACTCATACCAGTATCGTATGGACAGGGAACAACTGTCAATTGGGAATATGTGATAATTGTGGTATGGTGTAGCGATTTTACATGGTCTCAATGTATATGAGCGGTGAAGCCATAAGTGAGTTATGCCAGTCATCCCATCACAGTAAAGTGTAAAAAAAAAAAAAAAAAAGTGTTTATAACCAGGACCAAAGTTTGCTCGTCCGATGCCTCTGAGTTAAGATAATTTTGGATGCGGGAAGAGGAGAAATGATTTCTCTGGTAGCTTGATTTTGTTTTCTTAAATAGTAGGTGTTTGAAGCCACTCAGGGACAGAGATAATAAAATGTGTTCCAGGAGCACACATTCATGGGCAGAGGATAGGTGACATAGTCAAAAGTGAATGATAAATATATCTCATAGCTCTGCTGCTCCAGTTCACCACCTAGATATCAACATCCTTCTATATGGCACAACTGTTTTTTAAAACCAAGCTACAAAGCAGCCCCATCCCTCACTCTGATCTAAACATGGTTCTTGTTAACAGTTGAATGAACAGGATAAGGGGTAAAAGTCTGGATTTCCCTGAGTTAGCCAGGGAAGGCAAAATATTTCAGACCCCTCCAGCTCTGTAGTATGCACTAACAAATAGTGCTTGTTAAATGCACATTACCAACAAAACTTATGGTGCTGGGTTTCATATTATACCAGACCAGTGGTTCAGCTTTGGATTCAACTGTCTTAACCCTGATCTACACTGAGGGAGGGGTGGGGGGGAATTGATCTAAGATATGTAACTTCAGCTACGAGAATAGCATAGCTGAAGTCAGCGTACTTAGATCGACTTACCACAGCGTCTTCACGGCGGTAAGTCGATTGCTGCCGCTCCCCCGTCAACTCCACTTGCACCTCTTGTAGCGGTGGAGTGCCAGAGTTGACGAGAGAGCGCTCGGGGATAGATTTATCACATCTAGATAGATTGATCGTTACCTGCTGATCCAGTGAGTAGTGTAGACCTGCCCTTAGAAAACAAGATCTGTACATACAAACGTGGATGTCTGCTTCCGTTTCAGACTTAAATCTTATTGAAGCCTCTTGTATTGCACGTTGCAGAATGATCCGTCAGGACACATGTGCCATCTCAAACTGTATAGGAAAGAAATATCGCCTTTTAAATATTCTCCTTCAAGGAAACCTGTGCACTGTATGCTATTAAAATAATACACCATACGATGATGGATAATTGCAGCTATGCTGAGAGCATAGCAGCGGGTAGTTTAATGAATATGCTTTTGTTCAGTATTACTGGATACTTCTCATTCTCTTTTCATTAACATATGTAAAAGGCCATTAAAAATAGAAGCTGAATTGACCATGATTAAGTGGAAGGCTGTCACATTAATAATATATTTTATCATTTTTGTGCACTTAAATGTAATTCACAGTAAAGCTTAACAAACCATACTGAGGGATAATTCAACAATAAAACAAAATCACAGCTATGGGAAAGCATTCATGGAGTTGTATATGTAAGTTAATCATAATAGGAAGGTATATCTCTGCAGAACAGACTACATATCCGGTGGAATAATTATCTTTGTACATCTTTGCAACTGGAAATAGACACGAAAACCGTTTCAAAATTGTGAATCCAGTAAGCAAGCTGCCAAGTTTTAAAATCTGTATGAGTAAGATGCACAAAATTTCAAGAGCAAGCCTAAAAATTATGGAAACCTATATTAGCTGTTTGACAAGAACTCGGCATATGGGGGTTGAAAAAACCCTCCCATACCTTTATTAAAACAGTGTATTCTCCCTTAGCAGTAAGCTCTGCATTCATGCCAAAGTGTGCTTGCCGGCTATTCGTTCATCAGGTGCTGTGCTGTGGGGCTTTTCTCAGTCCAGTCTTTTTGGTAGGTCATCACACACGATGATTGTAGTCACATTTGAAGCCAGATATTTTTAACCTTTTATATTGAATCCATTTACTGAATTGAAAAATTCTATTCATCCATCCAACCTGTCTGAGGGGAGATGATAAAAAGGTGACCCTTCTCTTTGGTTAGGGATAGTTGGGTAAACAGTGTTTAGAATTGTGTTTTAGCTAGGTTACTTTTCACTGTGGTTTACAATGATGATTTTCTCTGCACAGAACTGCATTGCTACTCATGAATCCAATGGTATTGATATCATCACAGCATTAATTCTCAATGACATCAACCCTTTGGGGAAAAAGAGGATGGACCTTGTATTAGAACTGAAGGCAAGTGGATATTCTACAGTGAGTTGTACGTTGCTAATGAGATGAAGCAAGAGCCTATAGCTGAAGCCAGATGGGTTTTTTAAAATCTCACTGTGGTCATAACTGTTATAAAATTGAGTTGTGGGATTCTGTCTGACATGAAAAATATACAAAAGATGAGTTTTAAGAGACAGATCTTTGTTTAACCCTTGCAGTAATACCAGTGCTATGTCCAATATAAGCCCCCTAAATCTGAAAAATGTTTTCCCAGTCAAGAAAGCCTAAACTAGTTCCCACATTAGAAATACAGTACTATTGATAAATACCATACTCACTTTCTATCAGAAAATACAATGAAAATGTCATTCCCCCTGCTACATGTTTGCTTTGTTCCTATTGATACTAGTTATATTGGTACTTACAGTCTCATGATCAAGAAGTATTCATTGTCATTCACAGCAGTTCAGATTTAATGCTGAAATAATGAACCACTCATATTGGATCAGTGTGCTGTGAAGTTACCTTAAAGTTGCTATAGATACAAAGTAGCCCTACTTCAACACGTTTCTGCAATATTTCTTGTTTTATTTGTGGCCCCTCTTTTATTTCTAAAATAAATTATACTATTTCTAGTTCTTTTCTTTGTGAACTCATGGCATTATTATGGGTACCATGGGTTTTCTTCTTATTTTAAATAAAAAAGACTTGAAATTTAGAATCAATTTTACATTATTCTTTAAAATAAAATACCTTTATTGCAATATTGTTTTTTAATATCAACTGTGATGGATTGTTCATATTCAAGTAGTCTGATGCCTGGTGGTGTTTTCTGATTTCCTCCCTGTATCGCTGGGCATGACCGGGTTTCACATTATTTTCAGTTAAAAAGCAGTAAAGTAGATCTAATCTTCAATCTGGCTATCTTTTGTCTTAACCTACAGCATCTTGACTAAATGCAAGCTCAATGCTCATGAGTAGTAAAATCCACTAACGCTACAGTTACTTGAAAAGAAAACAACTCTGCAGTCCTAAAAATTTTAGGAAACTGAAGCCAAAAGCTTTACTGAGGTCATTTGACTTCTCTTCACAGCGAGTATTGTAAATATTCTGTGTTGGGCAGGGTTTTAGCTGTATGGGTGCTGTTGACCTTACTGGATGCTGGACTCAGGACTCTATTTTAGAGTTCAAATGGCTTTTGCTGAGTTTTTGTCACGTCACAGTGACAGGCATTTTCTGCCTTTCCTTCCACCAGAACAATGCTTCCAAATTACTGTTGGCAATCATGGAGAGCAGGCATGACAGCGAGAATGCGGAGAGAATCCTTTATAATATGAGACCAAAAGAGCTGGTAAGTTCCTTTTGCCACTCCTAAGCATCAGATGTCCATAAACTAGTTTGGCAGGATGTCAGGAACCCATTGTTGTGCCAGGTGGCTGATTAAGATTACAGGGCAAACTTTGGATCTTGTACTGTAGGTCAGTAACGAGTGGTCTGTGCCATAGGTCACTAGCACTTTGGAAGAGCTTTCCAGGATTTGTTGGAAAGGTTCACAGGCCCATTTAGTTTGCCAGTAGCAGAAGTCGTTAGGGAGGCAACACTGACTACTGCAGAGAGAGCAAGAACTTCACCAGTGTATAATGAAAGGGAAGGACCATATGAATGTTTTATTCCAGGAAACTTATTTCTGTAAACCATCTGACTGAGAAAATGTCAAAGAAGTAGAATTTTATGATGGTATAAAAGCTGCTCAGTAAATTCTAGCAAGCTCCCAGGGCCGTTTGTATATTAACGGACAAAAACAAGCCAGAAAATTCAAAGTACAGCTGAAACTATTCGCCCTGTTTCGCATAGTTCATGGCAGGAGCCAGAGATCAGAGCATGACACACCATAGTGCAAGCACTGTATTATCCAGGAACAACGGGGTGAGTTGAGGATAAAGTTTCAGTCTTTACTTTGGTTTGCCTTCAGCTGAGTCAAATGGATCTGATGTAGGCAAAAATTGACAGCAGATGCCAGCTGTAAAAATCTTGTATAGCTTGTACCAACCAGAATGTATTACATGAAAATGGGGGGAGATCTAAAATTCTTTTAGAGCAGTTAATTTACCCTTCAGAGATTGCTTCATATCCTTAGACCCTCTCAAAGTTCATCAGTCTCCTGCTTTGAGTCTTGGCTTCCTGCTTTATGCTTGATGGCCATACGCTGACCTCTTCGATGTGTATGTGCAGCTTTCATTGACTTCTGTGAGAGTTCTGAATGCACAGCTATTTGCAGAATTTAACCAGAAAAGCAGAGTTGTTATTAAATCTCAGATGCCTGTGTCTTTCTCGCTTTTTCTTCCTAGGTAGAAGTGATAAAGAAAGCATATATGCAAGGTGAGGTAGAGTTTGAGGATGGAGAGAATGGAGAAGATCTTGCAGCATCTCCTAGGAATGTGGGACACAACATTTACATACTAGCTCATCAGGTATAACTGCATTTATAACTATGGCAGTGTCTAATGTGTACAAGGATAAAGATTAATAAGCAATCTAGTTTTTATCCAGATTTGCTTTAATTGCCCAACTGATGCCTTTGTAGTTAGGACAGAATTCTTCTTCTTCAAGAGGTGCATGGAGGAACTCAACACAGAATCCTTCTCTCTTCTTTCTATATCCCCATAATTCCCAGTGGGAGTCAAACCTAATCTTTACCCTTACACATTCAAAAATGGAAATTCTGCATATGTATAATAATGAGAGGAAGCACTAAGGACTTTGTTCTTTTATAAGGGGGAATTGCCAGCTTCTTTGTCCTTACTGATGACGTTCCCAATAGCAGATGTTTTAAGATCTTGAAGGCACTGGGATAATAGGTCTTACTTATTTATCATTTACATCCATTGCTTTAGTTTTATGTCCCATATGAAATTCTCATCACTGTTACAGTATTTAGATCAGACAACAGAATTCCATCCCTGCTTCTAATGTCCACAGCCACCACTATCTGAACTGTTGGCACAAACAGGCCACATTCTTGAATTTCTGTTATTTTCTTTAAAAATATTACACAGGCTAGTCTCTGCTGTGGTACCATCCAGTACTGCTCTGTCCCCATCCACTCTACTGGAGCCTGGTCCAAACACATTTGTTAATCCTGTTGCACTTTCCGAACACCAATACGAGACCGTGGAAGGAGTAAACAAGAGCTCATAGTATATTGGATATGTCCAGTAGGAATTCCTTGTTGCCCGCGAGTAGATCAAGCCACCATTCTGCCACTTTTAAACTGGTCTGAGTTTAAAGCTTTGTAGTTCCATCTCACTATTAGTGCCACTACTATTAGTAGAAGCAAAATCTTCCACCATCCTTCCTTTAGGTACTTGAATTATTAGAGTCCTACAACTTGAGAGCTGATGTGTGTGGAAGGGTAGATTGTATCAGAATCCCCAAAGAACCTTCCTTCAGTTAGACAGGATAGTAGAGAATTTGTGAAGGATGGAATACAGCATGGATATCAAACCAAAAAGCCAATTCCTTTTAGTCACACTCTGTCTCCCAGAATAGATCTTCATGGTGCCTGGTTGAAATATAATAAACCTTCTGCCAACTTTGCCCTCTTCTTAGCAGCTGACTGTGTACTGTTCCTTTTTTCCACCAAAAATTAGAAATTAATGTTGAAGAGAGACATTTTGTGTCTTCCACTCCCTTTGCCTTCCTTTATTTTAGTTGGCTCGTCATAACAAAGAGCTGCAGAACATGCTGAAGCCTGGAGGTCAGGTAGAAGGAGATGAAGCTCTGGAGTTCTATGCCAAGCACACAGCACAGATTGAGGTAAAGAAGGAAATCGTGAACGCCAGTTCATACTGGATTGGGTATCCCTAAGGATGCAAAAAATCAGTTTCCTGGGAGGAAGGCTCCCCTTAAAAACAGTTTTTCTCTTAAGTGCATTTTGATTCTGGTGGTTTTCTTAAACTAGCTACCTAGGGTTATTCTGTCTTTCATGTGGGCATAGGGCTTTTTTCTTGCCTCTTCTCGGGGAACTATTTTTGAACTGTCTGAGTGGATATCCTGACTCTGGATCAGTTTTATAGGCAGAACTACAGAAAGGCCTACTTACAGATTGAAGTGCAACTTGAATCAAGAGAACATGGTTTAGCCAATACTATCACCGAATCCATAGGGCAAGTTAGAGCATATTTATAACACTTTTTTCCTACTAAATGAGATTTGACCAGACATTAAGCCAAACTAGTGTGTTTTTGAAAACTTAACTGGATGTCATGGGGAGATTTTAGAAGCTTGTGTAATGTGTAAAATAAAGCAATCATAAGCAACTCCTACATGTCAAGCAATACTTGATTTTGCTTGTACAGCGTGAGTGTGTTGGTATTTTCTATGGTGACTAAGTTAGACATCCAAATTCCATTGAAATTCAAAAGGAGTTGAGTACTTAGCTCTGTTAGATCTTCTAAAAATCCTAGCTTAGAACAGTAATGCCATGTTAAGAGTATAAAATATATTGTAATACAAGGTCAATGTAAAGTAAGTAGTGCTAATAAACCATTGATCCAATGGTTTTGAGATTTAAATTGTAGAATTTTAGAACATTTAAAAACTATCTGACATTACAACATTTCCATTATTTTGAAACAACAGCACAAAAAACAGCCCTGCAAACTCAAAAAATCTGTATTGTCTAGATTGTTAGATTGGACCGTACAATGGAGCAAATAGTCTTCCCTGTGCCAAGTATATGCGAATTCCTCACCAAGGAGTCTAAATTACGGATATACTACACCACAGAAAGAGATGAACAAGGCAGTAAAATCAATGATTTCTTCTTGAGATCAGAAGACCTCTTCAATGAAATGAACTGGCAAAAGAAATTGAGAGGTAGGTTGGAAATACTAATGAGTATTCTCAAGTAGCGATATTTCACAGATGCACTGAAGTTAATTTTACTGTGTGATTTTTTTTCATACAAAACTAGAACATAATCTGTGTTTTCTGCCTCAAATTTTAAAATTCTAAACTAATATTTCTATTTGGATTATCTAAAACATGCATTTCTGTCTGAGGCTCTTGTGCCCTTGTCACCATTAAAAAATTAGCATGTGCCAACAATGACACTTTGTCAGTATCAGAGAGAATGCAGTTATTTCCTATCTATGTGCTGGGAATAACTGTGGTATCTGTTGGCAAATGTTGCCCTCCTGGACTCTAGTTATTAATGGCCTTCCTCTGAATGCTCCAGAGTGCCCCTCTAAATGAGATACATTGCTGTCTATGCTTACTATAGGAAATGTAGAATTGCTTAAGCAGTGGAATTGTTTGCAATATAAGCTGTACAACTGTAAATGAGCAAGATGTGTCTGGAGCTTCAGAGAGAACCAAGCCACGTAAACTAATGTGATAACAATTGCTTTGTAAGACTTTCCTTTGACATTAACAGCCAGAACTTGCCCTTTGACTTATGTGCAAAGCTCCCAATGGAGTCAATGAAAGTTGAGAATCTTAAGCCCTAAAGAACTAATGAAAACTGAATGTATGATTCCAGCTGCTGGGATAAACTTAGAAAAGTGATTTTTCTGACAGATAAAAATAAGCTATAAGCCTATTACTTGAAAGCATGAAAGTTGTGTGTGGATCAGATACAATCTAAAACTTATGCAACTC
The DNA here is from genome assembly GCA_007922305.1 of Dermatemys mawii. NCBI lineage: Eukaryota > Metazoa > Chordata > Testudines > Dermatemydidae > Dermatemys > Dermatemys mawii. The sequence continues at coordinate 14,735,722 of ML677372.1, read as the reverse complement.
TCTTGAAATATATTTGATCTGTCTGGTGAATATGGAGTGACTAGCTATTTCACCATTAATAATAGCCTTCTATTTTTGATAGAATCAGAATCTTGTGTAAGCAACTTCCCAAAATGACTTAAGAATCATACAAGAAATGGATTGCTCTACGTATAATATAGTTAGCAATGCCTAATATGAAACACTTTGAGGAAGTGGTCAGCTATATTTATTGACATAGTCATTCAAATAAAGTTGGTTGTGTATTGTTTCTTGTCTGGTTGAAACTTAACTCTAGGTTTTTAACTAAAGAGTTTCATTAAAATTGTAATTCCAGGCCTCTGAGACTTTGTCTGCACTACCAGGGGGAAGTCGACCTAAGTTACACTACTCCAGCTATGTGAATAATGTAGCTGGAGTCGCTGTAGCTTAGATCAACTTACTGCGGTATGTACACCGTGCTGCATCAAAGAGAGATACTTTCCCATTGACTTATCTTACTCCTCTCGTTCTGGTGGAGTACTGGAGTCAACCAGAGAGCACTATGCGGTCATTTTTCAACCCTAACTACATCAATCACAGCAGCATCGATCCCACTAAGTGTAGACATGGCCTGAGAGTCTTAGATGTGCCTTCTGATTTTTTAGAATTGCATATACATCTTAGATGCAGGTGTGCTGGTGTGATCCAGGGAAGGCAGGCACTGCTCAGTGTTCTGCTCTTTCTGGAATAGTAAGATGTGTCCCAACATGAGCTGGTACTATAGGACACTAGCTCATAGTATGTTCAGCCTTGCAATAGATTTCAAAATCATTGCTGGCGAAGTATCTATTTTCCCCCTATGGTCAGGTAGCAAGTTACTAGTGTATTTTGCAAGTCTCCCATTCTAGATTCAGTAAACGCTTAGACAAGCCTATCAAAACCAGGGTGAGATTCTCCACAGGGCAGAAAGCCTGTGCCACATGCTGAACGCAGGTGCAAGGTAGTGTTTATGACTCTGTGGACCCTCTGTACTGTATTTAATTCCACACAAACAGGTTTCCAGCTAGTCACAAATGCCTTCAATTTAAAGCCATATTAAAAACAAAAAGAATATGGAGAACAGTGCATCATATACTCAAAGCATTGATGCATATAATTTCGGTGAGGCCTTGCACGTGTCTAGGTTTAGGTGCAATGAAGTTTGGTATTTTTATGATGACCGCATACCTTAGTATTTGCCATTCCTTAGCATTTGGCTCATCAACACATTTGCCTTTTATGTACATTTCAGTTCAGTGTATAATGAGGTATTATATAATTTTTTACCCATGTTTAGCCTCTTAATAACCTTGAGAATACCTGTTAAGAAGGAGAATGATCTGGACTTAGGGAGAGATGTTGTCTGGCTCTGGGGCTTTGCATGCATTAATTTATCATCATATGCAACTCATGAGCTATGCTTTTTTTAAGTCTCTTCCCTCAACTTTCCTGTAAGCTCCTTTCCTTTCACCGCACCATGACACCTCTCTGTATGTACTTTTCCTTTTTGGTAGGAGATGCTTGACATGCTTCACTTTAATGAGAGTATTTTTCTTAGACTGCAAGAGCTACCGACTTCTGCAGAGCACCTACCACCGTGCAGTGTGCCTGCAGTAGTTAAATTCCAGGGGATTTTAATTTGATGCAGATGGATTTATTGTATGATAGCTTCTCAGAGTGCTCTCCTTTCCATCTTAACTGGTTCGTGACCTTTCTAGAAAATGAATCCTTTTGCTCTGATCTGTGCTTCTCAATTCTGGCTGTAGAGATTATTATAATTAGGACTAGGGGTTGGGGGGGTTTTCGGGAGGGGGAGTGTTTGCTTTTAGTGTTTTGTACACATTCTTAAATAAGAGTTTTAAAATGTGCAGCTGTTTAGTTACCAGCATAGTACTATGCAGCTACATTTCTGGGACAAAGTGTTTGCATCCTTGGCCTATGGTAGTGCACTAAATTAGACACCGAACTGGCTGCTCTCTCCTGGCTCTGGGGTACCATGGTGTTACTGGCATGCTATGAAGCTGTATTGTATATATAACCTCTTGGCTAAATTTTTTGTCTTACTGTAATGTGGACACGCTATATTTCGCACATTAATTCCAGGCTAGATGACACAGTGGCTGTAGAGGCACTGTAGTTGCTGCTACCCTGCTTGCTGCAATACAGGGGAAGGTTTAAGAATGGTAGAAAGTCTAGAGTAGACAAGCCAGTGAATGATAGCAGCTAGAACTGCACAGCAGAGAGGGATGCAGCCAGAATAATCTCACCCTTGCTAAAGCATACGAACATTCACTGTCCTAATCACCTTAAGGGTTTTGGATCTCTTGAGTATAAACTATAATGGGGAAAACGTAACTATTTTCTCCTGTGTGCAGGCTTTCTTGCGAGACCTGTTCTTTGAAGTCATTCTCATGCTGCTGCTACAGTAATTTGTATTCCAAAAGCTAGTGTCTGTTTTAACATTTGGTCCTTTGTCTGAAAGACCAATCAAATAAACTTCAGAACAAGTGGTTGTTTTTACTATAGGTGCTCTTGTGCTTCTCTGCAAAATGTAAATAAACAGGGCTTTGATGGAGATCTACTCTCCTTCCACAGGCCTCAGATGTCTTTGAAACACACTTTTTTTTCTTTTCTTTCGCAGCTCAACCTGTATTGTACTGGTGCTCTCGCAACATGTCCTTCTGGAGCAGTATTTCATTTAACCTTGCAGTCCTTATGAATCTACTCGTAGCATTTTTCTATCCATTCAAAGGAGTCCGAGGAGGTACTGATGTTTGAGACATTAAAAAAACGTGAACAGATTAGATGCAATGGACAAAATTCTGCCCTTGCTTACACCTGTGTAACCCTGTTAACTTCAGTGAGGGTACTTGGGTGTAAATGAGAGTAGAAATTGGCTTATGGAGGGGTGGGAGGACTTGTTAAAAAAAAATTTTCTCTTGTACAATTTTATTACTCCATTACTATTGCCTTAATTAATACTTGCAAGGGGAAAATGATGGTGGTTGTAAAAGGATTGAATTGCAGTGTCTTCTATTTAATACAAACTACTTCAGAAATGTTTGCAAGCAAATTATTGGGTCTAGTTTCTGTCCACGTGGAAAAATTACCCAAGAAAGAAATCAGCCATAATTATGGGACTGTGCTGCTTTCAAGTTGTATTCCATAACTGTACATTTTGCTAAACAATATGAAGAGCATTTATTTTTTACTTTCCTCTAGCTCACATCTTAATAATGTTCTTTTGACATAGCCCTGCAGTAGCTCTCAGTACTGGACAAAGGTGGGCTAGTAACATCCACATTTTTACAGATGGGGAAAGTAAGGCTCAGATGAGTGAATTGCCCATTACCATATAACAGGGGTGGCCAACCTGTGTCTCTGGAGCTCCATGCAACTCTTCAGAAGTTAATATGCGGTTCCTTGTCTAGGCACTGACTCCGGGGCTGGAGCTACAGGCGCCAACTTTCCAATGTGCTGACGGGGGCGGGAGGGGTTCACTGCTGAACCTCTGGCTCTGCCACAGGCCCTGCCCACAGTTTCCCCCTTCCTGCCCTCTCCCCTGAGCATGCCATGCCCTCACTCTTCCCCCTCTGAGCCTCCTGCAAGCCATGAAACAGCTGATCTGGAGGTGCTGGGAGGGAGGGGGAGGTGCTGCTCGGCAGGGCTGCCAGTGAGTGGGAAGTGCTGGGAGCAGAGGGGAGGAGCTGATGTGGGGCGGGGCTGCTGCTGTATTACTGTGGCTCTTTGGCAATGTACATTGGTAAATTCTGGCTCCTTCTCAGGCTGGCCACTCCTGCCATATAATATGACAATGGAAGATACAGAACTAAAGCTAGGACTTCCTTGTGCCATTCTTTCGCCCTATCCAGTGGGCTGCCTCTTCAACATACTGTAGTTGAGAAGTTGCCCAGAGGCTTGAGGAAGAGCTTGCTTCCTTAGTCTGCAGCAACCTGTCATTCAGCCCACTTCACAGAACTTTTCAAAGTTGTCCTTAAGATTACTGCTATAGAAGAAGCTAGCGATGAGGTATGCAGATATTGAGGGGAGTGTGCAGTCCCCGCTGAATTGAACAGTGACCTAAGGTTGGGTGATGATTTCTAGCCAGGCTTCAGAGCCAGCTCAGGGAGATAGCTCCAGCTGGAGTTTTATTGGATTCAGCTCACCATACCTGGGCTCAACACTTGAAGATAGTGGGTTACTCCCCAGGGGGAGAAAACACATTTGGTCATGTTAGCCAGAACACACAGCTGGAAGCTATGGGGAAATGGAAGGTGCCATGTTGGGTGTTTATATTTTATAGAGAGAGTTTTCTGCTTGTAAACTGCGTGGAAGAAATGTGCAACTAGAGGTTTATGCCACACTTCTTTATGTAGGGTGGAGTGAGCAAGAACCCCAGAAATAAAACTTCATCCAGGAGAGGGTGATTGATGAACAAACTTCTGCTTCCCTTTCTTTCATCATTCTGACACTGGTCCCACTGCAGTATCCAAGGCATAATGTACATGTGAAATGGATCTAGGTAACAGACAGATAGATACTCTCTCCAGTTGAGCTTTCCTTTCTAATCCATCTTACCACTCCTCAGATCTTTTACTGGTGGTGTGGTGGATTGTATGTTTCAGAACTTCAACATCTCAATCATAGCACAGCTAAAACCCAAAATCCAATGAGCCCTACGTGTGAAATGAAAGCCACCAGAAAGAATACCCCCAAAATAGTAAAGGAATATGGTGAACTATAGTGTAGAGGGCCTTAATTTATCAATTTAGTATGTGATGCCAATCTGCAAGAGCAGTGGGGTAGGAGCAGATCAGCACAGATAAGTTAAATGGGGATCTAAAATGATGTCTGTTTTCTCCAATGAGGACATTTAGACAGTATGTGCCATGTTAGACCAAGATCTCTGACATCCTGGTGAAACAGTTGGTTGGGAGGAAGAACTAGGACAAATTCTGGAATGTAGGATTCTTGTTTCTGCAGGAATTCTCTCTTTTGCCACAAGATATAGTGAAGTGTTATGCAGTTATCAGGGAACTGGTCTCGCTGGTGGTTGGAAAGATTTAGGAAGTGCAAGTAAACAGTCCCCAAATTTCTATGTCTAGTTTCAAACATCAGAAGCTAAATTTTAAAAGTCTGATTTTTATGGCTGTTAACTTGATGTCTACTAAACAGTTTATGTGGGATTATGTGTTCATAGAATCATAGAAGATGAGGATTGGAAGAGACCACAGGAGCTCATCTAGTCCAACCACTTGCTCAAAGAGAGTTACACCTCTTTGATCCTAATGGAAAGAAACTCAGTGTTCTGAGTAAGATGGGGGAAGAAATAATCATTCTTTGAGTGCTTGCTCCTGTCAATTCTATTCTAGGTGTGTGCATGCCCAGATGCACAGTCGGAGATTTTTGCCTTAGTGGTATCCAGAGGGTTGGCTGTAATGCCCTCTTGAGTGATGCACTTATACATTGGTATATTAGGTGCTGCTGATCCTACACCCTCTCAGTTCCTTCTTACCACCCGTGACAGTTGGTCAGAACGCTCTTGGGATGCAAGACAAGGTGCTAGTGGTTCCGTATATTGTCCTGTCTCCTTTGTTGTTAGTTGGTAGGCCCTTAGTTCGACCGTTAAGTATCAGAGTAGTTGTTTAGGAGGTAGAGTCGTGGCTGGGACTTTGCCTCAAAGCAGAGCATGACCCGTTCCCCAGGCCTTAAGTCATGTTAATTGTGCAGCTGCCCAATGTCTGTTATGACGCTCACAGAAGCTGTTTAATGTGTTTGGGGGAGTCCCACAGAGAGGATAAGTGCAGGATCTGCAAAAACTTTCACCTTCTAACTCAGAAGGAGTGGGATGTCCATTTGAGGGTCCTCCTCATGGAGGCTGCACTTCATCCTGTCTCGGAGCCCTGTCAATCAGACTTCACCTGGTACCTTAGTGTCGGTCTTGAATGCCCGCAATTAGGTACCTAAATCCATATTTGGGATCCTAAATAAGTGTCTGGGGTTTCCAAGATGCTGAGACTCTTCCATTGATCCCTGGGGCATAGCACTTCTGAAAACAGACATGTCTTTCTGCCAACGGACGTGCAACAGACTCCAGACACATACCTCTTCTGACTAGGAGTGTCCCTGACTTCACTGAGAACCACTCAGCCTTCGCCACAGATTGCTCATTCCCAATTTAGAACTGTTTCCCAGGGGCTAAAACATTCCCTCCGCTATTCTCCCAGCCCTTACTGTCTCTGGCAGCGAGGAATGAGTGTGTGACCTGAACGCGAATCTCTTTTTCTATTCCCACACCACCCACTTTGAGAAGGCAGCAGAATATGCTGCTGGGGCAGTCTTAAAAGTTCCCTTCAATAACAGCATTCCATTCCACTTATTCTAATGCTGATGAGCAGCCTGTGGTGTGGCCTTTCAAAAGCGGGTACTGCAGGCAGCCTGGAAGGTGTCTTTAATTCTAGCTAGATATGCAGGCCTGCTGTGAATGTCTGAACCTGAAGAGAGAGAATATATTCATGTTTTAGATTTTATTATAACTGTCAGAATATTAACACTTAAACAGGTGGCTAGATTCTTTAAAATGCATTCGGCTCTCTCACTGGAATTCCAATGCTGAGTATATTCACTTCCTAAATGGTCTTTTGTACCTGCGCTCTGCATTCCCCTCCCTGGGGCATATGTAACTTTCAAATCCGATGCCTCTGTTTTGAGCACTGAACCTTTGTTCCTCAGGGCTCTGCCATGGCAGCCATTTTGTCTGAAGTTTCTGAATACACTGTGCTCTCTCTGGAGGGACGTGGCTTTTGATCGTTCCCCTGTTTTTCATTAATCTAAAATAAGTAATTCAGATGAAAGCATGTGTTTGTTCTTCGTATATATAAGAATGTATCTGTCCTCCTTTCCCCTCCCAATCTTGTTCGAAAAAGCCTTCGTTATGCATGTGCTGACGTGATTACTGAGATGAAACAATCCCCTCGGTTCTGGCACAGGAGCTGTAGACTAACACACTGTTTAGGGAACCTCTCCCTCTAATCCGGTTCCTGCTGTGTTACAAATGGTTTGGAAACATACAACTCTTTTTACATGTGGCCTTTGTCAGGAAAGCGATGCTTGTTCATGTTTGAAGTAGCCCCACAGTGTCATAGACCAGGTTTTTTTTTATGGCTCTCTAATTGAAGTGTATTTAGCCAGGCTGCCTGATGTGTTATAACCAGCCAGATGCACGGGAAGTTCCAAAGAGAACTAGAAATACCAGGAGATGGCAAAAACCTAGTAAAGCTTTTAGTTTTTTTTTTTAAAAAAAAGTAGACTAGAAGGGTAGGAGAGGAGTGATAGGAAGGTTAGTCCCAGCATTTTTATGGAGTCACTCTTCTCCCTCCCTTTCAGGGAAGCTACTGAGTGCGTTAGAAAATCGGTCTTCTGTGTTTTCAGATGATGATGTGTCTAAGTAAAGCACAACCAAATGAAGACTCCTTTAATGATGATGCTTGAGACACAATGCTTTACGTGTTCAAGTAATATACTTAATTAAAATGTACTCAGGATGCTGTTGTACTCAGCTTCACCACTTATCAATCTGTAATGGCTGAACAGGTGGGTTAGTGATATTGCACAGTAATAACATTAAAATGGCATTTATCTGGCTAATCTTGGCTTTGTTGTATTTGGTAGGTAGGAATATTTAATCTTCTATTTTTTCTATCCTAGATACACTAGAGCCCCACTTGTCGGGCTTACTCTGGACAGCTATGCTGATATCTTTGGCCATAGTTATAGCTCTTCCTAAGCCCCATGGTATCCGAGCTTTAATTGCTTCTACAATATTGCGACTAATATTTTCAGTAGGTCTGCAGCCTACTTTATTTCTTCTGGGTGCATTCAATGTAAGTATTATGTAGGGTTTCATTTAAATTCTCTTGCTTTTTATGTAAGAATTTCTTATCTTCTCATGAAAATATCAGACTCTAAATACTCAGTCCAGAACATTGTGGAGTAATTGGTGTAAAAAGTCATTCCCTAATTGGATTGGAGCTCTTCTTCAAAAATAGAATTGCTGTGCTGTGCTTCAGTTGGAAATTTGTGTTCCAACATGTGTCTCTGCTTTGTCACAGCCTAGTGACAGCTCCCAGCTGAGCTAGAAATGTTAAGAAATCTCTGTGACTCTGCAGTACTTTTGAGTTGTTTGCTCAAACCCTTCAGTTGCTGTGCTACAGAAGTTGGGAGTTTGTAAGACAGATCAAACAATATCCCAAATGCTTGTAGCTTATTTGCCAGTCAAAAGTAGGACATTGAGCAGTTTGCTGTAATGCAAACGCGCAAGTTCAGCCACCAAGTTCAGCCACCAGAGAGAACTTCAGTAAGACTCTAATTCAAACATTTGTGGTCTGCAGGCAGAAGGGATCTACCAAGTGGGCCAAAAGGAAGCTTCTCTTTGACTAAGCCAAAAGGAGCTGTGCAAAAGTTGTATCTCCTGGATGTTTTTTGGTGTATATATTACATAATTACTGTAAAGCAGACAGTTGAGTTACACATCTTGTTATCTAAATATGTTCACAGGGCCACATATGTGCCAATATGTTAGCCAGTCGTCCGTGGTATTGTTATTTTTTGTTGTGGTAATGCTTAACAGCTCCACTTGTGGTTGGGGAGCCATTGATATTGACATTTTTGTGGCCTGCTACACATGATTACTGTATACCCAACCTAAAAATAGTTGGGCAATAGGAACATGGATTATTTTCTGATTTACAAGTTACTGAGGGTGTCTCAGAAACTTAAGTGCTTCTGTTCCATGGAGCGATTTGTTTGAGGCCGATGCATTTTGAGTGAGAGGTTAGTTTTATGCTATTTTTTTTTAAAATCTCACCTCTTCCAACTGGGTGACTTTGTTATTGCAATCTCAAATACGTAGACTTATTCAGTCACAATTGACAAGATTTTGTGCGTAAGTTTTATAAGGGACTGTTTGTCCCTTGGGTCAGTTTGGATTGGGCTGCCTAGATAGACTGAGGGCACAGTCTGACCCAAATGTATAAGTTGCTGAGTCATTCCATCAGTCCTTGTTACAGTTGTTGATAGAAACATGTTGCTGAATTACTACCGACTTAGAGTCTGCAGTTGTCAGGCATATGTTGCACACTCTAGCTAACCTTTATGTTTGCTCCTTAGGTTTGTAATAAAATAATTTTCCTGATGAGTTTTGTGGGTAACTGTGGAACATTCACTAGAGGATACAAGGCAATGATTCTGGACGTGGAATTCCTTTATCATCTGCTATACCTTCTTATTTGTGCTATGGGGCTCTTCGTACATGAATTTTTCTATAGTTTGTTGGTAGGTATTCATCTTCTCTCTTGAAGCGCCGTCTGTGTTTTTCTAAAGCCACCATCGTAGTAGTATTCAGAACACATAAATGTGTCACTGTGCAATCTACCCAAAAATAGAACCTAGGTTCTCCACTTCCAGTGTGGCTGCTGTCCTTGGCGGGGTCACTTTTTAGTGGTAGTCCTTTTCAGGGGACCAAACTCATGGTATTTTAGCACAAGAGCTTACTGGGGGGACTTGCACAGCCTCAGTGCTACTCCTGCTCTCTTTACCTCATAGATAATTGGAAGATTTGTAATTTCTTCTACTCCAGTACTGTACACAAGCGCTACACATTGCTTTATTATAATTAAAATGTGGGATTTATGAATGTGTGCAATTGCAAAGAAGACTAGTTTACAAGTATTTCCCCATTTCAAGCCCCATTCCCAGACAACTAAGGAATTGGGGGAAGGAGAAAAGCAGATTCCTTTGGCTAAATGTGCCATTTCGTAGCTTGCCTAGACTATATAATTTGTCTCTGGTTAGATAAAAAGTTGGCTTAAAATATTCTGACTCAAAGTAACATTGGTGCCAGGTGAAATATCCTAATCTCAGCTAAGTCCCCAGTGGGCACTACCCAGATCAGAAAATTCTCTACAAAATCTGGCATAGATGGCACATAAATAGTAGCTACTTCAGGAACAATCCTGGCAGGGATGAGAGGCAGATTGTTCTGAAAGGCAAGTGATGCTTCCCCAGTATCAGAAGCTGCACCAGTGACTTACAGTGAGTTTGGGTACTTAGTATATTTGGGAGCCTTTTTTAATCTCTGACCATGATTCCAAGCCTTGGGAGAGGGACCAGGATCCCTAAGCCTTCCCATTAGGTGTGGCGCCTACAATGCATGACACAATACTATTCAAATTGTGCCATGAACAAGTATGTCTATAGCAGGCAGGAGTCAATTTCTAAGCAAGCCTCTACTTAGCTGCTGCTTGCTACATCATTCTGTATCTGTTTTCAGTTGTTTCCTTTATTCCATTATGGAAAAATTGGGAAACACAGTTTTACTGTGACAAACATCCTCTGTGTGTGACCGTTTACTCTTCTAGCATACAAATCTGCAATCGGATCACAAGGTAATAGAGGAAAGGGACAATAGCTTCCTGCAGACCTCATATGATCTCTATTCAGAGTTCTTTAGAGGGATATGCACAGGGTAAGCAGGTGGAGAGCAGGAGTTGGAGTGAGGGTTTTTTTGCCATCTCATATTTTAACATTTATTTTGTTCCATCATTCTATAACTGACTGTTCCAGGTCATGTCGGCAGTAGGATAGATTTAGAAGAATGGGAAGTGAAGGAGGTATTTACGTCCCTAAGGAAACTAAGACAAAACCCAGAAATGATTAACCCACTACCCCAAATCCACTCTTTCAAAAAAAACAAAAAACAAAGCCACTTATTTTAAGCATATCATCTTTCTTTATTTTTTTTAATTTAAGTTTAAAGAGACCTGGCAGCTTTAACTTCTGAAGTAGGTTATACTTTTCAGTTTGGTGCTGAAAAGAGAGAATGTGAAGCAGAGATAACCTGTGCTCTTTTCTCAAACATTATCTGGTGTGCTAAATACTCAGTACAGTACAGGAATGCTTGGTAAATTCATAGCACTTAACCAATCAAAGATCCCTAAGCATTTTACTAACATTAATCAGCATAGCATCTTAGCACAACTAGGTGGTAACTGAAATAGCAGTATCCCCATTTTATAGTTGAGGAAACTCAGGAACAAAGAGGCAGGTACCTTTATACAAGTCACTAGCACAATCAGGATTACCACCAAAGTCTTCTGACCTCCAGCTCCTCTAATTCTTAACACATCATCATTCTGTTTTTGGGGGCGGGGTGGGGGGAGGTTGATTTTACATTACCCATTCCCAATACACCAGGTGGTTGTTCCATTTAGTTAGTAGGTGATGCTCCTGAATTCTAAATCAACTATCTGCTTTTAAAAAGGGCAAACCTTAAAACATTAGAATGAGATCGTTTACATCCTACACTGCATTGCCCCAAAATGTAACATGCCACCAGTTTTGTTAGCAGTAAACTTGTGAAATGGCTTGACCTGCCCCTTTTTTCCAGCTTTTTGACTTGGTGTACAGAGAAGAGACCTTGCTGAATGTCATTAAAAGTGTCACTCGCAATGGACGTTCCATCATCCTGACTGCTGTTCTTGCTCTTATCTTGGTTTACCTGTTCTCGATAGTGGGGTACCTGTTCTTCAAAGATGACTTTATCCTGGAAGTAGATAAGCTGCCTAATGAAACATTATTGCCAGGTTGGTATTGGATATTTTAACTGTGCAAGGTTCAAAAGCACAAAGGGCTTCATCCTGTGAGGTGCTGTACACCCTGCACAGCTTGCAGGGGTTATTTGACACCTGACAGGATTGCGTGCAGATGTAGTTCCAGAAAAAGATGCTTTCCAAATGAGAAATTGACAGATGCAAATGGCACGTCTAATGTTGTATAAACTAATGCCAGGACCCTCCCCTCGCCTAAATGGAGACAGCATTTAAACTTTCCTTTTTGCATATATTAGAGATTTCTTAGAGTGCGTGATATGACAGTTGAGATAATCCAATTCCACTAAACGTAGCTTCTGTCCTGACTTAATTGCAAGCCCAGAGAAGAAGCTACGTTTAGCTGAATTTGAATATCTCAACTATCATATCCCTCCATCTGTGAAGTTTACATCCTGCCTTGGTTAGGCAGAGCGTAAATGTGCTTTGGCAAAAGCCCACTCGTTCTCCCAGGCTTTAACTGGTGAGGTTGCTGGTTGCAAATACTGGGAGAGCTTGTGGGATTTGGACAGTTTATTTTTGCTTTTAATGGTTTAATTCTTCAACAATCAAAACAGAAATATCAATAACAAAATAAATACAAATGAAAGAGAGTGTGGAGGTACTCCTATGAGCTCAGGCTTTATACTTTTCCTCCATTCATTTTCTCAATTTGCATTCAGAATATTAACCTCCACCAAATACAGTACTTACGTTAGGGTAATAGCAAGTTGTTGGTGGTTTTTTGTTTTTTTCTAAATTAAGATTTGGTCATTGCAAGTAAAATGTTGCTTTCCATTAAACAGGCAGGTTAGTGATTGAGCTGTACAGATAACCTTATTAACTAGGCATTTCATTTTTTTCTTCAAAGCTTAAACTGTTCAGAAAAGCATTGCTTGATCTTCTTGCTACCAGAGGTTAATTTTTACCGTTTACCCAACAAGAGGTCAAGAACTAAATGACACTTTTGCTTTAACTTTTCCACACAGTTGATCTCAATGTCTGGGACATCTGATTATCTGTAACACCTGATAAAATTGCACTGCATGATGAATCCAAGTTTTTGAGGCACCTTAAAACCATGTCCCCTGAATGTAGTGTGTCATAACAATTTCAGCTGCATCATGAAATGTAGGGCTGAGTACTGTGTACAATGATAGTATGGCATTTGATCCTAGTGCACAGAAATGGAAAGCATTTTAGTTTGTTCTTCATTTAAGTATTGTTAAATTACTAGGTGCGAGAGTTTAATTGGACTCTAACCTTCAAATCTCAGTGAAAGAATCTTTCCCAGGAATATACGCAAGTTACTTAGTGCAGACTCAGTTCATATTGTAGAATGTGTTAACACTTGTGGATCAGTCATTTAAAAACTGAAGCAATGTTCAATGACCTTTTTTCATGCTGCAACTTGCATTTTTGTAGACCATACTGAAGCTGGTGATACCATGACTGGGGAGTTCCTGTATTCAGATGTATGTAGAGCAGGTAATGGGGAAAACTGTTCTTCAGTCATTCCTTCAGAAGGTAGGCGTCCCATTACTGAACTGTTACACCACAGCTTTAATTTTCACTCTGTTCTAGCCAAGTATCTTAAATTTAAAAACTTGTGTAATTGAAAAGCTATCGGGGCACATCTCATTTGAGAGAAGATTAACTTATCCCACCCCTTTTCCAATAGCGTAATATCTTTTGGTACATGAAATACTGTGTGTAGACTAGAAATAATTATTTTATTGCAATGGAATTGCTTAGTACTGAACTGAATTGAAACGTGTTGTGTTTTGAAATGCCTTGCCTTATGAATTTGAGAGGGAAAAAGTGATGCAGCTAGTCCTCTTGATAAAATCCTGAACCTTGCAACAACAGATCAACAATTCTGAGCTCAGAAGTTGGTCTCTGAATTTATGAGCATCTTCAAGTGTTAGTGTGTAAAGATACAGTCAAATATAAATGCATTGGTGATGACAGTATTCTAACTAATTAGTGAAGAAACACATTTTTAATATTGCTTTGGACTATTAAGAAATAATAAACAGAATAAATACACAAAATGTTTTTTTTAAAAAAGCAGGAAAAAAGAAAAATGTTGCATATGAAATATAGCAGTATGTTTGTCCGGTCAGGTATATTACAATGATCAGCCTTAAATTGAATAGTGAAATATTGTGTCTTATTTCCTACATGTTAAATTTACTTCCTGGCTGAGATTAATGGTGTTGGCTGTGAGATGCAGACAATTTTGGTATTTTTCATTCAAATAAAGTATTTGTTTCAAAGGTCAATGGTGGCTGAGAGCACATCTTCTAAAGAGGAAATGTCTGTTTGCTCCAGTGTGCCCTATGATAAATTAAGTAACAGCGCAGATACAAAAATAGTTCCTTCCATTCTTTCCTGGCTGTAGGAGGTAGAGGATGATTTTGGTGGTCTTCACATATTTGCAAAAAGTTATTTGCAGTTATTTGCAAAAAGACACAGGAAACTTGATAATGTCAGAGTTCAGATTGAGATCTGTTAATATCAATGCTTGTCTACAGCCAGAGGTGGATGTGATGCATAAATCCCCTAATGTTTGGAGATGTCTGGACACAACATTTTGATTCAGACCCACCTTTCTCATGTAATATTGTGATAACTGCACATGCATTTTTCTTATCAGAGCAAAGACATGGAGGGTCTTTTTAATAGTCTGTTTTTGTGGAACTCTCATAATTAATTCTGGAGCTTCCAGACTCAAAATGCATGAATTAGGAACGCAAAGAGCAAACTCTGAAGTTATAGTCAAACTGGTAAAAGTTGGTGAAAAAAGACATCTGTTCCTTTCAAATAAAATTCAGTTTCCATAGTTGGTAATGGTATCTTAGCCATTTGAAGTGCAAGAGACAAAGCTTTCCTTTCAGAATGTAGTTCAAGGCCTGTCCAATCATTCCTCTGTCAGATACCATAAGATAGCATATAAACAAACACTTTGCCCTCAGAGCTGTCAAAAAGCCTTGATTCTATATAAACAGGTATCTGGTAAGCTAAAGTTTTGCATAGTAATAGAACGGGAAAGAGAATTTAGCCAACTCAGCATTAAACTAGAAACAGAATTTTTGGTGGTGGGAAGAAGAGAGACACAACCGAGCCAACAATGGAGACCAGCTGAACAGCTGCTGTTCTGTTCCTAACTAACAAGTGCTGCTGTGGCAATCTACATGGTTTATTAGATACACATGGTTAGAGTCATATGATTGTTTTTAAAGGGCGAGACGAAAACTCCCAGCAAGAGATGATTCAAAGAATGAAGAGAATTATTTAAAACATATCTTCTTGCCTTTTAAACCTGTCTTTGCTTCCTGTGTTAATAGAGCTGATATCTAAAGAAGAAAGTGAGGAAGAGGATAAAGAGCATACGTGTGAGACATTGCTGATGTGCATTGTTACTGTACTGAGTCATGGGCTCAGGAGTGGGGGTGGAGTAGGAGATGTGCTCAGGAAACCATCTAAAGAGGTAAATTAAGACAGCATGGGGGAGGAAAAGGGAGATCTAGTTTTATTAAAGAGAATGTTGTGTACAGTATATTAAACATGTTATGCATATGTTACTAAATAGAACAGACCACAGTTCCTTTCTATTTCATATGGTTAATCTCTGCAATAACCAATAAGTCAAGCAATGGCACATCTGAAATGAGCTTCCAACTATTTGATCTGCATTATGATGATGATGATGACTATTTAATCATATTTTAGGGTATTGCCTAAAGACCAACCAAAAAATGGAGCCTCATTGTGCTAGGGGCAGTACAAGCACAGAGTAGCAGAAAGTTCCTGCCCTGAAGAGCTTACAGTCTAAATAGGCAAGACAGATTCAGGAGGAGAATGTAGATGAACAGTGGGATGGCGGCAAATGTTCCGTTAGTTTCATGGTTCTTTGGGGGGTAGGGGATTAGCGAGGAGAGCATTTGCTAAATTTAAAGAAAAGGGAGGAAGGTGGAGAATCCTCTTTGATTCTGTGGGATGATTTAGTTGGTGTTGGTTCTGTTTTGAGCAGGGGGTTAGACTAGCTGACCTCCTGAGGTCTCTTCCAGCCCTAATCTTCTATGATTCTATGGGATGGAGCAAGAGAGTGAAGAAGGTAAGAGAGGCAGGGGAGCTCCAAGTCTAATGCTTTCCCTCTCTTGCCCTTTCAAAAACAGCCAATCAGCACAAGGCACAGAAAGTCCAATCAGAACTGCAGAAAGGTCTCTGAATTTCCACAGGTCCCTGCTTTGGCTGCTTTGCAGCAGCTCCTATTGTCTGGAGTCTTTGGCTGGTTTCTCCCTACTGTTTTAAACTCCAGGCCACATGGTAGTGGGGAGAGAGCGTATGTCCTAGCGACCCCAGAGTGGTAAGAATTAGAGGTCTTCCTGGACTTTTCTGGACCCATGGGGGTGTTAGGAGAGGGGTGGCCGCCAACTGGACCTATTTCACTCCCTCTCCCCAGTGCAGCAGTCTCTGCTTTGTCTGTACCAGATGTCACAGAACAGAACTATTTATTTACACCATATTTTCTAACCATTATCTAATATTCAGCCTGATTTTGGTAAAATTTTCAAAACCTTGCAAGTCCTAAGTGACTTGCATCCTTTTGAAAAGGGGTAAACAGTGAGGTGGCAAAATTTGCAGATGATACAAAACTATTCAAGATATTTAAGTCCAAAGCAGTGTGTGAAGAGTTACAAAGGGATCTCACAGCACTGGGTGAGGAGGCAAGAAAATGGCAGATGAAATTCAATGTTGATAAATGCAAAGTAATGTACATTGGAAAACATGATCCTAATTTTTTTTTGTGTGTGTCTCTCTCTCTCTCTCTCATATCAAATGATGGCATCTAAATTAGCTTTTATCACTTAAGAAAGAGATGTTGGAATCCTTGTGGATAATTCTCTGAAAACATCCACTCAATGAGCAGTGGCAGTCAAAAAAGCTAACAGAATGTTGAGAATCATTAGGAAAGGGGGAGATAATAAAACAGAAAATATCATATTCCTTCTTTCTAAATCCATGATATGCCCACATCTTAAGTACTACAAGAAGATCTGGTTGCCCCATCTCAAAAAAAGATGTATTGGAATTGGAAAAGGTACAGAAAAGGGCAACAAACATGGGCAGCTTCCATATGAGGAGAGATTAATAAGACTGACACTTTTCAGCTTAGAAAAGAGATGACTGAGGGAGCATATGATAAAATCATGACCGGTGTAGAGAAAATAAAAAAAAGTGTTATTTACTCCTCATAACACAAGAATTAGGGGTCTCCAAATGAAATTAATAGACAGCAGGTTTAAAACAAAAGGAAGTATTTCTTCAGAAACACAGTCAATCCGTGGAACTCTATCTGCCAGGGGATGTTGTGATGTCCAAGACTATAGTAGGATTAAAAAAAAGAACAAGATAAGTTCATGGACAATAGGTCCATCAATGGCTATTAGCCAGGATGGGTAGGGATGGCATTTCTAGCCTCTGTTTGCCAGAAGCTGGGAAAGGGCAACAGGGGATGGATCACTTGATGATTACCTGTTCTGTTCATTCCCTCTGAAGCTCCTGGCATTGGTCACTGTCGGACCTAGGTGGGCTAGGTGAACTTTTAGTCTGACCCAGTATAGCCATACTTAAAATGTGAGAGAGGCATCTGTTTGAAGGCTAGAAGGTGTTCGGGAAAGACTTATTTCAGGATGGGGTCCCCATTGAGCATGGTTTGTAGTTGTTTAATTATAACCCTTATGAGTTCTAGTGTGGGGTGGTAGGTGACAATTAGAGATGTGTGGTAGGAGTGGGTTTTATTTCTGTACTGAAGCAGGTTCTTGGGGTATATGGGTAGCTTGTTCCTTGATGCAATCTAGTTCTCCTTGTTTGGTGAAGGTGGTTTGAAATGCATTAAGATGTATATCTTGAACTTTCTCCTTGGAGCAAATTCCATTGTATCTGAGTGCTTGGATATAGATAACAGATTTCTTGTTGCATTTGGGGTGGTTACTGGATTTGTGAAGGTAGGTGTGGTGATTTGTGGGTTTCTTGTATATAGTTGTCTGTAGGGTTCCATTGTTGAAGCTGATTGTGCTATCCACGAACTGGATGCTGATGTGGGAATGTTCTAAAAAGAGTTTAATGGATGGCTGATGGTTGTTGAAGTTGTGGTGGAAATCTGTGAGGGAGTTTGTCATCTGTCCAGCAGAAGAAAATATCATTAATGTATCTCAGGTCTATCGTTGATTTCTGTGGTGTGTTTGTCCAGTAATTCTTCCTCAAGGTGGCCCATGAAGAGGTTGGCATACTGAGAAACCAGCGTAGTACCCCTGGATGTTCCCATGGTTTGAACAAAATTCTGCTTGTTGAATGTGAAGCTATTACGGGTGAGGATGAAATGGATGGGTTTGGCAACGTGTTAGGGGTGGATATCTGAGTGTTGTCCATGTCTTGTAGATATTTGAGGCAGGCGGTGATGATTTTATTGTGAGGGATATTGGTGCATAGGGAAGTGACATCTATGGTGACAAGGGCAGTGTGCTGAGGGAGGTGGTTAGTATTGCAGAATTTGTGGAGGAAGTTGTTTTGTGTTCTGGAAGAAGCTGCTGGTCGTTGGTGTGCTGAATGGTTTGAGGATTATCTCCATGAGTCCCAATATTCCTTCAGTAAGAGTGTGGTAGCCAGATACAACAGCTGTCTGGGTTCCCCTGTTTGAGTATCTTGGGAAGCATGTAGAAGGGCCCTGGGGTAAAGGACGAAGTTAGAATTTTTCTTAGAGTTGCTTGGGGAAGGATTTGATGATATCCTTAAGTTCCTGGGTAAACTGTGGTGTGGGGTCGTCCTTGCGTGTGTTTTTTTTATAGTAGGTAGTGTCAGAGTTCAGGTTAGCTTAATTAAATTCCAAGTGAATTAAACTAAACTGAATTAAGGCCACTTCAGTTCTGAATCAGAGCAACCACACCAGGTTTTAATGCAGTTTAACTAACACGCTTTAAATTTGTGCCTTCAGTTAATTCTGATTAACTTCCCTGAGTGTCCCCTTGTAGACAAACCCATAGAATACATCTGCGCTACAACAAAAGACCTGTGCCAGGCCAGCTGTCTCATGCTGGGTCTGCGAGGCTATAAAATTGTGGTGCAGTCATTCAGGCTTGGGCTAGCACCTGGGCTCCTTGACCCTGCTGTGAAGGGGGATCCATCCTCTGAAACTCAGTGCCTTCATTTTTTTTTATCGCCGTGTGGACACACCCTTAGATGCTTTTGAAAATTTTACTCTTCAGTAATAAAACAGGCACTGGGGCACCTAACAAAACCTTGTTTGTTTCTTTAGCTAATTAAGAGAATATATGTGGTTATTGGTATGTATAATAAAAATAAGCAAAGGAATGTCAAGAGGTGATCAGGAATAGAAGGAATAAATTACAAGACTTCAATGAGTAAAAGGTAAATAACAAAGAGGGAAAAGAGACTTGCAGATAACAGGTAGGGGAGAACTAATCCAGGGAGATCGTATCCTATCACTGACTAGTTTGTTTTTCTTGTTAGTAATTTAGGATTTTTGTTTTATGATAATAGAGAATTCAAAATATTAAATTTAATCTTTGGAAGACTTCACAGAGTGGTGTTGTGAAGTAGGGAATTTCAAGAGGGGAGATGGTGGATTGATACAATATTGTTGGTGAGCTGAAAAAGAGAAGGGTCATGGTAAGTGTCAGAGTTAACTTTTTAAAAATATTTGTCTTCCAGGAACCACTCTTTGCTGCTAGAGTGATATACGATCTCCTGTTCTTCTTTATGGTGATCATTATTGTCCTTAATCTGATTTTTGGTGTTATCATTGACACTTTTGCTGATTTAAGAAGTGAAAAGCAGAAGAAAGAAGAAATTTTGAAAACAACTTGCTTTATTTGTGGTAAGCATTTGCTTTAGAGCTAGCAGCTGATCCATCCCAACCCAAAGGTAGCTGTTGGCTAGCTTTCCCAGGAAGTTAGAAGGCTTTGGGAAACAAGAATCCTATAGTGTTGGAGACCCTCTCTGTCATCCTCAGCTACTACACCTATCCCTCTTTTCAGGATCTGCTGAAGCTCATCATTATCTCTTCTTAAACTAGAGAATCCTGATTTGAGAGCATCTTCTGTGTTGTCTTTGCTATGGGGAAGAGAATTTGTATTGGTTGGAGAGTTTGAGGAACTTGGCATAAGAAAAAGAGATTGGGAATAGGAGGATGCTGTTTATATACCACTCTTCTTAAGTATACTTGTTTCGTGTTTCACCTGTGTTTTAGACAACAGTTTTATGTTGGAGCATTAGATAAACTAAAATGGATCATGTTTCCAAAGATGCTGAATGGTTTCTTTAAAGCATCTGGTTTTGAATGCACTGAAGTGAAAATTTAAACTATTGAGGCTGTGAGGCCAAAGTGGTTAAATTACATGGCACTACATAAGTTACATAAATGTATATAGTGACGTATAAGTATCACTTAGAAGTTTGTTGTAAATTAGTTGCTATGCTTTGCATAACTTTATTTCAAAAAGAGGGTATTTAAAAGAGATGTAGCAAAAACTGTTTATTGCATATCACACTTAGCTAGCTTCACCATGACTTTCCTAGTATGTGTAATAAACCGAAATGGTACAATTCCTACTGAGCAGTGTTTGTCCATATAATACCCTTTCTAGGGAGTTTAATCCCTGTGACGCTGTTTATTCAAGAATATATTTAATTGTTAATGCATAAATACCCCAAACTGTATGTTCTCCTTCGAGTGATTGTTCATGTGCATTCCAAGCAGGTGTGTGCCTGCCGCATGCACGCCAGCCGGAAGATTTTCCCCTAGCAGTATACGTAGGGTCAGCTCAGGTGCCCCCTGGAATGGCACCACTACGGTGCCCAATATATGACTCTGGCGACCCTCCACCCACTCAGTTCCTTCTTACCTCCTGTGGCGGGTAGCTGGAACTTTGCTTGCTCCTGCAAAGCAGCCTTAGCAGTGTTCCCGTTGTGAATAGAGTTCATTTTTTGTAGTTAGTTGATAGTTCTCATTAAGTTTAGTTAGTTAGTCGGTTAGTTCAGGAGGAGGATCGGCCATTGGTGCTTTCCTCCTCTTCCTCTCCTAACGACGCAGTAGCGGGGACCTTGACGGCACCAGCCCTGGAGGACAATAGAGTTCTCCAGCAGCTTCTTAGGAGGGCAGCATAGAGCCTGGCCATCCCAGCAGAGGAGGTGGAGGTTGACGTGGACCCTGTGGTGGACATCCTCGCTCCTTCCGGGCTGTCCAGGGTCCCCCTACCCCTCATTAAGACAGTTGCAGACACCTCCCGCACCCTTTGGCTGGCCCCTAGTGCCAAGAGGACAGAGATATTACTTTGTGCCATCCAGGAGTCACAAACACCTGTACACTCGCCCTCCTCCGGACTCTCTCCTCAGTGCGGGTCCCCGTGGCGGCTATCTCGGCTTTCAACCCGAGTGCTGGAGGTTTCTCGGTCTTCGCTGACCCCTGGTCAGCCACTTCCTCAAGGTCCTGGGAGGCTGTTGCCACACGTACAACAACCTGTTCCTGCCTGGGATCTTAACCTTGTCCTCTCTGTCCATACGGGCCCTCCCTTCAAGCCTTTGGCCACATGCTCTCTTATTCCTGTCCTATAAGGTCGCGTTCCTGGTGGCTATCACCTTGGCCAGGCGGGTGTCAGAGTTCAGGGCCCTCACATCGGAGACCCCCCATACCGTTTTTCACAAGGACAAGGTCCAGCTCAGGCCATATCCAGCCTTTCTGCCCAAAGTGGTCTCTCCATTCCTTGTGGGCCAGGACATTCTTCTTCCCGTGTTCTACCCGAAGCCACATGCATCCAGCAGGGAGCGCAGGTTACGTTCTTTGGACATTCAACGAGCCCTGCCCATTCTGTATTGAAAGAACTAAGCCTTTCAGAAAGTCCATCCAGCTCTTTGTGGCAGTGGCTGACAGAATCATGGGCCTCCCTGTCTCGTCCCAGCATATTTCCTCTTGGATCACGTCCTGCATCCGCGAATCCGACGATCGGGCAAGAGTGCCTGCCCCTCCAATCACAGCCCACTCCACCAGGGCCCAAGCCTCGGTGGCGGCATTTGTGGTGTAAGTCCTTGCTCAGGAGATCTGTCGGGCTGCCACGTGGTCATCCATTCATATGTTCACGATGCACTACGCCATCACTCAGCAGGCCAGAGACAATGCGGCTTTTGGTAGCGCGGTGCCGCAGTTAGTAGCGGACTCCGACCCCACCACCTGAATTTGGCTTGTGAGTCACCTGCTTGGAATGCACATGAACAATCACTCGAAGAAGAAAAGACAGTTACCTTTTGTAACTGGTGTTTTTTGAGATGTGTTGTTCATGTCCATTCCAACACCTACCCTCCAGCTCCTCCGCTGGAGTAACGGCAAGAAAGAACTGAGAGGGTGTAGGGTCAGCAGGGCCATGTATTGGGCACCGTAGTGACATCACTCCAGGGAGCGCCTGAGCCTACCCGACAGATACTATTAGGGGAAAAACTTTCTGGCTGGCGTGCACGTGGCGCTCACACACCTGCTTGGAACGGACATGAACAACACTTCTCAAAGAGCACCCGCTACGAAAGATAACCGTCTCTTTCTTTCTACTAAGAGCTCACATTATGCAAGAGGTGCTAAACACTAATAGGGATGTGCGATCTCTCTTTTAGGTTTGGAAAGAGACAAGTTTGATAACAAGACAGTCACGTTTGAAGAGCATATTAAAGAAGAGCACAATATGTGGCATTACTTGTGCTTTATCGTGTTAGTAAAAGTAAAAGATTCGACAGAGTATACTGGACCAGAAAGTTATGTGGCAGAAATGATCAAGGTAAGATTGAAGCACTTTCCCCAAATCAGGTTAATTTATATGATCTATAGTTGTTTAGTACACACATATAGTCTGCATATTTGTGTAAGAATTTGAGGAACAGAAGACTTATCCTACCAAAACAGACTACCGTAATGCAGTATTTTACCTTCGAGAAATGTCCCCTTAATCAGAGAATATACCTAAAGCGTAAGGTAAAGTTAGAGATTTTTGTAAGGGGATTAACTCCAAAAAAAAACAACAAAAAACGGTTTTGCTGAATGGACTACTGACTGCACCTCATTGCAGGTTTCGATCCATGTATGGTAATTGATTGTACTAAAATTGTACAAGCAGTGAGGCTTGGGGGATTTTTGGATGTGTGTGCAGTGCAGTAATTACAGAATAGTCTGCATCTTCATACCTTGTGGTTTCTAAGCCTCTAAAATATTTGCATGAGTGCCAAGTGGATAGATGTAAATAGTAAAGTCTACCTAGTCTCTGTGGTTTAGACTGGTTGCCTAGGTTGAAGGGAAGACCATTCTGTTCTGAAAAGTAATGTACCATAGTTCAAAAGAGAACATTTTCACTTCAGGTTGGGAGAACGGTCTGTAATGTAACATGCGTGTCAAACCTGTCTCATAGCAAAGTATCCTGAACTGACCTCTAAGACCTGATGTCCTCTGAGTTTAGTTATTAAGTAATAAACCAAAATTAATATCTGCTCATTTGCAAAGCCTTTAGATGAGCAAATTAAATGCCTTGTCTTTGCCAAACTGAAGGCTCAGAGCCCCTGAAATTATGCCTTCTGCCTCTAAATTCTAATTAGAGATTTGTCTCCCTGCTCCTAACTGGTTAGCAATCTAAGAGTACATTTATTTATATTTCTTCACCTTCATAAATTAAGTTGTGTATAGACAGTGCCGTGTGACTTGTGGGCTCATTTATTTTTACAGTCCTTTTTCCGTAAAGGTTCAATGTACCTTTACATATAAACCCCACCAAGGACTCTCTGAGGTAGTATGTGTTACTTCAGGGTTACTGAAGTCTACAGCCTACTTCTGAATTTCTGCCTCGGTAATGAGGGCTTAAAGAAATCTTGTGAGCAATCACCTGATAGAGGATTAGCACACTGAGACAGCAGAGCACATCACTGCAGCTTTGAGACGGCTGCCTTGATTATATTGTTCCCTTCATTTAGCTTACTAAAATGTCTAGTATACAGACAGTGTTGGTTTTAAATTTTTTGGTCATAAAGGAGTGTGTTAATATATTATTTGGGGGTTGTTAACATTATTAAAAAGTCCTTAAATCTGATCACACCAGTTGCTGAGAAGCTGCACTGATCATTTGGCAAAATTCTAGCGTTTAATCTCCGGTTGTCAAAATGGTGGCAATGGTTTGTTTTACACCCAGGAAGCAGCAGTAGGTACAGTTTGGGAATAGCTGGACCATTTTAGAAGCCTAAGATTTGCTGTTTAATTACTGCTTTTTTAATCAAAATTTATTAAACTCAACCAGTAGTGGCAATAAGGCAGTTGTGGTGAAGTTCATTGTGATAACCCAGAAGCAAGAACAGAGCTTCCTTTGTCCTCTTTCCCTCCTGCTCTCCCCTCTGCCCCCATGAAAAAAAGAAAAGTGGAACTCTCTGCATGTATTGCTGTCTCAGCCTTATTTAAATATTTCAGTAAGAGGTAGTTGAGGTGTTGTAGGCATGACGGGGTGTGTGTGTATGTTTTGTTTAACACCAAACTTCTTTGTTTTCATCATCACAGAAACAAATTTAGGCGTGGCAGTGGGGGAAGCCTTTACAACATGCCCCTGATCGCAAGGTTTCAATTGATCCTGCTGGAAAGACTGATTTATTTTTTTTGTTTGTATTGGGAGCAGGTGACAATCTGAGATGCTCTTCCAAAGTCTCTGCTAATTTCACTGACAGATTTAGAAGGGACTTTTTCCCCCAATGTAAACAGACTGAAGGTGGCACTCTAACATCTTTACTAGTGATGCAAACTGGGTACTTTTGTTTCCAGAGGTTTCAATGTAGTATCAATGTGCAATAGAAATATTTACTCAGCTATATTACCTTGAACAGGAAGCAGGGATATGAGATTACAGATGCTAATCTACCTCAGAGATGTTTCACTCTCCTGCCCTAAGTCCCAACAGAATAGCTTTGGACAATTCTTGAGTTTGTCTTTCAGCAAGAGTTGAAATTTTGCACCTGCAATTTAGTATGTTTATTATTTCTACAGCACCATAGGTGTACATAGAACATTACACATACTGTTGTGAATCCACTACCTTGGAATTATATATGCTACCAACTCTTCAGTCAAGTCTAATGCTGGTTGGCCTTAACTTACAGTGAGTGCGTTTAAGCATCATGAATAATTCACTTTCTGCCAGTTACTGTATATTCAGACAATTTAGTTCCTTTAAGGATGACCTCATCTCTTGATGTGTTCTTAACTAAATATAATCTCTGTGTAAAGAGGTGTGAATGGCAATTTTGATGCTACACACTGTATTTGATACCAAGGAGTTAAATCTTGGTTATATAACATCTCTTGTAGCCTGCAAGAATTTGAGCCTTTTTTTTATCCCATCCTAATTGAGAACAAATCTATAAAGCACACTGAATAGATGTGGTACTACATAGCTTCATGTATAAAGGCTAATTCAATTACTACGCAATGTGCAGAAAAAAGTCAGCAGTTATACTTAGAAAACCAAATGTAAGATTTAAAAGGAAGGATTTAGAATACAAGCAGCTCTGCACAAATATGTATCAAATGTACCATATTAATTTTTAATCAGAGTGAGTTGATGGATTATGAAGTTCAGTTCATTGCCATATTTTTTTAACTTTAGTCTGTAATTGCTTTCATAAGGTTGTTCAAACATCCAAGAGAGGTCTTTTTCCATTATTTGTTGTTAGTGCCCAGGTTTAGAAAAAGTGATGCTGGAGTTCTGAGCTGTTCATCCATATACAAAGATTCTGTGCGGTAGTTTGATTGGTCTTGTAGCTAAAAATCAGGATTATTTTAGGAGATCTGTGTTCCAGTCCCATCACTGGTGTAAACTTTTTGCGTGAGCTCACTGTCTGTTTGCTCATCTGTAAAATGGGGAAAATGATCCCATACCTCAGCAATGAGGTTGTGAGATCCAGCATAATGGTTATAAAGCATTTTGAGATCATCTGATAGAAGCTGCTGGAGAAGTACAAACTGGAAAAATGAAATTGCTTGTTCTCTTTGATGTATAAATAAATCATCTGGTGTCCTGAAGTCATTATGTGATCACTGAAGGTGACGAGAGTTTTATCTAAGGAAAGGCTTGTTATAGACTTGAGGAGTCAGCACACAGTGAAGGAAACGTGGTATGGAGCAGACCGCCTTGTGAGTGCATTCTTGAATTGTTTTAAGGATGAATATTTAATAGTGCAGAAATTACCTAAAACAATGAGGAAATGGTTAGCGATGCTCCAAATGTACTTGAATTGTAAGTGTTATAAGCCCCTCCTTCCCCGCCCCGCCACCCTTAGGATCTAACTTCTGTGCATCTGGCTAAATCACTGCAGATGTTTGTTTAAGACAGATCAGTGCCTCTTCAAAAGCTTTTTTATCTAAAAAGTATGCTAATTGTGCAACAAGGCAGATAGTCCAGTGCTCCTTGTGTTTCCCTGGAACAAAGGCATAGTTCACTCATTGTATTGCTTTATAGTCATCAAGGAAAATCAGTTGATGTCTGAATAATAGGGATGGGGCAAGGCAGTGTTCACTTCTCCTGTTGGTCAGACATTGGAATCCATTCCACGCCCAAATGACTAATACAAACTTGGTGCAACTCCTTACAGATTGTCTTATCTACCCATTTTCTCAGTCTTAAAAGTTTGGTTGCTGCTTTTGCCTCCAGTTATTCTAGCAGTCTCATTAATACTAGCCCTGTCAGTATACCTATCTTTTGTGTGTCAGTCAACATCTGTCAAACTGCTGTTTTTAGGCATTTATAACTAGTCTGTACAAATTGGCCTTGCTCTGGAGTTTGAGGTACGTAGAACCTCAAATTTTCACTTTTCATTTGTGTGCTCACAAACCACTTTGTGCAACTTTTGTGCACTGTCACTTGTATGTGCAAATATTTGGTGTGCTCCTTTGCTCTCTTCTTCCAGGCACAAATGAACTTATGTATTTGAAGGCTTGTATGCATATTTGATTACTGTGAACATGTGTGTGTGTGTGTATATGAAAGAGAGCGAGCCTGCGATGTACACACAGATGCACATTTTATTTTAAAAAGGGCCTCCTTTTGAGCATTTTGCCCACAAAGCTTCCCTAAATAATGCTTATCGCTTCAATAGCATTTTTCATCTATAGGTGTCAAAGCACTGTACCAAGAAAGGTACGTTTCATTATCACTTTGACGGAAGGAGAAAATGAGGCATAATTCAGATGAACTGCCCAAGGTCACAGAGCAGGTCAGTGGAACGGTCAGGGATAGAACTAGGACTCTTGACTGCTAGTAGAATGCCCTGTCCATCCAGAAGTAAGCCATTCACAAATAGAAGTGATCAAGCCAGCATGCTAAAAACTGTGTCCCGACAGCAGCAGAAGGGGCTAATCACCCAAGTTGTGTACCTATCTGAGACACTAAACCTGCACTTGGGCAGCTAAGCCCTCCTGTTGGTAATGCTGCGAAGGTTCCACTTTCTGATTAGCACACTAGCTTTATCAGAACTAGTGTGGATATTTGTTCCCCAGCTGGGAATTTCACCCCCACTTTGAAGTGTAGGCCTATTCAAAGTGGGTTGAGGAACAGGGTATGTGCTTCAAGAGAGACAGCGGTAGAGGTGGGTAGTCAGAATCCAGTAAATCGTGTGACTACACAATAATGAGCTTGTGTCACCACTGACATACATATATATATATATATATATATATATATATATATATATATATATATAATTTCACTGATATAACTCTATTGGAGATTACTGAGATAACAAAGTAACACGAGCAAAAAAGAACAATAGATAATACAGCAGTAATCATGACCAGTATATTTAGAATTTGACTCCCTAAATCCTGTATTTGTGAGTGACTGAAATTATCTTTCTGAAACCCAACAACTATTATGTTTAAAACTGTGCTCATACATCATTTCCACCTGGAGATAATCTAGCTTGCACAGACAGTTAAAATAATTGTATATACAAACAGTCAGTTTAACATCTAACTAGCTATTTGCGCGCAAATTTGGGGAAGCTGCCCATGCAAATTAGGCGGATGCAATTGTTCACCTATAACTTTAGAGTTCTGTGCCTCAGTTTGGCTTAGTGTTTACAGTAGCATTTAATGTCCAATCACGAAAGGGAGGCTGGTGTTTGAATTAATTTTATTTGGTGGAGTCTTCCATGCAAAACATATCCCAAGATGCTTTAGAGAGTTAGCTAATGTAATTACATTGTTCGATAATAACTAATAGCAGTGGAAGTGAGGAGATAAAAGCTGTTTGGCAGAGGGCCACTGGCTGCTGTAAACAGCGTGTCGCAGGCATACTGGTCTTGAGCTTTGGTTTTAGCTAGTTAAGCTGTTTGTTCCATCATTAATTTGAGAGCTTGGGTGCACATCAGCAACTGCTGTGGAGGGAAGCAATTGCTCCACCTAATCATCCCCACAGAGGACTAATATATCCTGCCCTCTAGGAGACAAAAACGGTATGTGCCCTTCAGAGTGCTTCTGAGGGAACTACAGGTTGGCTTGTTTTGCTAGCACTTGGCTTCTCCCAGTTGATTATTTTTCTGTTTTCTGCAGTCGATCATGTAGGCCTGGGTTTCACCAGGGATCAGTTTTACAGTGATTCTGCTTCTTTGTTGGAGGGAACAAAGGAGGAATTGGGGTGGTTATTAGAAGAAGGAAGTCTTCCTCACAACTCTGTTCTATTAAACACAGAACATCCCCAAAGCAATCCTAGTCCAGGGAAAACACAACTATGATCATTTTGTTTAGTGCAGTGGTTCTCAAACTATTGTACTGGTGACCCCTTAGAACCCCTGGTTTAGTAGAACAACAACGTCAGTGCGAGTTGTATTTTCTCCCAATATTCATCTTCCACCCCACTCACTCTCCAGGAAGTGGGTCTTTTATATTCCACTCTGCTTCCTCTTTCACTCTCTCACCCTATTTTTTTGGGTAGAAGGGCTCAGCAATCAGTGCCATTGCAAGAATCAGCCTGTTAGAGGCATTTGAGATTGCCATGCTTTGACATCTCAAACAATAAACCCAGAGCTTCACCTTTGCCAAATACATGCCTATTCTTTGATAGGAAAAGAGATGTGAGGGGAATGGGGGAAAAAAGCCTAAATTCACGTCAATGTAAAGTTACATTTTTGTGTAGTACCCTAAACACTGACGGACCCCAAAGCACTTTGCGGATTGGGTGTGTGTGCTATATGGGAGCAACATCTTCTAGTTGTAGCCACCTCAGGGAAAGTTGACCGCAGCTCTTTAGCAGTGAGTGTTTTAACAAGAGCTCAGGAGAAAGTGTGGAAGAATAATGTTATATTGAATTTGAAACCAGTGGGAGAATTTAGGTAAAAAAAAAAAAAAAAAAGCTACTCAATTGGGAATTTGTCCAGAACTCCAGGACTAACATCCCTATTGTTGGGAATAGTGCTATGGATTTTAATGACCGTATCTGATTTATATCCCATTTACAAATTTGGCAGCACGGTACCTAATGCTCTGCTGAGGTATGGTTCAAAGTCTATTGGCTACATCCTCTGCTGGGGATGCACACCACCTGAGGATGTGATCTGCTCTCTGCAGTGCTCCTTCTACTAGACTAAATCTGAGATTAGAGAGCAACCTGCTGAGTCACCAGTACCACTTCCTCTAGTCCACAAAATGACCGTATACCACTTGACCCAGCATCACTTCAGAGACCAGCTGGTCTCTCTCACTGGATACATTTCACAAGAACTAGGTGGTTTTGTTACTATTAGCACATTGATGATTGTTGTTCTAATGTGATCTTAGAATCATAGAATATAAGGGCTGGAAGGGACCTCAAGAGGTCATCTAGTCTAGTCCCCTGCTCAGAGCAGGACCAATCCCCAACCAAGTCATCCCAGCCAGGGCTTTGTCAAGCCCAACCTTAAAAACCTCTGAGGAAGGAGGTTCCACCACCTCCCTAGGTAACCCATTCCAGTGCTTCACCACCCTCCTAGTGAAAAAGTTTTTCCTAATATCCAAGGGCAGCTGTTTGCAGTCTTTGACTAATTAATTCTTCCATTCAGCCCAGCTGTTCATGATATAATGTGTCCTGGTTTACTTAAATAATTTACCTCAAAACAACTAGAACTAGGTGGATGGAAAGGGTGGTGCTGTAATTTCTGAAGGAACAAGAGAATCTCCTTCATGCAATCCTACAGCAGCCCTTCATCATGATTTTTAAAACTGGATAGTGTTTGTCTGTAATGAAACTCTCTCACATGTGACATTTGTCAGCCTTTGGACTGTTTCGAAGATACAGCAGTGGTTATTTTTATATTCAAGTGCTTTCTTACTTTGCCTCTGGGAATAGTGTTCATATTTTGAGCTCTCTGTAGTTGCTTGCTTCATGTGAACAGAAAAGGTAGCTAATTACAAACCTACAGGAACAATGAAAAGTTAGTTTTCTTCTTCGATTGATTGCTCATGTGTATACGACAATAGGTGTGCGTGCTCGCTACATGCACTGGTGCCAGAAGTTTTTCCCGTAGCAGTACCCATAGGGAGGAGTGCTCCAGCACTCAGTGGCGCCTTCATAGTGCTGTATAAGGGGAGCTGCACGCTACCCCTACCCTCAGTTCCTTCTTGCTGCCAGTGAAGGTGCATTGGAACTACTCAGCTGCAGCTTTGTTGTAGGCCGTCTCCAGAACTGCTTGTTCATTTCAGTGTTAGTACCTGTTGTTAGTTAGCTGTTCAGTTAGTTAGAGCGAGTGAGTACTGACGGAACTGAGGCAGGTATCACCAGAGGCCCTTGTCTCGGAGGGGTTACCGCAGCCGGTCACAGCACGGATGTCGACGCCGTTCCCACTCGTATTCTCACCCCAAGACCCTGCCAAGGCATCTTCTCCGCAGCCCCAGGTGTCGATCGCCAGCATGACAGGTCCACCCGTCAGAGCAGCTGTTCCGCAATCGGCTACCAACAGTACTGGTCCTCCATGTCAAGATCACGGTCCCCTGGGTGGCGTCACTCCTGGCACCGCCGCTCCTCCCAGTCCCAGGACAGCAACATGTCGTTCGTCAGCCCGGCCTCCGTTCGTAGTCGCTTCCATGAGCAAACCAGGCTGAACAGCCAGGCCACCAGTGCTGCAACCAGTGCAGTGGCACTGGCCCCCATGGCCGGGCCAGTGGTACCAGTGGGCACCATGGCCCCCAACGCAGCCCTTGGTGGGGTTTCATTTGGTAGTTGGAGCCTCAGAGGGACCAGTGGTCTCCCTCTCCAGACCTCCGAGGAAGGGGTCGGTGGGACATACATCCTGGGTACTGTGACCAGAGATCGACCAAGTGATGGACCCTTCAGTGCCGACAGACACCCAGGGTACTGTACCGGCCTCCTCACCCTTCCCAGACTTTAGGGCCCACCAGGAACTTTTTAAAAAGGATGGCATCAAGCCTCCAACTCCAGGCAGAGGAAATAGAGGGAACCCTCAGACTCCCTGTTCAACGTGTTGTCCTCTTGGACACCGAGCAGGGTAGCGTTGCTTCTCCATGAAGGGGAGGTGAAAATTTCAAATGCCCTGTGGCAAACACTAGGATCATTGGCCCCCATCTCTAAGAGGGGCAGAATATAAGTACTTTGTACCTGCCAAGGAACACGAGTACCTATACACCCATCCGGGGCCCAACTCCCTGGTGGTCGGCTCGGGCAACCACAGAGGATAGCAGGGCCAGTCAGCCCCTACCCTGAAAAATAAAGATTCACTGAGGATGGACTCTTTAGGGAGAAATCTTTATTAGTCCTCGAGTTTTTAGTTGCGGGTGGCAAACCACTACTAGGTGCTCCTGGGTAGGTACGAATTCAATTTGTGGGGTTCCCTGCCCAAGTTCAAGGACTCCCTCCAGTAGTGTGATAGGAAAGAGTTTAAGGCACTGGTGGATGAGGGCACAGTGGCTGCCAGGGCAACCCTCCAAACAGCTTCGGATGCAGCGAACACAGCCACGTGGTCCATGGCCTCCATGGTGTCCATGAGAAGGGAGTCGTGGTTCCTGCTGTCTGGGCTGTCCAGTGAGGCACAGGCTGCCATGAAGGCTCTCTTGTTTGATGGCAAAGCACCGTTTGCAGAACATGCATAGCATGAGGGACTCCCGCATGACCCTCCAGACTCTGGGTCTCTATGTCCTGGGTCCAGCTAAATCTAAGTTTAAGCCACCCAGGCAACACTGGTATGGGACCCTCACGGGTCTGGCAGTTGATCCACTGTGGCTGTTGCCAGCACTGGGCCTGCGATCATCTCCCAAACCATGGATGATGCTGGGGTCAGCAGGGCTGTATTACATCCCGAGAGTTTGTGAACTTTCTACCTACCTCCATCAGATATAGCTTGGAATCACCTATTGTGGAATACACATGAGCAATCACTTGAAGAAGAAAGACAGTTACCTTTTCCATAACTGGTGTTCTTCGAGATGTGTTGCTCATGTCTATTCCACATCCTGCCCTCCTTTCCCACTGTCGGAGTTGTCTGGCAAGAAAGAACTGAGGGTGGGGGGAAGCACACAGCTCCCCTTGTACCGCGCCATGGAGGTGTCACTCCAGGGGGTGCTCTCCCCTACAGGTACTGTTAGGGGAAAAGCTTCCAGCACTGGTGCACATGGAGAGCATGCACACCTATTGTGGAATAGACATGAGCAACACATCTCAAAGAACACCAGTTACGGAAAAGTTAACTGTCTCTTTTTTAATGACGTTAGTTTGTTTTCACAGAAAGGCCAAGTGTGAGGAAGTGGGGGAACATTGCCTACGTTTTCAAAAATGGGAGGAATGGGAACTCCAAATGGAGGGAGTTGCATCTAGCCCATTACTAAAGGAAAAGTTAGTTTGATGTGAGGTGGAGAAAGAAATCAATGGGATTCTCTTTGTCATTCCATCTCACCCCACAAAAAACACATACATCATACTTTTCATTTTTAAAGCATTTTGCAATAGACCTATCTGTTTTATGGGCATGGTTTTTGAAATGGCATACTGCAGAAATTCCAGTGTTCTGCTTTTGCACTACTTGGAAGCCTTCAGACGGAAGGCTATAGCAGTGCAATTTGCTGGACAAACCGTATTGAATTAACCCTCACAATAGCCCTAGGAGGTGAGTAGGTCTTATGCCCAATATTCAGATGAGTAAATAGAGGCCCCGAGTTGTAGTAATGATTTCCCCAAGGCCACATGGCACATCAGTGGCAGAGCTGAGGCTAGAACCCAAATTTCAGTGCCTCTGTATCACGTTTCCTTTTGAAAACATGATTCTTGAGGAACGTGATTACTCCATCTTTAATTTATCAAAGGGTACCTTCTTTCTGCCCATTTTAACCATTGGACAGGTTTTTAACTGAGGTTGCATTAGAAACCTTTCTTAGAACAGACTTTCAGTGGAAGCAGGGAAAAGCACCCGTTTCTCAGAATGCATTACATCTGCATCATGCACTACGGCTTCCTCTTTTTTTTTATATTTCCAATCATGGACATTTCAAGAGGCTGGTCAACGTCGCCCCCATGTCTGAGATTGTAATGATATTTACTTTACAGGGACTTTTCCAACTTTACCTAGAAAAGAGCTAATCTGAAACCCAGCATTGTGGTTAGCCAACTTCCGTCAGTGGCTTTAGTCAGCTCGCCTGTTTAAACAGAGGAAGCTGCTACTGTGACGGGAAGAGGGAGCTGATTGCACAGCCAGGATCGTGATGCTTCGGCTTGTAGGAGGACCACAGCAGACAGTACATAACAACATTGGTATGCAGGACACCAATAGTAACGGGTGGTGGCTGTGGAGGCAGGGAAACAATTAGGAGTGAAACTTTAAGTTTATGGCTCACTTAGTGTAATTTAAAAAAATACCAAAACATGTAAGGCTGTGTCTTTAGAGAGACCTTGGTGCTTTGCTTAAAGTTCAGCAGAAACTAGATCATCACGATAAACCTTTTCTTCAACTTTGAATAGAATTTTTCTGTGCGAACAGGATCCTGCTGAGAGATGCACAGGCTTTGGGATCATGACACGGGGATAGACTGCAGTACTTACAGACCCAGCAGGCTTGTCTGCAAATGACCTTCAAACATTTCCCTTTTCGTTTTTGATTCCGTATTTCATCCTCTTATTTTAAGGCTTTAGTGTTTTTGTCACACAGACACACACAGACACACCCCAAAATTCCAGATGTCCTTATTCCCTTGCTTCTTTTTGTGGTGCTGGTTGTATTTTTAAAAACAAAATTAAACTCATTCTGTTTTCTTTTAAGGTGGAATGGAGGAGGTTAGAACTGTGTATGTATGTACACATATTGGCTATTATGCCGTTAGCTCCTTAGTTTAGTAAAGGAGGTCTAGACAATTTATTGAGCTAAAAATGGGGGGGGGGGAGGGATGGTAAGTGAAAGGGCCCATCCAGCTTGCAGCCACTATGTTTCACTGCATTATTTTGTCCCTTTGATCCTTCCCTGCTTGATACGTGGCTACCCCTTCAGCCAGACTTCTATTTGACTGGGCATTTCAGTTCAGTTACAGCTGGATGTTACCAGGTAAACTTTGAGTGTTGGTCAGACATACAAGCCATGTATAATGAAGCAGCAGTGAAGTGATTAAGCTATCCAAAATTGATTGGCAACCTACCACATACAGTCTTGTGGTAAAAATACCCCATAAACAAAATTCCTGCATAGCTTGTTAGCCTTTAGCAGGGATTTTTAAACTTTTCATAATAGTTACTAATAGTACCCGCTCTTATACAGTGCTCTTCATTCACAGATCTCAAAGTACTGTACAAATGCAATCAATAGCATTATCCCCTTTTGCTATTGAGGGGAAACTGAGCCATGGAGGTGACGTGACTTGCCCAAGGTCACCCAGCAGCTAGTGGCAGCTCTGAACCACCTTAATACCAGTACCGTGAACCCCAAATTGCTAAAATGCCATATCCCCCAAACTCGTGATACCTTGCAAAAATGATACATTTTGGATTATTTTTATTTGCTGTCTGTTATCCATTAGGATAGGGGTCGGCAACCTTTCAGAAGTGGTGTGCCGAGTCTTTATTTATTCACTCTAATTTAAGGTTTCACATGCCAGTAATACATTTTAACATTTTTAGAAGGTCTCTTTCTATAAGTCTATAATATAGAACTACACTATTGTTTTATGTAAAGTAAATAAGGTTTTTAAAATGTTTAAGAAGCTTCATTTAAAATTAAATTAAAATGCAGAGCCCCCCTGACTGGTGGCCAGGACCCGGACAGTGTGAGTGCCACTGAAAATCAGCTCGCATGCCGCCTTCGGCACTCGTGCCATAAGTTGCCTACCCCTGCATTAGGATACCTGGAGGTCCTGTTTTCAGTTCTTCTCCATAACTATGAGAACTAGAGTTTTTTGCTTGGATATTTTTTTCTTTTTTGGTAAGTGAAACTTGAAATTCTTGTGGTGTTTACTTGCCTCCAGGAGTTGGGGCTTTAAGAAAACCACCAAATATCACAAGGCTAAAATCATGAAAGTTGGCAACACTCTCATCCTGTGTGTTCTCCTGGATCAATTTTTCTACCTATTTGATTACTTCCTTTTTCCCTAGTGATCAAATTACATCACCATTGCAACTATAGTAATTGCTTGTACTGCAAAAAATTTCAACCAACATTTCTCAATTTTCAGTTGGGGCAGTATTTGAGCGTTTTCACTAGAAAAAAATTTCTCCAGAAACCAAGCACTTTTGTGAGAAGTCATTTTTTTCCTGTCAAATAGTTTTGACAACGTTTTCCACAGCCCTAGTTCTCAAACACAACCATTCAAGGCCACATCTAGCATGTTCATCTTGACTATGTGCTTTGAAAAGGTCTCTCTCATAATGGGAGGCTGTAGTAATAAGGAAGCCAAAGGGATGTACTATGGATGTCTCTGCAAAGCAGTATTTATTTTTTTTAATTTTTTCCCTTGTGAAGCAGGTTTGGATTAAGCAGCCAACTTAGAGCTCAGTTACAGCCGTTCAAGGAAGAATCCCTGCATATCTGTGATGGGAGGCTGGATGTCAGTGGGCTCCAGAATTCTGACAGCTGATTTCTAACACTGGTTAATGAATCGTCAAGTATTAACTGGCCAGTTTGTAGTAGAGGACTCATATATTGTGGTGGAATATACCTGTTCTTAAGGGTGAAGGAGTACATTGGCAGGAAAGGAGAAACATAGGCTACAAAACCTTTATCCCTCTTACTCTGCAATGCCGTCCTATCTCTCCAGTGATGAAACTCTGTGGTGAGGCAGTTCTAGAAACCTCCCAACAAGGTGCAAATAAAACTGAAAGTTTGAACTCTTAAGAGCTTGTGACTGAATAATATCCTTGTGTGCTGAAGATTTGCACAGGCACACATGCACAGTTTTGTCCTTGTCTAGCAATAATCATGTCCTTGTGTCTGAATTCCAGGAAAGAAACCTTGATTGGTTCCCTAGGATGCGCGCCATGTCACTTGTAAGCAGCGATTCTGAAGGAGAACAGAATGAACTCAGGAACTTGCAGGAAAAGCTAGAATCTACCATGAAGCTGGTAACCAACCTCTCTGGCCAGCTGTCGGAGCTTAAAGATCAGGTAAAGAAGTTCTAGTGAAACACAGTTGCACTGAGGGGGATTAGTCACTGATAAATTTCAGTTGGATGGAGAGCCCTGGGACCTTCCCAAACATTTGGAAAATTAGGGGAATTTACAATCGCTTGCTGTAAAGCTGGGGGATAGAAAGACATTTTGCATTAAAGAGTTTTTTGTAAAATCTGGATTGATCTGTATTGGGAATCGGATGTTTGTAATTTATCTGACTATACAGACGATGTGCAGAACTCTTTGTTCACTACCACAGTGAACTAGCTCGTTTAGAAGAATCACCAATCCAAATTCCAGTCATACAGCCAACCGGCCTGTCCAGTTCTAACAGAACCGAACATTTTCCAGTGTATCCATCTTTTGAAAAGTAAAACTTGTCTGAAAAACCAAATCAGATTCATATTGTGAGCTGTGTATGTCGTCATTTCTTACCCTAAATCATGAAAATCCCCCTAAATCATGAGAAGATCTTATACGACACTGCCCATTGCCTTGTATAGTAAAGATTACTAACTGCAACTTCAGTTTTGAGTCAGCGTTACTCAGCAGACTTTGTTGTAAAACGCTGACTTCAAATTGACAATAACACTACAGTGAGAATGTGAGGATTTGAATGTTAACTTTTGTTCTAGATCCTTCCTTTACATAGTTATTGCAATGGATCTTAAACATTTATGGTTATGTTTCTTTTAGAAACATTACTCTTTCCTGTGACTGTGTGGCCTGGCAAACAATAAATATTTTATTATGGATAACATCCCAAGGTGAAATGCAAATTGTATAGAAAGTTACCTTTGATGAAATTTTTACTGTAGTGGATTTTACTGTATTCTGGTCTTGGTGTGTATGTTTGTGTTTTGTTGGAAGTCTTTACACTGCAGAAATATCCTCAAGCTCTTATAAGAACAACAAGGAGTCTGATGGCACCTTAAAGACTAACAGATTTATTTGGGCATAAGCTTTTGTGGGTAAAAGACCACTTCTTCAGATGCATGGAGTGAAAAGTACAGATGTAGGCATTATATACTGACACATGAAGAGAAGGGAGTTACCTCACAAGTGGAGAACCAGTGTTGACAGGGCCAATTGGATCAGGGTGAATGTGGTCCACTCCCAATAATTGATGAGGAGGTGTCAATTCCAGGAGAGGCAAAGCTGCATTTGTAGTGAGCCAGCCACTCCCAGTCACTATTCAGGCCCAAATTAATGGTGTTAAATTTGCAAATGAATTTTAGTTCTGCAGTTTCTCTTTGAAGTTTTGTTTCTTAGTTTTTTTTTTTTCAAATATGGCTACTTTTAAATCTGTTATAGAACTCAGTCCAGAAAGACTGAAGTGTTCTACTGGCTTTTGTACGTTACCATTCCTGATTTGTGTCCATTTATTCTTTTACGTAGAGATTGCCCGGTTTGGCCAATGTACATGGCAGAGGGGCATTGCTGGCACATGATGGCATATATAACATTAGTAGACATAGAGGTGAATGAGCCCCTGATGGTATGGCTCATGTGGTTGGGTCCTCTGGTGTTGCTAGAGTAGATGTGGGGGACAGAGTAGACAACAAGGTTTGCTACAGGGATTGGTTCCTGGGTTAGTGTTTCTGTGGTGTGGTATGTAATTTTGGTGAGTATTTGCTTCAGGTTGTGGGGCTGTCTGTAAGTGAGGACTGGTCTGTCTCCCAAGATCTGTGAGAGTAAGGGATCATTTTTCAGGATAGGTTGTAGATCCTTGATGATGCGCTGGAGAGGTTTTAGCTGGGGGCTGTATGTGATGGCCAGTTTTCCTTTATGGGTGCTGTCCTGTAGTAGGTGATGAGTGAGTACTCATCTCACTGTTTCCTCACCTCCCTAGGTGTGGGTATTGTAGTTTTAAGAACGCTTGATAAAGATCTTGTAGGTGTTTGTCTCTGTCTGAGAGAGTGGAGCAAATTAGGTTGTATCTTCAGGCTTGGCAAACTCTTATGTAACCTAGCGACCACTCTCTTACTGTTACATACTAGAGGTACTTGTGGCTATGTCATCCATATGTATGTGGCAGCAAAGAAGTCAGCTCCAGCACTTAACCACAGGCTTCCAAAAAGGGAATCTGATGATTTACCTGTACTTCTGAATATTGCCCTAAAATAGCTTTTATTTGGTTTCCAACAGCAACATCCCTGTGAAGAAGAACTGAAGGCGTGTCCCAAGCAACATGGTTCTCTATTCCCATTTTCCTCTCTTTAAATGGACACGGACCCTCAAAGAATCCTTTAAATATTTATTTCACCAATGTCTCTTTCCTTTTTACATTATACTTCCTGTAGGCCTACAAATGGGAAATCTTGGCCCACATGGCAAAAATCCATGTTTTGGAGGGATACCCACTGGAGCCGCTGCTCTCATGAGATCAGAATAGTTCAATTATAGGTGCTTCTTTACTATTTACTATTAACAGCAGAAGCAGCTTGGGGGAGGTTCTTTTGGACCATATTCATCTCAGAGCTGGGCCTCCCAAGTGCAAAGCCCTTTTCCATTTTGTGCTTCATGTGTTCAGCTGAAGATAAAAAAGGAAGAAATGCTTTGGCTTGTCTGAAATTTTATATGGCACAAAATGATTAGTTATACAGTTTTGAACAATAATCTGAACCAGAAGAATATGCCAACACCTTAACTGGGTTTATAGATGTATGCATTGGGTAAAATTCTTTGCTAACTTGTCCATCCTGGAATTCCAGAGCAGTTGATGGAGTTGCACAGGCTATAAGGAGTCACTGAACG
Source organism: Dermatemys mawii (assembly GCA_007922305.1). Lineage (NCBI taxonomy): Eukaryota > Metazoa > Chordata > Testudines > Dermatemydidae > Dermatemys > Dermatemys mawii. The sequence goes on along the minus strand of ML677372.1, from coordinate 14,696,661 downwards.
TGGCTCATGATCTTTTCAACTTTAGATTTTTTCCTACTGTAAAATGGTTGACAACTTTCTCCAATACGCTAAACTGATTGGTTGTTACCACTGAGCCTCTTCTGAGGGATGTTTCTATTATTGTAATTCCCATTTTAAACTGGGATTAGTTCCACTTTGAATTAAATGAGCTGTACCATGCTGCAGGTAGCAACTGTTATTGTCCAAACCTAATCTATATTAGAAACAGAACGTTATCCTTCCGGAGATAATAGTTCACTAAAGACAAATACTTCGTGCCTGGCCCAAATCTTTAATCAGCAAATCTTAACGGGCAAAATTCCTGTTGTTCAGGTCTCCATGCATTGATGTTAGAGTTACCACTGAAGATTTTATGGTGCCTGGGACATAAGCTTGCCAGCAGGCTGGCTAGGAAAAACGTATGCAACTGAACACAGAGTATGAATGTTGCTGCTTTTTAACTGAATTATTTTATTATACGCTTGCTTTGTAGTTTCAAAGTAGTACACTGTGCAAGCAGGATGAGAAAACCCAGCCAAGAAATCTACTCTCATGAGTGCGTTGTCTGTGCTAGTAAATTTACATTGATAAAGTAGTTGGTCTTTGCAAGAGGGTATTGGCCGAGATGCTCATTGTCCTTTTCTTCGGCTAGGGGCTCTGCTCTTTGGGTGGTGCGTTTGTCAGGTTAATGCAGGGATAGTCAATAGGTGGACCGTGGGCCAAATCCAGACTGCCAGATGCTTCTGAATGTATTACCATACAGTAATACTCTTAGTACAGTAGTCTAATAAATTTTCACTTGGTGCCAAATGTATATTTTCACCAGTCAATAATTTTGCAGCTAAGTCACATCTCCTTTTAACCTCGTGCTTGATGGAACCATTGGCACTGATCAAATTTCCTAAGTATATGTAAGATTCTACATGTTCTATCAACACTTTATCTATTATTCCTTTTCCAAGATGCAACCACTTTTTTATCTGAGCATTTATTGTAAGTCCAAGTCAACTGCAACAGTTTTCCAAAGTATCCAAGATAGCGAAGAATATTAGCAGCTCAAATGTGTCTGCCTGTTGCACATCATCTGCATACGTTTACAGATTTAACTCTAGATCATTCAATCTCTAACCCTCCAACTCGTCTAACATTTAGTGTCCCGTTGAAGAACATGATGAAAAGTAATGGTGGTTCCATGCCCTCTTGTCTTTAACCACACATTGACTTACCCCAGTTGCTTAATTTTTTTCACCAGTTCTTATAGCACTGCAGAAGCCTTCATAAATAGCTTCTATAATTGCAATTATCTTATCTGGAGCACCAGGATTTTGCTACCTTCCATACTGTTTCTCTTCAAACCAAATCCCCTCCTATCTATGCCTTAATATACTCATTGGGTAGCTGCCTTGCCCCTTTGCCTGGAAACAATTATCTTAAATGTGATGTAGGTCTTCCTGTAGAGGGTCTGACTCATATGCACTGTAGTCAATGGGATTCTTTCCATCGATTTCAATGGATCATGCCCCAAATGTATGTATTTGTAAACCTTGCAACTTTCCACTGCCCAAGCACTAAGAACCTTCCCTTGTTCTTTGTGAAAATGAGCTTTTACATACCTACTGCAAAGGCAGAAAAGGAAATCAGCTTCATTAATGTGATAGCTCTTAGGAATTCCCCTAAGTACTGTCATTGAGATAACCCTACTTAAGTTGCAGGATGCTCCAATTATGAGACAAACCCAGTACATCTTTGCATCGTATTAGGAAGAACGGTCTCCAGAAAGAGGAGCTAGCTCAGGGATTGTTCTGAATCAAATAAAGGGCAAATCTTTCATTCATTTGCGATCCTACACATTTCTGGGGATTGTAACTGTCATTAAAACTGAAATTGTGCATATCCACTTTGAAAATGCCTTTGAAATAAAATAAAATAATGCACCAGGAACTATTGAAAATCTGATCCTTTTTAATTCATTACTGTACATGAGTATGAAGCACTTGCAAAAAGGCATTAAAGCAACAAGCTACAAAAGTGACTCATTCTCCAGTTCAGTGTAATGATCAAGACAAAAATTGCTCCATGGGGTCTTTAACACTTCCAAATTCCGTAGTAGAACAATGTGATTCTGCATCTAGGTTTCGAAGTGGTAGTCAGGTTAGTCTGTATCAGTAAAAACAATGAAGAGGCCTTGTGGCACCTTAGAGACTAACAAATTTATTTGGGCATAAGCATGGACTCCTCGTTGTTTTTAATCTAGGTTTCATTTTGTTTTCAACTTGCATTTAGTCATCTTATGCTTTTCTTAAAAAAAAAAATTCCTCCTGTTAACTAAACTTATATCAAAATTTAGCATTCTGTTTAACTGCTATCCTTTCTTCATTAGTTTACCATTGTGTGTGCCTTCTTCATATGTAATTATTGGAATCCAATTGCTACTCAAACCCTTGCCCCCTTTGAAAGCATATGTTTTATTAATTTGTGCAGTGGAAATAACATAATCATGGAAATAAAACCTACAAATAAGTGTTCTCTGTTTGTATTAAGTAGTTAATTATATTTAAAAAACGCACAGACTTCAAACTCCATATAGCTTTAGGAAATCTAGGGGATAGAGTAGGGGAACTGAGCTAGGACCTTTGGTGTGACGCTGAGAAAAACACAGCCTGATTCAGTTCCATTTGAATCAGTGTCCTTCCGTGAAAGTTAGATTTTAACTTTTACCCATTGGCTAAAGGAGCATATTTACAGATATGTACATCATAGAGGTAATTAGATTAATTAATGGTGTTTAAAATGCTTTTCAGTCCTCTAATGAAAGGTAGTAGCAAAAGGATCATTCTGAAGATTGTTCACGGTAATTCAGTCTGGTTGACTCATCTTGCCATGGCAAACTCCAAACTTAATTATTCAATGCCTGACCTTAGAAAGGGAGGATTTATTCAGTCTCCGAATGTATCGATTTTATGCAAATCTGTTCAAGTGTGTTTACTGGTAGAGAGCTAAAAATGCAAACAGGCTATCTGTTACCTTGGCATTGATTTACTCTCCCTATCAATTATGTTAGTCAATATTTGGAGTGAAATGTCCCCAAAACAAACAATTACACTGATTAGTAACCTTAGGTCCTTGCATGAATATAGACAGGATAGAAAAGGCACTATTTGGATCAAATGAATTCCAAGCCAAAACAAGGGCCAATAACAATTCATATGAGATGAAAAATGGTGGAAATTCACATTGTAGCTCAACGTTTTAATGAAAAGTTATTGTATAAGCTGTATCTGGTTCAGAGGTTACGTTGTGGTAGAGCGGGAGCAATATCTAGAGACTGGTTTCTTCCAACTTGCTATTCAATGTAAATATTTATTATATTAAAGTAACTCCTAAAACCGAACAGGAGGAGTATTGTGATGCATGGTAGCCTGGCTCCATTAATCTTCAAGTCTCAGTATGCTCTGAAGAAGCAATAAAAATGGAACAAGATTGTCGCCCTTTTGTGTGTGTTGACCAAGTAATGCCATGGGGGATGAGCAGTAAGAAGGTTGGGTCTCAGCACTTCACTGTAGCTCTTGGAATTTGCAGCCATTGTGATGGTCACGTGATGGAGGCTGAACAGCCCCTATGTTATCAAAGGAAGAATCATCTGGTGTTGGACGGGAGCTGGGGAGCCTGAGTTCTACTCCCTGCCAAAGATTTCCTGTATGACTTTAGGCCAGTCACTTCAGGCCTGCTATTCAGAAGTGAAAATCAGACCCTCGGAGTATGTCTGCACTGTGATTAAAAATCCACGGCTGGCCTGTGTCGGCTGACTTGGACTTGCAGGGCTCTGACTAAGGGGTCTGTTTAATTGCAGTGCACAATGTTTGGCCTGCACCTGAATCCTGTGAGCCCAAGTCAGCTGACACAGCCACCTGTGGGTTTTTAATTGCAGTGTAAACACACCCTATATCTCTTTCTGCTTCAGTTTCTGTAACACGGAGATACTTACCTACTTCACAGGGGTCATGTGAGGATAAATTCATTAACATTCATGAAATGCTCATATACTAGGATGAAGGGGACCACAGAAATGCCAGTGTTACTGATTAAATTGGTGTGTGGTTCTCTTGGTCTTTCAGTTCTTAGCAGATTTCTAACAAGATGTTGGGAGGGGCTGAACACAAAGAAACAAGGAGTTTTTCATGCCAGTAAGGTGGCCCTTCAAAGAACACTTTTTTTGCAAAACAGTTTCCGTCATCTCTGAATACTTAGTCACATGAGCAAGATCACAGATATCTCTGCTGGGCTCACAAAACAGGGGCTATAATTGCCTTTTAGTGTATTCATGTTTGGCATAGCAGCCGGAAGTGCATTATTTGTAGAAAGTGGGTTTCAGAATAAACCCTAACCACAAGTACAGCAATGGTTCATTCTGTGAGCTGACGTACAGGAAGTGTCTCGGTTTAATGAGCAAACTTTTTAATTTTCCAGATGACAGAACAGAGGAAGCAGAAACAGCGTATTGGTCTCCTAGGACATCCTCCTCCCGTGAATGTGAACCCACAGCAACCAGCATAAATCAAAAGGGTCGCATATCCCTCTCAAAACAACATGAATAATGCTAAACAAGAGTTCAGATTCAACCACTAAGGCTGCTTCTATGTATGATTAGTTCCTTTTGTAAATACCCTGTTTTTATATGTATGTATATGACTGCTACTATAAAAATCTGGGCAAATGTATTGTAATTAGATCTTGTTGGCATGTGATTGGGGGTTATACTTGTGCCAAAAGTATGAAAATTGCCTTTTATTGGAAGGACCATAGAGACCCCTTGAATTGCACTTGAAAAGGATTGACTAAAAAGTATGTGACTTGTATTTTGTATTTAAAAACTAGAAGAGCTAGTATTTATGTTTTTATACAATTGTGCAATATTAAATATGCAATCACAATATACTGGTAACTCCTGAACATCCTAAAGGGAGGGAGTGAGTGCACATCTGTGAATCTGGTGTGTTAGTACAATGTAATAAATAGTTTAAAATTACAGGTGTAAATGAGGGTGCTGCCAAACTGTATTCCTGGTGTTTCATACCCCTGGGCATTTTTGTACCATGCATGTAAATATCCTGAGATGCCATATTTGGCTGCCTCTTCCTCCCAGGGTTAATACTGGGAATCTGAGCTGTTAAATTGGTATACATTTAAAAAAAAAATTGGTTCTTGAATATTCTTTGGAAGCCTCCAGATTGAGGTGTGTTTCAAATGATTATTTCTTAAATACAGGGGGCCACAGAAGCTCAACTGTTAGTTTTTGAAGAATTCAACAAATTTCTTAAAGGGAACTTTTTATGCAAAATTAAGTTTGGGATGAAAATACACTGCTGGTAAATCAGTGTAATTTCTTAGAGTTTTGTGCCATACCATTTAGAATCCATAAATGATGGTTTCTAAATTTAACATTCCCCATGTAGCCTTTTCTTTTTTTTGTTTGTTCATTAGAGACGTACATTCCCACCCAGGAGTTTTAACAAACATGCATGCACCATTGAAGTATGAACTATCCTATTTTAGGACTTGTCGTTGAGCACTGACATAGGTAGTACTTATGAAAGAGCCTCTTGTTTGGGGTTGAGTTTGTGTTTTCCCTCCATTTGGTCGCTTTTGTTCCTGGTATGAAAAATATGAAAGGAACCTTTTTTTTTTTTTTTAATATCCATCACTTAGTTTTGTACATGGACCTCGTTTTACAATAGCTGAAATTCCTCTGCAATAGTGTCTAAAAAAAACAGCAGAGTTATGGATGGAGAACTACAAAAGTTTGTAAATGCACAAATAGAAGTATTTAAATAAATGATGCAGAACAATACTGTCCAGTTGACGGACTGCTGGTAATTTGTTCCCTAGAATTGTATTAGTTCTACCTGTTGTCCTAATTCATATTCCTTTTATTAGGCTAACCTTCCTCTACATGAAAACCACATGATTGGTAGCTAGAATACTTTAAAAGGCAAGAATTTTCTTAGAATGCTGAAATGAACCATGGGGCGGGGCGGGATGACCTTTTATTAACAGAGCAAATAATTGGCCTTTGACAGTGGAAGCTACAATGTTCTTATAAACCACTCTGGGGATGGTTCTCAAGCTTTTATGATGGATACCTTAGTTCAGAGGCTCTTCATCAGAGCAAGGATAGGGAGCTGATGTCCCATGAGTTGTGCTGCCCACCACGTGCAAGCTGAAACCTGCAGCAGAGCTTAAAACACACACCAAACCCAAGCACGGTGCTCTCAAGAGCAATCACTACAGATCAGAGTGCACACACTTGACTGGAAGGTAGCAGGAACTACCTGTGGTGCAATAACAGGTTCTTAATGTGGTAAAAAGGTACAACTGTCTGCAAAGGGTAGGAACCACTGCTCAAAGTCATAATGAAATGTCAGACAATTTGCAGTTACCTGGGGGTGGGGGGAGAAGAGGGAGGAAATCCTGATTAATACCACTGTAACCAGAAATATTTTTGACTTGAAATTTGTAAAATTCTCAATTATAGCAACTGCTTCATTTTACTTTCTGCCCTTCATTCTCCCCTCCCCTCAAAAATTAACACTGTCCTACTAAAACTATTTTCTTGAAATGTTTAGTTTTGCAAATGAGCACATGATATGCACCAAGTCTTTTGGTACTTTGGTATTTATTGCTTTAGTGAATATTCCATTCAGTAATATTTGTCATTCTCCCTCACATCGCCACTGGATCAATCAATGAAAGAATCAAGTTAGTCTTCCTTTCCTGAATTTCTTTGTGGCTTGTGTTTCTTAGTCTCACACTTCTCCTGTGTGGGAGAGAGAGAAAGAGAAGGGAAAAAGTCCCCTCCTTCAAGTCAGGGGCAAAATTCCCATTGACTTCAATGGTGCTGAATCTTGGCCATAACAATGACTGGAGCTTCTAGGCATTACCACAGTACAAATTAATAGAAATGGGACTAAAAAAAACTCCCAGCTCCAATCACAGCCACGTTTAAGGGGATTCTGGTTCCTGATTCAAACTTTGCAGATCATGCCTACTATACTTCATAAAGAGACAAATTGAGAACCTTTATTAAAGTGCAACATTTATGTGCTGTTGATCTTTTGTATCCAAGGAAAGCTGATTGTGTAACTTACTAGAGAAAAGCTAAAGTACTATTTGCATATCATGGACTGTAAATTATAAGGAAAAATTCCTCCAGCTCTAAAAACAGGTGCCATCAATGCTTTTAACTCAAGATGCTTGATCATATCTTTAGTCCAGGATTCAGTGTTGGGATCCAAGAGGGAGAATGACAACTTCAAGACTCTTACACATACCTCTATATATTAGAAGATATATGAGGCTCTTGCTGTCTAGCTCAGGGGTGGGCAAACATTTTGGCCTGAGGGCCATATTGGGGTTGCAAAATTGTATGGAGGACTGAGTAGGGAAGGCTGTGCCTCCCCAAACAGCCTGGTCCCACTCCTTCTCTGACCCCCTCACACTTCCCACCCCTGACTGCCCCCCTCAGCGCTCCTAACCCATCCAACCCCCCTGCTCCTTGTCCCCTGACTGCCCCTCCAGAGACCCCCACATCCCAACCACTCCCCTCTCGGGGACCCCAACCTTATATAAGCCCCCCCTGCTCCTTGTCCCTGACCATCTCCTCCAGAGAACCCCCCTGCCCCAACAACTCCCCTGGGACCCCACCCCCATCCAACCTCCCTGTTCCTTGTCCCCTGAACACACCCTCCCAAGACCCTCCTACCCAACCCCCCCACCCCACCCCAACCTCTATCCACCACCCCACACCCCCAGCAGACTCCGGGATTCCCACACCCCATACAACCCCACCTGCCCCCCAGGACTCCCTGCCTTTTATGCAACCTCCTGGCTCCGGCCCCCTTACCCAGTGCTGGCATCAGCTGTTTTGCTGCCCTAGGCGGCAAAGCAAAAAAAAAAAATGAATTGCCACCAGCGGTTCAAAGCCCTGGCCACCAAAATGCAGACAAAAGGTGCGGCGCACTGCCCCGAATATGGACAGCTCACCGCTCCCAATGTTCCTTAAAAGCCGCCCTGCAAATCCTGCCGCCCTAGGTCGCCTAGTGCTTGCGTCGGCCCTGCCCTTACCATGCCCCTCAGCAGCATGTCTAGCAGCTGCGTAAGCCAGACATGCTGCCCCTGCCCCCACAGAGTGCTGCCCACGCAGCACGCTGAGGCTCCAGGGGATGGGGAAAGCCGGGGGGGGGGGGAGCGGGACCGGCAGCAGCATCCCCTGCCGGGAGCTCGGGGCCAGGCAGGACAGTCCCATGGGCCGTAGTTTGGCCACCCCGGTCTAGCTCATAAATATTTTTCTAACAGTATGATAAACCTTTCTAAAGACAGATCTGAAATGAACCAACATCCAGTATATGAAATCCTGGCTAAAGTGTGGAGCTGGTATGTAATTTTTTAACTCAGTGGAATAACTTAACAGCAAAAGATAACTTCCAGAAACAAAACTAGGACTGCCAAACCACAGCCCTGATGTGAGTACAGAAGTAAAGGACAGAGACTCGGCCTTCTTTCTTGACGGGTATAAGGCCGAGCCTAATGTTTCTCCTCAATGAGTAAATAATATGAGCCTCACAACTGACTCTCCATCTCACTGAGTGGTAGGTAATTGAAGGAGGGAGAAGGAAGATGCTGTTTAAAACTTTAAATAGTTCAATAGCAGTTTATATATATATTTTATTTAGGACATTAGGTGACACCAGACTTTCTAAGAACCTCCTAAGTATTTTTCAAACATATTAAAAAAAACAACTTCTTCCCCCTACTCAAGCTATAGGAGAAATAGCTAGACTAGTTTTATAGGAGTTCCATTTTGTTTGTGTGTGGACAACTTAATGAGGGAAAACCAAGAAGAAGTTGCAACCTACTCCCCTCAACCTCTGTGAGAAGCAAGTATTAAGCTCTCTACCTCACTTTCCATAGCTGAAAAGTAAGTGACTTGATGCATCTTACAAAGGGAAGTTAATTAAAAAATTAAGAACTCCCAAGTTCTAATCTGCCTCCCAGTCCTATATGCACACAACATATCTCAGATTCACAGGACTTTTAAAATATGGGGGTATAATTATTTGTCTTAAAATATCTTTATTTGTGGCTAACCTGAACGTGTCCTGAAGAGGAACAAAGAATCTGCTAGTTTTACTAATAATGGAAAGTTATAGAGGAGAAGTATCTCCAATTATTTTTCACTTTGCATCAATGGCTGAATTGCTGGCTGAGAATTTTCTTCACTAATGAAGCAGGTGACATGCTAATCAAGACAATGCAAAAATGTTTAGAAAATATAGTTGTAATGCAATGGTCCTATGATTGCTACAAAGACAGTCTAGACTTGTCATCATTTTACAGCAAATTGGTATAGAACAGGACAAAGAAACTTGGATTACGGTCTGTGTGCTCACTGCAGGGAGACTTAATAGAATTTGTGTGATGGATACCTTGTTATATAATGGAGTCTTGATTGATACTTTGTCAGTCAAGTCATAATATAGCTCCACATAACAATTCAACTTGTCTCCAAGACTGGGAAATGCTCCTACACACATACTTAATAGGTTTTTTTTAAAAAATTGCCTATTGTATTTTTGAACAAGAGAAACTTATTGGAGTACTTTTCCTTTTATGTTTAAAAGATAAGCATCTGAAGACACTGCCTTGTTTTCTCTATTCCATGGTCCTACTAACAATTCTTTAATTTTTCCAGACACTTATAACATGCCTAAAATATTACATAAAATGACTAATGCACAAAATGTATCACCTGCAAAAATGTCCACAATGAGCATTAAAAGTAACTGCAGCAGTATGACACATGGAAACTTTGAAGATTCTAACGCTGAATTTATTTTTTAAAATGAGACTATGTTGTTTAGATCATCATGGGACTGGTTTCCTAAACTCTGCAGTGTATACACCTTAACTTGTTTATTTCCTGACTTTTATGTGCTTAAATGTGCAACCTTAATGCTTAACATCAAGTATTTGCATTTACAAATGAAATGACCATATTGTTAATCTTTTAAAGATATGACTGATACCAAATCATGATAGGATCATTCTTAGAGTAGAAATAGTACAAATACAAAACTGACATTTATATTAGTGAAATAAGTGCTAAACATTGCAGGGAGGTGAGAGATCTGATATTTTTTTAACTACCTTATCCAGTTTTCTTCAGATTCAATATTATAATTCAATAAATGTCAAACATGTCTAAAAGTAAACTGAACTGTGTTCTTGTCCCATGCCGAAATACAAAGCTGATTTGTTTTTAGCAACTAGCAAAGATGCTGGAAAACCCCTATAAAGATTTCATTTTAAACAAAAAGTACCAAAAACTCCACCAGTTTTGCATCACAAAGTAGTGGTTAAAGTAAAGATTTGAGTATAGCAGCATGTTTGTGGTTTTTGTGGGTGGATGGATCTCAGAATGATTATCAATCTTTCAAAGGGGAGATCTGCATGTCATCTCTGCATATGACAAGCAAAATCTATAGTGACAAATATCTTTCCAACAGTAGTCTACAACATTAGCCACATAACCATGTTGCTATACCCGATACTCATCATGTCAGCACTTGGAGTATAAACCCCCTTTTTTCAGACACTTATAACTAATAGTGAGATAAACTTAGAAAGGAAAATCAAGTATGGAAATGATATTAAAGCTGCAATCAAACGGCACCACAAACATGCTTAGTTATGTAAGATTAAAATTGTGATACGTGTATAAGGGACACTAAACAAAATAGTTGCATTAATTTATTTACCCTACTTTTATGATGTTCTCATGGGGGCTTGCGGCACTCTTCTCTGTAGTATCTGAGTATGACGACACACTGATGCTTGGAAGTTAAATTGCATCACACTGTAAGGAAAAAGAAAACTAAAACCACTTGAATAATTATGCCAAATCAAAGGAAGTCTCAAGCAATTTAAATGCAGTCACAATCCCAGGATGGTAGCTATTGTATGTGTGGAAACAAACTAACAGCTGGTAAAATCTCCATAGAAGTATGTTCTCCTCCTCTCCACCCCAAAAAACCCCCACAACCACACAAGCAAGAACACCAGAACTTAGTTCAAACCAGCTTTTACATTTGAACAGCCATCATCTGTCAGATCCGTCCTTAAAATTCACTCCTACCTCTTTATCATTCCATCACCCATTACAGTATCTCTCCGATCCTATATGCTCCCACTCTGGCACCTGGTCCATTTTTTTTTTCTGTTTAGGGAAAAAATGTTCAGTGCAACAATCTCATTGAGGGATTGATTCTGCACTGTTCTCCCATGTTAAGCAGTACTTACTCATTGGCAATGGGACCACTTCCATGGGTAAGTACTACTTTCTGCTAAGGAAAGGGTGCAGAATCCAGGCCCTTTGATTGTTAACTTCTTCCTGCAGAGATTTTTCGTCTTGTCTGTTTCCGCCAGTGGCGCTATACAAACAAATATGCAGGGCAACAAATGTTAACTAACCATCCCACTCTCCTATGTATTAATTTTTTTAAAACCAAGTATAGTGCCTATAGCTTACATTGCAGTCTGAATCTTAAGTAATATAGTGGAAATAATACAGCTGTGAATTCCATTAACCTTTGTGTTTTCCCATTTGTTTTTACATCATGGTCTTTAGATGAGACTTGCTGAAATATAATCCATTATCTCTATAGGAAACTATTTATGTATAGTATGAATGACAGAAGTAACAATGTATTTACAAATCATACTGCAGAAAATGATCTCTCTCAGGGTTCTATTGTGGCTGACAAGTTCATAAATGTAGTTTTATTTAAACATAATACAGATTTAATCAACATGCAATTCATAAATGTAAAGGGACCATTATGATCATCTAGTAACTTTCTGCATAATATAAGCCATAGAATGTCACCTAATGATTCCTGCATCAAGTCTGATTACGTGTAATTGAACCATCCCATACCTTTCAGAAAGACGTCCAATTCTGGTTTAACAATTCCACGTCATGGAGAATTTACTACAACCCTTTGTATTCTGTTTAAATGGTTAATTTATCTCACTCTTAAAAATGTACGTCTTATTTCCCATCGGAATTTTTCTAACCAACTTCCAGCCATTGAATCTCATTATGCAATTGTCTGCTAGATTATATAACATCTAGTATCAAAGCTTTTCTCCCTGTGGAAGTACAATATTTTGTATAAAACCATTTAGGCTGTGTCCCCTTGGGCAAACCATTTGGTTAAATAAAATAAAAGATTCATCTTAACAATATTCTACAGAAAGGACATGTTCTCTCCTCAATTAAACACCCATCCTCACCCTAAGTATGCGTAGTCTGAATTGTGATAAAAAATGATGAGCTGATTTTTAAAATAACTAGAAAACTGTAGGAGTATCACACACCATCTCTAACAAGAGCTGTGGAGGGGCAGATTTAAGAAGAGCTAATGACAATATGTTAACACAGATTAAAACCTTGTGTGGGTCTCTGAATAGGTGTTACAAAGTGGAAAAATAAACGGGCAACAATGTAAATTTTCCAGCCCTAAATGAGGAGATGCAGTATATGAAACAGTAGCATAGAGACACAGCTAGACAAAATTAATCAGCACAATTTGGAGGAAAGTCCTATTCTGTCTATACCATGGTTGCGAAGAAGTACATTAAAGTTTGTCCAGTAGTATCATACTCCCACCTGTCTGAAAATGCATAACTAACCACTAAAGGCAAGCATATGGCCAAAGTCCTCATCTGCTGGACCTTCCCTTGGGCTCAATCTTATTTGAAATTAATATTTAAATAGGCTAAAATATAACCTGGTGTTAACTACTTCTAGGCCCTTCAGTTATATTATATAGATTTCCACAGGACAGACCTTTGTCTCATGTATGAGTAGGAGCTAGATGTGGTATTACCATCTCCTGAAAAAAAAAATACCCACTGTCATTTAAAAACTAGTTCTCCTAGGTTGGCCAACAAAATGATGGAGGTCAACCGTTACTTGATACTCAGAAAAAGACAGCTCCTCGGTCCTCAAGACATTATGTTTACGATCTCTATTATATGTTAAATTCAGCAGCCTCATCCTGCAGAATAGGCTATGCTGTACACAGCTGGTGACCCGACTGATAGTTAACTTAACCGATGTACATCATTACTGCTGCTATACATGACTCTTGCTATGCTTAATTATATTAGGGTCATACATTACATCATTTCTGGATTGCACGTCATAAAATGCCGCTAAAAATCAAAATAGAAACAATTGCAAGTCATTAGCCTAGTCCTGCTTGAAGAAACATGCGACGATCCTTTAACGCACATGCTGGTATGTGCATGAGTATTCCTCTGAGTCTATCTAACAAAGGAAAAAGGCCTTTCGTGCTCTGTTCAGGGCTGTGAAGCTGTAACATGCTGTTAAGGTGTTCATGAGGTTGCCCCTGTGTAAGAACACAGCCCATCAATGTAAAGCCTGCCACCTGACCATTGTACTCAGGGGCCCTGTTTGGCTGGCTTTTGTAGACTAATTGCCACTGACCCCGTGACAATGAAGTAATAACGTGTGTCACTTCTAGATCAGATAAATGCTAGTCATTTTATAACCACTACTACACACGCTACTGAGAAACAGACAGGAAACAACAAAAAGCCCCACAACCAGTGCAACATAAACTCCAAGCCTTAACTGGAATGCTCATTATTTTTTTCCCCCTGGTACTCACTACTTATGGAGTAACAAAGCCTTGTTGGCCTTCTGTTAGGTATACCTTACTTTTCAAACATTTTGTTCTATAGTGAGTCAAAACTCAACATAGCTTAGAGTTCCTAATTTGGAGGGAGGGGAGGAAATCAAACTGGCAGAAAATCTGTTCTTGGGGAAAGGAGCATAGGGTATAGAAATACCAGCATAGTTGATCACGGGATGGCGAACCGCGACGAGTGGGAGCTGCGATCGGCGAACCGCCAGGTAAACAAACCGGCAGGGCCCGCTAAGAGTGCTTACCCTGCAGTCCCGCATGCCAAGGTTGCCGATCCCTGCCCTAGAGAGAGCGCGTCATACTCATCCTTTTTTACATACACTGAATTTTTGTATTCTCACTTTCCTAGTGTTGTTCTGTGTCATTGCACCCTATAATCCTTTATGGAAATATGCTTATGAATGTAAATACGACATAACTGAAATATGTTTTATGCTATATATGCCATGTAACATATCTCTGCAAAAGTTATGATCTACTGAATATATTCATCCTATTTGTATGTATGTATCATTTTCGTATTCAAAGTTATAAATATTGGATGTGTACTGGTTTGATTTTAAGGAGCCTTAGAAAGGCATTTGGGCAGCTTCTTTAGAAAGGAATGTGCAAGTTCAGTGCCCAATCAAGAAACACTTAACGGACAATGGAGCTTGGAAGGCTCCAATCCACATAAGAGGTTCAACTGAGGACATTCAAGGTAGCATGTGAACAATGGCTGATACGTATAAGTTCTGAGTCATGCATGGACAGGTGACATCTTTATGTGACTCCAAAACTCCATCTTATAGCTGGGATTTTACATAGGGGGAAGGAGGGGTGTCCATCCACAAGAGAAAGTCTATTTAAACCCTTGGGAGACCCCATTTTGTCTTCACTTGGCTCAAAGGATAGCCTTTCCACCCCCCCAAAGGATACCTGGAACAAAGGACAGTAATCACAGGAGTGTGAGTGATTGCTGGACCCAGACTAGAAGTAGGCTAGTCTGTAAAAGAGTCTTATTAGAACATCTCTGAGGGTGAGATTGTATCTGTATTCAGCTTCTTACTGTATTAGGTTTAGACTTGTGTGTTTTATTTTGGTTGGTAATTCACTTTGTTCTGTCTGTTATCACCTGGAACCACTTAAATCCTACTTTTTGTATTTAATAAAATCACTTTTTACTTATTAATTAACCCAGAGTATGTACTAATACTGGGGGAGGGGCAAACAGCTGTGCTTATTTATCAGTGTTATAGAGGGTGAACAATTTATGAGTTTATCCTGTATAAGCTTTATACAGGATCAAACGGATTTATTTGGGGTTTGGACTCCATTGGGAACTGGGCATCTGGGTGCTAGAGATAGGAACACTTCCAAAGCTGTTTTCAATTAAACCTGCAGTTTTGGGGGGATGTGGTTCAGACTTGGGTTTGGGTTTGTAACAGGCTAGCATGTCTGGCTCAAACTGGCAAGGTTCGGGAGTCCCAAGCTGGCAGGGAAAACCGGGTAGAAGTAGTCTCAGCACATCAGTTGACAGCCCCAAGGAGGTTTCTGTAATCCAACTCATCACATGTTCTTTATTAGTATTTTAACTCATCTGGAAGATGATGGGGATTACTCACATGAAGGTGTGCACACACAAAGCTCATGCTGAATTTCAACAAATCGTTCCAGAAAAAATATGTAGTTAGCATCTCTTCTTCTTGGGTAAGCCACTAGCACATAAGCTGCCAATTGTAGTTTAAGAAAACATAGTTAATGTGTGAAGGTAGCAGTCAGGATGAATTAAATTAATGCCAAGAAACTTAAATTCATGTAAAAAGGTCCACTGATGTTATGGGACTACTGTAATGAAACATTTTAAAAGAAAAAAAATTCTAAAGTTAGAATTCTCCTGCCTCAAAAAGCTTCCTTGAAGTTTTTAGACACGACAAAGCATTCAAAACAAAACATTCTGTCCTAAACTAGCTTAATTATACACAACTTTTTAAAACGCCTCTAATATCATGGGTAAAAACCAAACTGATTGCAACTTTACCAGCTGTATTTACTTTATTCATTCTTGTATTTTAAATGGGACAAACAGGTTTTTATGCAGGCTAATGCAATGTGAAGTAGCAACTTAAAGAATTGGCTCTCCCACAACTACTCCTGAGGGAATTCTGCATGGCAGAGACGAACACAGGCCACTGACTGCATTGAAGTGGGCGATCACTCTGAAGTCCCCACCTTCCCCGGTACAGAAACCTGGGCGTGAGGCTGCATCTGACCCTGACACAGCGCAAGGGCTGGGCCTGTGCTAGAAACACCCTAGGGCCCTGCTCCTCTGTGCCCGGTGCACTAGGTGTGGGTGGGCAGGCTCAGCCTAACAGGATCCAAGCGTGGAGGGGCTTAGTGGGGATCCAGGGGTGGGGTGAGAGGTTTCGGTGCAGGGCAATCTCAGTGGGAGCTCTGGATGCACAGGGGCTCATTGTGGAGTTCCGAATGCAGGGACAATGGGACTCTGCAGGGGATCCAGAGAAAGGTGGGTAGGGCTCAGCAGAAGGCATCTGGGTGTAGGGAGGTGGGGCTCGGCAGGGAGGTCTGGATATGGAGGAGTCTACGTGCTGGGGGAGTGGGGCATGATGGGGTTGGGGTCTAGGTGCACTGCTTGGGGATCAGTAAGGTGGAGGTCCGGGTGTTGGGGGGAGGGCTCGTCAGAGGGGTCCAGCTGTGGGGGTAGGGCTTGTCAGGGTGAGGGTTCAATGGGCCTACTTAACAGGGGAGCCCCAGCTGTTGCTGACAGGAAGCCACGTTGAAGGCCTTGAGCGCTGGCCAACCACGCTCTATAAACTTCTGAACCCTTGTTATCTCTCAAGGTCTTGTAGTAAGCTTAAGCACTGGAAAACCACAGGCACGTTTGTCCCTCTAGCTGTCCACGAGGTAGCCATGAGGAGAGCTCTTCTTTCACCAGCTATCACAATGAAGTAAACAAGCCTATTTATCACTGTCATATACGCCTTACAGCACGTTTGTACTTAATAAAAGCGGCAAGCTGGGACTTTCCCAGGTCGCCTCCTTCCGCAAGCTGTCTCCGTCTGTTTCTTCCCGACACCACGTCCCCAGCTCTTGCTCCCCATCCCCTTACTCCCACATTCCCCTTCCCCTGCTCTATTCCACCCGTCCTCCTTCCCCACTGCCTCGTGCCCTGCCCACAACCCTCCCCGCATCCCTTTACTAAGCCCCACCAGCAGCACTCACTGCTGCACAGAAAACACAAAGCACACAGAACGGGGCTTACAACTGGCACTAAGACCCAAGAGGCGGTGTTAGCAAGCAAGCGGAGACAAGGCAGACTCCTTCAGCTGGGCAGCTCTGTGCGTGCAGAAATGGGGAGGCGAGGGCATGTGGCAGTGGCATGTAACTCAGTGTACTAGCCCCCCTCCCCTCGCCTAATCTCTGGATGGGAGAAATCTCCCCCAAAAAACTGCACCCACACAACTGCCCTTTGCTTCCCTGCAATCTGCTGCAGGGAAGCACAGGAATTCTATGGGGGTGGGAGGAAGCATTTTCTGTGGGCACGCGGTCACATAGAATCCCCCCTGGGAGTACACAACAGGGCCAGCTCTTCCCAGAGATGAAACAATGTTAGAAAGACCCTCAAAGGTCAGTCCCCTCAAAGTTCCTTCCTTTATTGAGTTGACAAGGTAAACCCGTCCATGCAAAAAACAGCTTTAATAACTCTTAATAATTATTTGGAAAGGGGAAAATGGACAATGACCCCACTCTCAAGCTCCCTTGATCTTGTAATCATGTGAAAATGTTTAAGCAGGGGCTGGGGGTGGGAATCTCTCCCCTTTTGACCTGGCAAAGTATATACTTGCATTAGGATATGGCCAATGAAATTGCTATTTATTTCATTTGATTTGTACTGCCTATCACCTTTCCCTCACTATTGAAACACCAAGCAAGAGTATGTTTAAAATACAAGGCATAACATTAGTTTCTAGGACTGACATTTAGTTTATCCTGCAGGAAAATTAATCATGTGACCTGTACCTATTTGTATTTACTTAAAAGATTAAACAGCCTTTTGTTACAGGATAATGCTGAGATACTTACAGAACTGTGGCAGTGAAGCAAAGGCATTTGTTCTTTTCTTTCAAAAAGAAAAAAAAAGACATTAATCATGCACTGGTGTTAAATTATGACTGTACCTATTAAACTAAGTTACTCTAGCAACTGGAGCAAATATCTATGACTAGTGTGGATTGTATCTAATGGAAGCTGGTCCCCTTGTTGTTATACTGTACTAATGCACAAAAATTCCTAAATGGGCTATGTGCTGGACAAAGCCATCGGAAGTCAGAGGCATGCCAAGTAGGTGCAGCAGCATATAATGAAGTGCTGGAGAGCAGCCTAAATAACAGACTGTTGCTTTTCCTAAGAGTTTAAGGAGGGTTCTTGTTGATTTTTAAATATTGCAAACTTTACAGTGTAACTGACCAACTTTTGAGTTTTAACTTTTTTTATATGAACAATAAAATATGACAGTCTGTCATTATAGTGGTCATAACATTTGTATACTATGCAAATGTATGCTTGGGGCATTCGGAAAGAAGATAGGCCTGTCTACTTGAAATGTCGAATGTGCTTCTTGAAATATATGATTAATTTGTTTAGTAACAGGTGGCCTAAACACTTCTAATACATTTTTTTAGAAATACCATACATTACAAAACAACCCATCTCCCTCAATTGTGCTCAGAATATTATGAATTAAAACTGGATTTTGTTTACTATTCTATATATAACATGCACTCACAGAGCTTGTTGCTGGATGTGTTGATTTAACAAAGTCACAACCAAACACTTCCACCTCTTTACACTTTTGGTAAAATCATTCTATAGTTTAACTCACTGTATAATTCTAAGTTCAGCTTTATTTTTTCTCACCTGATAGTAAAAGATAAGCTAACAGAAAAAAACCTATTAGAGAGGCCCGAGAAGTCCGTTCTAATCTGAAGTTACCTGCTTAGTTTCTCCCAAAAAAAGTCTGTTTGCAAGAGGTCATCTGAAATTTGTTTGTGATTCTTTGCTACAAAGGCTAACCACATCCTGGCACAACAAACATTGTTTGATAAACAGACAGTACACACAAACTTGCTGTCAGTCCAGCTGTTTTTTCTGAGTCTACACTTGAACTGCCCCTATGACTTTTTCCAGATAACAGAAGTTTGATTTACACAACACTGTGCAAGTGCCTGGGTGTGGTCCACCTTTCTCTAGAATTACACTGAATTTGCAGTAAGTTCTTGCATTAAGCTATGAAAATAGTAACTGGTAGAGAAAAGTGAGGTTTGGGTCAACGAATGCACGTAGACTTTTTCCTCTAGGCATAAGGAAGCAAAAAGAGTGCATTAAACAGATTTTAAAAAAATATGTCACAGGAATAACCTCCAAAGAGGCTGTCTGGGGCCCAGTTTTGTGTCGTGTGTGCACCTGTAATGCCAACAGACACCAGTCATGAGCGGACAGCATCAAACCTGGACATCAGGAGCTTGATGCATGAGCCTCTAAAGCAGGGGTCAGCAACCCTTCAGAAGTGGTGTGCCGAGTCTTCATTTATTCACTCTAATTTAAGGTTTTGCATGCCAGTAATATATGTTAATGTTTTTAGAACATCTCTAAGTCTTTACTTTACATACAACAATAGTTTAGTTATATTTTAAATAAGATTTTCAAAATGTTTAAGAAGCTTAATTGAAAATTAAAATGCAGAGCCCCTCGGACCTGTGGCCAGGACCCGGGCAGTATGAGTGCCACTGAAAATCAGCTTGCATGCTGCCTTCGGCATGCGTGCCATAGGTTGCCTACCCCTCCTCTAAAGCATGAGCTAAAACATACTCTTTGCTAAGGCTGTAGAGCAGCCTCATTTAACTCTCTCTCAGTGGTCTTGGTGCTACTAGACGGGACAGAACACCACACCCAGAAGGTGTGCGATTTTACACACTCAGAACTCCCACTGCAGTTTAACAGGCAACATTAGTAGTCAAGGAATGAAGACCTGCAGTTGCAGCAGATGAGAACAGCACACATATATCATGAGTCCAACATAGTTTCTTTCCCAATCACAAATTGAACTAAATGAACAGTGCTATTATTCAAAATAAAATTCAAATTCAAAATAAAATAAAAAGCCATAGACTTTGTACAACAGGCTAGAACAGGAACCCACCATATTGTATCTATCAACGTGTTCTGCCAGGAAAAGTAGTAAGCAAAATCGCAAGGATTTTAATACAGGGGATTACATAAATTCAAGAGCAAGCTATCAGAAATGCTTGTGCCTTCTTATTTTAAAGTGACATTGGAGGAAAAAAACCCAATGAAGGGAGATAATTATTGTGTCTGGAGAACTTACAGTGTTTTATAGATGCAATGTTCCTAATTAAGTCTCCCATGCTGTATTTTTGCAGGCTCAATCCTGGATTTGCAGGATTGAGCCAGATCTGGAAAGACCACTCTACGAGGCTTAGTTCAATGCTATCAACAATGTTCAATGTTCAATGCTATCAACCATGGTCTCTCTGGTTCGCGCAATGGTCTTGAGAAGACGATCAGACGATCCACTTTTAATTTTAAGATTAAGATGATGCATACCATACTTTCCATATTTTTTCCACTCTTTCACAGGGAGAGGTCATAAGCTTATTGAGGGGGAGTGCAGACACACCCCTAATTTACTTAGTCTGCAAGCAGCAAAAATGACTTAATGCAGCCAGAAAAGCAAGCCCAGTTCTGTGCTGGAGCTGCTCTCAGTGCCTTCGAGTTGGACACAGGGGAATCAGTGCATGTGGAGATGTATTTTCCTCTCAAAGCATGTTGCTGGTGGTGCTCAGGGAACCTGGAAAATCCCCAGGCAGCATGTGAGAGGGTGAGTTCCAAGTACACACTGGGGTTTGGGGTTCCTGAAGGAGAGCATGGGAAAAAGACACAGACACAGGAGTAGGGGGGACAATGGAAAAGGGAAGTCGCATATGCACTGAGCGAAACAAAGAAAATGGACAGATCCCCAAACAGAAAAGGGCCTGGGGGGGCCAAAACAGGGGCCACACACACAGGAAGTGGGATGGGGGGGACACACAGGAGATGGGGGCCCCTCACACAGGAAGATGTGTGTGGAGGGTACAAACTTGAGACAGGGCCCCCACAGGAACGTGCGCATGGCAGGGACACACTGGATATGCCCCCCACAGGCAGGGGCACATGAAGGGGATACACTAGAGATGCCCCCCCAGGAAGGGGCACATGGAGGGGACACACTGGAGATGCCCCCACAGGCAGGGGCACATGGAGGGGACACACTGGAGATGCCCTCACAGGCAGGGGCGCATGGAGGGGACACACTAGAGAGGGGGGCTCCCCCCAGGAAGGGGTGCATGGAGGAGACACACTGGAGATGGGAGGCCCCACGGGAAAGGGTGCATGTAAGGGACACACTGGAGATACCCCTCAGGAAGGGGCGCATGGAAGGGACACAACGCTGACGGGGGGGCCCCATAGGGAAGGACGCATTGAGGGGACACACACAGGCAGGGGCGGGGAGGAGCAGCAGTCCAGGCCACGGGATGCGTCTAGGGAGGCGGGTTTGGCTCCGGGCAGCCCGCCCGCAGGCGTGGGGGAGGCGGCCGGGCTCCATGCGCGCCACCCCCGCCTTCCCCTGGGAGCCCCGGCGCTGCCCGGGCGGCTGAAAGAGGCGGGAGCCCGAGCAGCGCCCGGCCCCTTTCACCTTCCCCTCAGCCAGACAGGCCGGGCCGCCGCCTGCTCGCCCCCGACTCCTTCCCGCCCTGCCCAGAGCCCGCCCCCGCGGGCCGGCGCGGGGGGGACGGGGGCGAACGAGACAGCGAAGCTCGCCCAGCCCCCGGGGCGCGCCCGGGCCCACCGTCACCCTCGCTCCCAGGTAGCCATGGGAAGCCGAGCAGGGCGGCACGGCGGGCCCCGCGGGCGCGTCACGGTCTGTCTGGCTTTCCCTGCCCACGGGCGAGCTTCCCGCTCCCGGCGCTGCCTGACCCCAGCCAGCCCTGGCTCCCGCCCCGCGGCCTGTGCTGTGCAGCCTGCTGGGGTGGCGCTGACTGTCCTTTTATTCGCAGCCAGGCTTTAGAGACCGGCCATAAGTGACAAACGAAACAAAACCAGCCAGGGGGGGGCCTGGGACCAGCCCTTGCTCGTCTCTGCCCACGTTCCTGTGAACCCCCCCCGCCCCTCTGAGCAGCCAGTGCCCCCAGCTGGATCAGTGTCACGTTGGGACTGTGAAGTGAGTGATGGCCCCTTCGACAGAGAGATTAATAACCACGAAATGGTTTGGGTTGGCTGGCTACTGGCCAGGTGTTATTTAGAGTCACCTCACAGTGTTTTTCTCAGCAGTAATCCTGGTCCCTCGTGACAAACCACTTGGCCTTCAGGCTACTAGTTCATCCCCTGGGGACCCATATTACCTCTGAGAAAAACACCCCGTCAGGCTGCTTCTTGTTTGCTGTTACAGCTGCAAGGTGTTTGAAAAGTGAAGTTTTACAGAGGTTATGATTTAAATGAACAGAGACAACAGGCTGAGCAGGGTTGGCGGTTTCTGTGCTTAGTCGTCGTCTGGCAGCCACATCTTCTAAAGTAGATTTTTTTGTATACTTTGAAGTAAATTAATATCGTGTGTTTATATAGTGCTCTTCGCCACAAAGGACCCACAAAACATTTAAGACCTGTACAAAGAGCAAAAAGCAGATGGTTCTTTCCCCAATGAGCTAACAATCTATGTAAGAGACGAGATGGGTAGTGCCAGAGGGACAGGTACAAGGAAACAATAAGACAATATTGGTCTGTGTGGTAGGCAGTGATCTCAGCACACCAGTGGTGTAACAGTTGCCAAGAGAGTTTTAAGGTGGGATTAGGAGATAATGAGGTAGGTTTGTGGATGTATTGTGGAGGGGCAGCAAGGGAGGACACAAAGAAAATGTTGGAAAATGTGGCTTGGGGTGATGGAGGCTGGCGTGCACATTTTGATAGTGAGAGATGATAAATAGGGTGAGGCTAGGCAGTGATGGGTCTTAAAAGTGAACACAAGGACCTTATGTTTGCTGTAATAGAGGAGGGATGCAAAGAAAGGGTGACTTTGGTCAAAGAAATGGGCTAAGCAAATAATTTTTGTAGCAACAGTCTGAATGGGTGTGAGCAGGGCAAGATCACATTTCTCAAAACCAGAGAAAATGACCGTTGCAATAATTGAGACACTGATATGAGTACCTAGATAAAGGTTTAAGCTTGTGGATGGGTAGGGAAGACTGTAGTGTAGGAATGCTATGCCAAAAAAATCTGCAGGAGTTAAAAGTAGCCTGGATGAAAGGATCTAGAGATAGGTCTGAGTTGAATATAACACCCAGCCCAGGTTGCAGGCCAGAGTGACAAACTGGATGGTGATGTTGTCCACAGTGATTGCAAAAGGAGGCAGTAGAGAGCACTTGAGGGAAGGGAGATTAAGAGCTGATGGCTGGACATCCTTGAGGAGATGTCAGAGAGAGACAGGCCACGATTTTAATACGGCCAGAAGGAGATAGTTCTGGAGACGAAAGGTAGATTTGTGAGTCATCAGCAAAGTTGATGGAAGTTGAATTTGTGTTTTCTGTTGAGCTTGCCCAGTGATAAGGTGTAGCGGGAAAAGAGAAGGGGAAGAAGGGCAGAGAGAGTCCTGTGAGACAGAAAGTTGCGGGATGGGGCAGAAGAGGAGAATCCAAAGGACATGCTGAAGAAGCAATTAGGGAGGTAGGAGAAGAACCGGGAGAGAACAGAGCCACAGAAGCCAAGATAGGACAGGGTTTCAAGAACAGCGTGGTCAGCTACATCAAAGGTGGCGGATAGAGTAAGTAGTATGAGAATGGAGTATTAGGTCTGAGCTTTGGCTAGGAAGAGGTCATTAGAGACATTGGCAGGGCATTTTGAGTTGCATGGAAGAGGCAGAAGCCAGATTGGGAAGCATCTAGGATGGAACTGGAGAAGAGGAACGCCAGACAGTTATTGTAAACCGCATGTTCAGTGAACTTAGAAATGAAAGGGAGATGGGGGTGGTACTTGGAGAGACAAGTGGAGTCAAGGGTGAGGTTTGTTTTTTTTAAGATAGGCAAAATGCACATTCTCTTTAGTGTGTTCCATAGGCGCCAACTTTCCGCAGCACCGGTGGGTGCTCACATCCCTGCCACCATTTCAACCCCTTCCCCAAAGTCCCCGCCCCAACTCCACCCCATCTCTTCCCCTATTGGGCCACTTTCCGAAATCCCTGCCCTGGCACCGTCTCCTCCCCCAAGCGCGCCACGTTCCCCCCTTCGCTGCCAGCCATGCAAAACAGCTGTTTCATGGCGCACACGCTGAGAGGAAGGGGGAGAAGCAGGATGGAGCGGCGAGCTCAGGAGGACACAGAGGTGAGCTGAGGTGGGGGGGGCGGGGGGGGAGCTGCCGATGGGTGCACCCACCAATTTTTCCCCATGGGTGCTCCAACCGTGGAGCACCCACAGAGTCGGCGCCTATGGTGTGTTTGACATAACAAAAGTAATCTATCAGCCAAGCAGCTTGATGATAAAAACAATTAAGTAATATGATTTAAAAATATCTTATCAAAAGCATTTCTCTATAAAAATATTCAGTGATGTATTTGTAGGGGGGAAAGCCAGGGAAAGCCCTCCTTCTTCTAAGCCTGTTTCCTAGCTCAAAATGTGCACTAGGTTTTCAGTGTGAAAGAATGCATTTATGTCAGCCTCCTCCCAGTATAGTTTGTGTTTCACATTATCTTCTGCCTAATATGTTGTGAAATATTCACTTCAGAGAACTATGTGCGTTTTCTCCCTTCTATGAATCTTGCAAGTGAAACCCTGGGTCAGACAGGATGCACAGCAAGATTATTTCTTTGACCATTCAAAATGTAACTATTTAATAGTAGTGCAGTGAAAAATGGGTACTCTGCTCCATCAGCCTCATCAGACAAAAATGATACATCTTACTTTACTGGATGAACTGTGGAAATCCTCTGGCCTCCGTACCTGCAGTTGTCCTTAGGCAGAGGGTAAAGCAGTGATACCAGATGAATCCTTTCTGAAAAGATAATGGATTGTGTGATGTGGTCTAGATGAAAGCTGGAGGCATGTAGGTTAGTATAGTGTTCAGTAGGTTTCCGGTATAGGGTGGTGTTTATGTGACCATTGCTTATTAGCACTGTAGTGTACAGGAAGTGAACCTCTTGTGTGGACTAGTGCAGGCTGAGGTTGATGGTGGGGTGGAAATTGTTGAAATCTTGGTGGAAGTTCTCAATGGCCTCCTTCCCATGGGTCCAGATGATGAAAATGTCATCTATGCAGCACAAGTAGAGTAAGGGCATAAGAAGACGAGAACTGAGGAAGTGTTGTCATATTGTGGGGCCATGTGGTTACCCATAGCATTCCCGCTGACTTGAAAGTATAAATTGTCTCCAAATCCGAAATAGTTGTGGGTGAGGACAAAGTCACAAAGTTCAGCCATTAGGTTTGCCGTAATGGTATTGGGGATGCTATTCCTGATAGCTTGTAGTCCATCTTTATGTGAAACGGTTGTGTAGAGAGCTTCTGCATCCATAGTGGGTAGGATGGTGTTTTCTGGCAGATCACCAAAGGATTGTAGTTTCTTCAGGAAGTCAGTCATGTCTCGAAGATAGCTGGGAGTGCTGGTAGCATAGGGCCTGAGGAGAGAGTCTACACAGCCAAATAATCCTGCTTTGAGGGTGCTAATACCTGAGATGATAGGGCATCCAGGATTCCCAGGTTTATGGATTTTGAGTAGCAGATAGAATACCCCCGGTCACAAATCTGACATCAGGAATCAGTGCTCATTTAAGTTTGCAAAAGCCTTTCTCCTGACTTCCAATGGCTTTGTATCAGGATCTTTGTGAGCATTTGTAAAGGTTCAGTTATTTAGGGATTAGATTGGCATCCATAATGGGGTTGGAACCACGGATCAAAATATTCCAGTGTACATTAGCTATTACATCACATTCCTAGGGTGTGTACATTAGTTATTTGATCATAGAGAAATTATTTTGACATAAACATCCTGGTTCAGTAAGAGATCAACCATGCCAACACTGTGTGTGAGGACGTGGAGGAAAGTCTGCCTGCTAGAACAGGGATGGGCCAACTATGGCCTGTGGGCCAGATTCGTCCCGTCAGGGCTTTGGATCCAGCCTGCAGGATTACCACCCGCATCGCACCGCGGGCCCTGCGCCGCTCCCAGAAGTGGCCAGCACCACGTCACCACAGCCAATGGGAGCTTCGTGGGAGGTACCCATGGGTGAGGGCAGCGCGTGGGGCCCTCTGCCCTGGGAGCCTGCCCTGGCCCCAGTGTGCACTGCTGCCACCCCGGAGCCACTCCAGGTAAGTGGTGCTGGGCCAGAGCCCGTACTCTGAACTCCTTCTGTACCCTGTACCCCAACTCTCTGCCCTGAGTCCCCTCCCGCACCCTTCCTGCACCCCAACCCCCTGCCCTCAGCCCCCTGCCACACCTTGCACCCATCCTGAACCCCCACCCCCTGCCCTCAGCCCCCTGCTGCACCTCACACTTCTCCTGAACCCTAACCCCCTGCCACACCTGAGTCCCCATGTAGCCTCCTGCTACATCCCTCCTGCACCCCTGCCCTGAGCCCACTTCCTGCATACCGCACCCCCTCCTACACCGCATCCTTCTTCCCTGAGCTCCCTCGTACAGCCCGCACCCCTCCTCTGCCCCAGCCCCTTGCCCTGAGCCCCTTTCTGACCCCACACCTCTCCCGCACCCCAACCACCTCCCCCAACCCTTCATTCATGACCCTTCATGCAATTTCCCCATCCACATGTGGCCCTCAGGCCAAAAAAGTTTGCCCACCCCTGTGCTAGAAACTTTGATGTGCCTGTAAGAAATACATGTGTAGGCGTTAACTCCCTTCAAAGGACAATATGGGACTGAGCGTAGGCATGACAGATGTCAGAGAGCCCAGGAACACTTGCAAAGGAGAGACAGGGAGCGAGGAGTTCATCTGCAAAGGGCAACACAGAGCTGTGTCAGCCCACCCCTATAAATAAAAGTTCTGTCAGTTGTATTTTTGAACTCTGCCCCCTCTCCCTAGTCTTGTTTGCACGATAGACCTGCTCACTTGTCTTCACCTCAGTATATATCTAGCAGCAGGCGGTGATTATCTCAGGGCAGTTTTCTGTTCCTTTGACACCCCTTAATTAAACTATGAAAATTGCTAAGTATAGAACAGAAAAATATTGGAGAAAAAAACCCTCTGCACTCTCATTAGGTTGCTGTATTTATGAGACTTTGGATGCTGCAAAGGGGAATGATACAAAGGACGATTTTTAATGAGATTTAATAGAGGTGCCCTTGATTTTAGTTTGTTCCTAATTGTTTTAGCCTTTATTTCATGAGAATTACTAGCATATATGTTGTTAGAGAAGTGACAAATTCTATGTGTTTTTCTTTGGCATGGATTACAAGTTTTGGGCAAATTCTTACTCAGGGAAAACTTGCAGTGGTTCCAATGGAAGTTTTACCTGAGTAAAGATGGAGTACGGTCTTCAGGATTTGGCCCAGTATCTACAATTAATTTATGAATAATGAAGAAGCTCTATTCAAATGATGCATGCCTTCTGTATCGGGACAGATGAGGTCAAATGGGAAGTAGATCAAAGTGTATATAGTGCTTAAGTACAGTACCATGGGGAGGAGTGCTCTGGAAATACATAAGAGGTATGCGGAGGGACTGAGGAATGTTCTAACTTCATGTACCAGTACAAACTCTCCCCATGACAGGAGTCTCATTAGCCAATTCCCACTCTCCATGAAAGAGGAAACTTGTTTAAGGTGGCTCTCTTCTTTTAAACCAGAATTCAAAGTTCTTACAGTACACAGCTTAAAAGTCAGTTCAAGTCTATTTTCCTGTTAGGACTTATATAATGCTTTTCATATTAGTATAGCTATCAAATAAGAACTAAAACAGGAATGTTGAGGTAAGCAGCTTTAAAATATTTTTTGAGTTAGTTTTAGTATTTATGGAAGATGCTGGCTTGACAGTTATAGAAACTGAAGCCCCACATGGGTATTAGTAGTGTAAATGTCTTTGCTTTTATTCTGGACAGATCATCTGTAACCGATGAGAGATACATTAATCTTCATGCCAACTCCGTTCTTGGCTTCTCTCCATGATTGCCAACAAGGAAACTCATTAGGAACTACACTGAGACTAACAAGGGTATGTCTTCACTACAGTAAACTCAGTGTTGCACCTAACCCACTCCCATCCACACATAAACTTCTGAGCCAGGTTTTATGGTAATTTGCATCCAAACCAGCTGGTCCATCTGGGGAGTATTGGCTAAAGCCCAAATAGTGCTTTCATTTGGGCTGGTAGCGCTCCCATTCTGCAGTAGGAACACAGGCTAAACCACTTGAGTGTAAATAGTCTTCTGATAACTTTTCTGTGTGCCCAGAAGGACAGACAAGTTCTTCTTTGAATGCTCCACAATAGGATGTGCAAGCACCTATGCACTCTTGATCTGGAGCCCCATAGGAGCCCGCAGCAATACACTAGCCAGATTTCACTGAGGAGACCACGTTTCATGAGGGAGATCAGATTTCACTGTCAGCAATGTGTTTTTCACAACCATGAATTTGGTAATGCTCTATTCATACATGTGTGTTTGTTCCTTTTTCCTTCACTTTGCTCCATTTTCTTCAGCTACCTGCTCGTTACTCAGATTAAATTACACAGGGAATAAATCACTGCCCTATCAAAAGTACATAATCAAATAGATAAGTCTTGCATTTCACCCTTGTCTCTTTCAATCCCACACATGACTTTGCATGTGAATGTTTAAGATCTGTATGCCCTATATATTTTTTTTACCTCTAATACTGCAATTAATCACATTATATAACCAGCCTACTGCTGTTTCTAATTAAATAAAAAACCCTGCATTTAAATAATGTAAAAGGTCTGTCTTGAAATGACAATGCCCGGAAATTCAGAGGGAAGGTTCAGACTCCATTCTCCCTTCAGCTCCATGTTTCTAAGACTTGCAGCACATACAGTGTGTTATGTAACGTCGCACAATCATTTCTGATTCACACACACTTCCCTCGCAATGGAACATGCTAAAATTACAGGTTCATTCTTAAATGTGCAAATCCTGGCTCTTCTTCAGTTCCAGGCGGACCCTTGATGAGATTTAAATATAGCAGTTTTGATAGCAGGTTTTGTACTTTGTATTTTGTTTTTGTACTTTGTTTCCTACTGAAATAAAAACAAAACCCTTGTACAATTATTTATTTACTTATAATTTTATAGCATCTAAGATTGTGCTAAGAGCTTCCAAAGACACACAAAAAAATATGGTCCCTTCCCTGTGGAGCTTACAAACTAATTTCAAACCTGATGCCATGGGAGGAAAAACTAGACAGGAGGGAGGGGTGTGAGAGACAGTAGAAGATAGTAAATTATCCCAGTTCTACCACATTGGTTAGGAACACACAGGAACCAACCCCAGTCTTGGGGGAGAGGAGATTGTCCAGCCCAGAGAAGTGGCACTGGGGGAAACTCCTTCCTCTGTGTGCTACAGACCTTTACTCTACCCCACCATACAGGTGTGGTTCTGGGGCAGGTGTGGTGTAGTGGCCAGTGCACCTGCAACTACTAGGGGATCCACTGGCCAAAAGTCTTTGTGAAACAAAGCGCAGGAGCCATGCATGCTAGTGTTGCTCTGAGGATAGAATCCCTCTGAATCTCAATGGGAGCTGGATCAAACAGCCACAATTCTCCCTATAGCCTGCACTTGGGTTCCAGCTACTATTCCACCTGACCTCATCCCTGGCTTTTTGTGCTGTAAGACGCTGGGTCTTCCCCCATCTCCCTCCTTGAATCCAGTATTCAGATCTTCTGTCTGCTCTTCCTTCCACCTCATCTTTCCCTGCTCTTCTTAGCAAGCATCCATGTCTGCCACAGGTTGGTGGGGGTTTACAAGGCTCCTGAATGGTCCCTGGGGTGGGAGCATGATTCCCAGTAGCCAGCTGGTGTCCAGAAGAGCACAGGGAGGAAGCTGATAGGAAGTGATATTCCAAACTTCTCTGAGTCAATATGTCAGTTTGCAAGATAAAAAGCCAACACCACCCAGAACTGTAGAGACGTTGAAATTTACATGAGTATTTCTCATCTAATATTTATTCATTTCAAACGGTATTTTAATGCATATGTATCTCTCTACACAATGTTTGTTCTACCAGTTTGCCATTTCTCAGGTGAGTCTTGCAATATTTGATGTGTTGTTTTTTTAAAGTCCTTGTTCCTAGAGTTTTAATTGCTTGACAATCTGAGCCTTCATTTGAAAATAAAGTAAGTTTCTAGCCCTCCTGTTGCTGAGAAGAGATTAAAAACATGACACAAGTAGACCCTAGAGCCTTAAAAGCCTATAGGCAAATACAAGGAATTCATAATGTATTGTTTTCTAAAAATCTTATGGTTTTTTAAGGCATCTCACCATTGGAGGTGAGAGCGGCTGGCTCTGACTGGTTGGTAACAGTGAAATAGAGGTGTTTTCTTTTACTCTTTTTAATCCATAAACTGTAGGATGGATGAAGAATCTTCATTCATTCATATGGTCCACACTTCTCTCTTTGCTGATGCTATCTGAGCCAGGTTATTTAGGAGGGAAAAATCTGACAGGCTTTGCAATGGTTGTGTTTTCAGTTGCACTTTTTACATAATCTAATGACATATTTTACTATAAATCTCAGTTTAGTTTGATCCTTAAAAAAAAATCATTGGACAAAGTGAACTATTTTTCAACCAAAGTGTTTGCTGCTCCTATTGAGTCAATTGGAACGTGCCCTTTATAGTAGGTTTAGCCTAATGCTATTGTTTCTTAATCACAAACCCCTCTGCTTAAGGAGATTCGTGACCATCCATTGATCACTGAGCTAAACTCATAGAACGTTTGTAAGGAATTTTAATCAGGTTGATGCTAATATAGCTCATTTTTCTAAGCTATGTAAAGACTTGGGTTCTTTAACTTTCCGTTTCAAACCACATGCACAGACACAAGCAGAGGAAGCTAATCCTGGATGGCTTTTTTATTTCATTATCCATCCCTTGCAACAGGCACAAACTCAATCCTCATCTTGCAGCTGGGAGTACAGAAAACTTCCTTGGAGAAGCCCTGTGCAGGGTCACTCCAGATGAAATTATTTGCAATGGAGCCATGATTAGAGTCTTTACTATCGTGAAAAAACAAGGGTCTGAGCAGAGCAGTCATGTTACTGTCCGTGGCAAAGTCTCATCTTACATCCTACTTGCTTGCTCTGATTTCCCATAGCTAACTTTCAGAGAGAGTGGGCAATCCATAGGTGCTGGAACTAGAGGTGCTGTTGCATCCCCTGGCTTGAAGTAGTAATAACCCAAATACACAGTTTCTGCCTTCAATAATCCCACTATAAAAATTGTTCCAGCACCCTCTGAATCTCTCTGAGTTTAATGATGAAGTTTTATGGGTGGCACTGACAGCAGAAGTTGGTTCTGTGTCAATCTATGTTGTGCCTCCTGCAGCTGTTGTCAGATTGGCACCACCTGCTAGAATGAGCCCCCACATCTCTATAAAACTGCACAAAGGGTGGTGGCAGGATGTTGCTACTTTGGGAGTTTGAGGCTTATTACTTCGTCCTGTGAGTTTGGGGCAAGTGTCTCAAATTTACATGCTGCCCTGATATGTAATTCTTCCCCCAACGAATGTCAAGTCCTGGTTTGGGGGTTTCCACATAATTAAAAAGGAATGAAGTGGCCTCAAAGATGGAAATGGGAATGGTTGTTGCTGATGTTTTCTCTCACTTCCTTAGATCAGCTGTGTGGAGGGTGGGGAGCTGGAGAAGGACATCTTCTGGCTACACATCTGCTCAGTAGGCTAATGAAGGCAGGGTGGCAATCTGAACTCTGCAGTGTCCCTATTCTTAAGGCCCAATTCTGTTACCTTCATTTACAGGTCAGATTCTCCTGTCCTCAGAGTTCATTGTGCTGCTTTACAAAGCACTAAAGTGAAATTAGACCAGCTGGGGATTTCCATAGGATAATTTCTTCAGGAAGGTAGAATCTCTTCTGGCAGAGACAGCGTAGTTACCGCCTGCATCAAATGTCCCACCCCACCCTGCCGCAGGGTGTTTAAAGTGGAGGGAGGGGCATTTGGGGGTAGGAGGGTGTGTGAGCTGGACTATACGTGATCCTCAGCTTGTTATGGAGCTTCATCAGTGGCGGAAATTAGAACCAAGCACCTGGTGCTGTCACTTTCGCTGGAGCAGGGCAGATGAAGATTAGAGAGTTACTACTTGCTCCCTGTGGCAGTTGCTCTCACTATGGCTGAGCACAGTTTGACCCTAGTGGAGAATCAAGGTCATTGAGTCGTATCTTCTTGCACAAGTAGGCCCATTGATTCAGGCTGAATGTGCCAATATTCTGCCACCCTCACTCATAGCTTCTTTTATGACCTAATCCATGAGTAACCCCACTGAAATCAATGAGGCTTCTTGTAGAGAAGGATACGACACCAAGGGAATAAGGGTGGCAGAATCCAGCCCAGTAGGGCTGCTTGTTGAGTAAGCACTATTCAAAATAAGGAAGGGTGGCAGAACCTGATCGTTAGTGAGGATTTCTCCCAAATACAGGTGCCCCATCTGCTAGGATATTGCACCACTATCCATGAAGTCACTTCTTTGGCCCTGACGCAGAATGCTACTGTACTAACAGAGCTGGTGACAGTCACTGCTCTGCAGGCAGTGGTGGCTAGCAGGACTCTTCACGGAGCGGCTACGTACCTCATTCGTTACAAAGTGGTTGTATTTGTTACTGGCCTGAGGCACCGAACAAGTAAACACAATTTGGAGTAAGCAATTCTTAGAGTGCTGAGAGGGTGACTAAATCAGTGCACCAAGGAAGATCACTCTGCTTTCTTCTACACTGTGAGTGCAAGCCAGGAGAGAGTTTCAAGTTAATGGAGAAAAAAAATACCATCGGAAACATGAGATTAAAGAAGAGCAGGGAGACAAAAGCAGGGAAAGCCTTTCATTTTCGTAATTGTCCAGTGGACTCATTTTCTGACAAAGTTAATCAAGATGCCCTATGGTGTGCTCTGAAGAGGGTGCAGATGTAGAGTGGTACACAGGTGTTTGATTTCCTCCTTGGGAGCTAGCCTGCAGCCAGCACGTTTTAGGGTATCGCTCCCAATCGTTGCAGAAGCAGAGCAGCCCACCTGCAGTGACTTTCCTTGAACTCATTGTCATCCACTGACTGAGGCATGTCCTGCGCTTGTCCTGCACATGGAGCTCCCATTAATAGCAACACATGAATCCGTAGCGCATGAGTTTGCTACCTCAGCTTGCACGTGTGCTTAGGAGATAATGACTAGAATCAGATGGGTACCCAAGGTGCCATAATGCTCAGTCTTTATGATGCATAAAGCCTGCTGCCATTTTTGTAGTTCTTACAAAAGCTTGGGAGAACAACAGCTTTTGCCTCCCTAGCCGGTAATCCAGGATTGTGTAGTTTAGACGCAACCCTGGGCAATATGGGGTGCATCTGCCCTGTAGGTAGCGTTCTGCCACAGGAAAGTAGATTTTCATCCCTATGTTTCTTGGTGAGCAAAGGGAGTGGACCTGCTCCTGTACCATTTCATGGGGGACACTACCAGACCGGGAAAAATCATTTAGCATAACCCACTAACGCCTTCCCAGAGCTTTATGATGTATAGGAGCTTTCTTTCTTCAAGACTTCCTCATGTAGTGTGGGGTAGATTGGAGCAATGAATCCAAGAGGATGCTCAGCAGTTTGCAAGAATTGCTTAGCTCCTTGCTGGATCAGGTCCTTTGTGTGTATATGGTATATGTATTGAAAACTCTAAAATAATGAAAACACTATAAGGAAACTGGACTAGGCCTAGGGAATAATACTGGTTTCTCACCACAGAAAGCCAAGGTTTGCATGTGACTGTGGGACTTTTACTCCTATGGCTGACTGGGACTGGGATTATCAAGAGAAAGACGACTCTTTTATTCTCTGGGACTCCATCATTGTTCAAGCAGCAGCTCCTCACATCAGGGAGTTATATAGTAATATATGCATGGCTATAAGGAATTATTTGCGGGGGAGAGCTATGCAGCAGATTATACGAGTCTTCACAGGCAAACTCAGTAATACAGGCAAGGCAATGTGGTTATAAGAGGTTAACTTGTTGAAGGGGTTGGTGTCTGGCTCTGTCCCACCCTATTTTGTGCTCTGTGGACTGGAAGGTTCTGGGATCATCAGCTGATGTTTTTACTGTGTAGTTAAGCAGCACAATCAGACTTCAGTTTCTGGCTGGATAAATAAATCTGTAGACATTACTGTGAATAGAGGTCTTGTTACACTAACAAGAAAAGAAAGGGCTACACAGTAGAAAAATGGCAGCAAAAGCCCCAGGACTCCATTTAGACTTAACCCAAATCCTAACTATGAGGAAATGAGGATTCCTTAGGAATGCAACCTTGGGGCAAAATTCTCTTCTCTGATCAGTTCTATGGCTGTTGCCCTCAATGCCTTTTGCAGAGTGCTTGCATATTTTACATACATACATGCACACACACAGAGCACTCCCCTTGATGTCAATACAACAAATCACTATATGCTCTTGAGATCAGCAGTGGGGAGGAGTTTGTCCCAATAGTGTCACATGGAAGATGGAAAGACCATGACCAGGTTCCTCCTCACACCTGCCTCTGCCCTTCCCACCCCCACACACACATTAAAGAAAGGAAAAGGAAATGAGCTATGCATGGAGACTATCACTTCTAGTATGTTGGGGAAGGTTTCAGTACACCCACATTCACTCTCACCCTTCAGATAGTGCCCAAAGTGATGGGAGCAGAAGCCCTGCTGAGTTTTTCAATCTTGCTTCCGGAGTTTCTCTTAAGATGTCTGTATCAGCAAAGTTACTACAATGCCATATATAATAATCATCATAATGTATAATCAGATGGTC
This sequence comes from Dermatemys mawii, assembly GCA_007922305.1. Lineage (NCBI taxonomy): Eukaryota > Metazoa > Chordata > Testudines > Dermatemydidae > Dermatemys > Dermatemys mawii. Next base: position 14,661,812 of record ML677372.1, on the reverse strand, counting down.
AGGAATGTGCCTGAGTGAACCCATAAAAGAAGAGCACTTCCAATGACAGGCAATGGATTCATGGAATCTGATTTATCTTAACTATGGGCAAATTAACTTTACTAAACAAATACCATGATTTAAAAAGTACCTGGACTGCTCACCATACGTATGTGGAAGAAGTTTACCATAATGCAGGTCATCCAGGTTTCTTCTTTCATGAACATCTCAGTTATGTAACATCTCATCTGAACATATGGGGCCCAAATAAAGTCAGCTGTGTCTGGAGGCAAATTAAATCGGTGGAGTACTGAAGTCAGTGGAGTGACTCTGGATTTATAGTGAATAACTGGTGTGACGGTTGGATCATAGAAACGCCCTTGGGACTGCCACCTGATGTGCTTTGACTACCTGTGAGTCTGTTTCCCTGCCAGCTTAGGACGTCAGTGCCCTGTCTGGTTTGAGCCAGACATGCTTGCAAGCTGCAAACGCAGCCCGAGGTCTGAATCATGTACCCCAACAACTGCAGGCTTAACTGACAGCAGCTTAAGAAGTGTTTCTGTCTCCAGCACTCAGATGCCCAGCTCCCAATGGGGTCCAAACCCTAAATAAATCTGTCTGACCCTGTATAAAGCTTATATAGGATAAACTCATAAATTGTTCACCCTCTATAACACTGATAGAGAGATATGCCAGCTGTTTTCTTCCCTCCTCCCAGATATTAATACATACTCTGGATTAATTACTAAGTAAAAAGTAATTTTATTAAATACAAAAAGTAGGATTTAAGTGGTTCCAAGTAGTAACAGATAGAAAAAGTAAATTACCAAACAAAATAAAATAAAACACGCAAGTCTATACCTAATACAGTAAGAAAGTGATTACAGATGAAATCTCACCCTCAGAGATGTTCCAGTAAGCTTCTTTTACAGACTAGCCTCCTTCTAGTCTGTGTCCAGCAATCACTCCCACCCCTGTGGTTACTGTCCTTTGTTCCAGTCTCTTTCAGGTAACTTTTGGGGGTGGAGAGGCTATCCCTTGAGCCAGATGGAGACAAAATGGAGGGGTCTCCCAGGAGTTTAAATAGACTTTCTCTTGCGGGTGGAGACCCCTTCCTCTCTTCTATCCAGAATTTAGCTCCAAGATGGAGTTTTGGAGTCACATGAGCAAGTCACGTGGCCATGCATGACTGAGTTCCTTACCGGCCAGGCCACATTCCTGGGAAAGCTCAGATGTGCATTGGCGTCTCCATGTTCATTGTTAGCTTAAGTGTTTCTTGATTGAGCACTTACTGAGAATACTTCCACTTTTCTCAGGAAACTGACCAACTGCTTCACTGAGGCTACTTAAAATTAAACAAGTACATAGCCAATATTCATAACTTCAAATACAAAAAATGATACATGCATATAAATAGGATGAATATATTAAGTAGATCATATACTTTACAGAGATATGTTACCTGGCATAAAACATATTCCAGTTATGTCATATATACATTCATAAGCATCTTTCCATAAAGCATTATGGGGTGCAATGTAGCAAATAGGATCAGAATTTGATCCTAATGGAGTTGGCTGCAATCAAGAGACTTACCTAGAGAAAATTTATGATAGGAATGATGAGATATCAGAAAGCTGATTAGTTGACAAATAAGATAAATTTTCCAGAAAAACTTTATCCAATTTTTTTCATCACAATTTATACTTTTGAGGGGGAAGCATCAAAGCTGGAAAATTTTCAACAGACCTTACTGATTATATTTACCCAGTATTGAAGATCCTGTATATTTATGAATGTCTTGGGAGGAATGACTTTATTCTCTCATTTTGAACAACTTTTTATGTGACAAAAGAAGATGTCTTCAGGTTTAACCTTTCCTCTTCATCTAATCTAATTTAATCTAATCGATGATATTTTTAGGACACCTGTCACCTTGGCATGGAAATGCCAGAATGACTAATATTAAGAGTGGGAAGTATCTATACCACCTAAAAATCTGAATACAATATAATCGGAAACACAAAGTGCAAAGAAGAGTTTTCCTATCTTCTTTCCCAATGCTGTAGGGAGGGCATATGGCTATTGTAAAATAGGAGCCATTGATGAGGAAAGGCTTTAACATTTCAGCCTTTCAGGTGGCATTTCCTAATTGTGGTCTCTGCTGAGAAATCTTTGTTCCCTGTGCTTGAATGTTTTATCCCTGGTCTCTTTCTAGCTGTGCTGCTCCTGAGGAATATGATTTTTGTGAGCGAGGGTACGCATGAGGCATATGTAGCATATGAGCCTATTAAAAACCTTGTAGATTAAGAAGGCCATGAGTTTTCCCCCTGAAACAAACACTGAGCCAGTGGAGGGAGATCATGAAGTGATGTGACATGTTCACATCAGCCTGTGTTACTTATGAGGTGAGCTGCTGAGTGCTGCATGAGTGGACACCTTTATGCTAGGCATCTCAAACTCAAATGACCAAGAGGGCCACATGAGGATTAATGCATTGGCCTGAGGGCTGCATCACTGACATTCCCCCCGCCTCGCTGCCCCAGGTCCTGCCCCCATGCCACCTCGTCCATGAGGCCCCATCCCTTCCTACCCCTGCCCTGCCTCTTCTTCCTGTCCTCTCCTGAGCATGCGGCTCCCCACTCTACCTCCTCCCTTCTGGAAAGTGCTAAGCGCCACCAAACAGCTGCTTGGCGGCGGGAAGCACCTGGAGGAAGATAGAGGAGTGGAAACATAGCGCACTGTGGGGGAGGATAACTTGGCGGAAGAAAAAAGAAGGAAAAGAAAGATGAGAATTAAAATTGGTTAAAGGAATCAAATACATAAGTATGTTGCAATTATATAACAGTGGTAACAACAATGATATCTACAGATACCATCACATCAAGAGAGCTGTATTAATTTATGTATTTTGGCTAAAGCATATGTCAGCAGAGGGGCCTTGCCTTGTTTATAAACTAAGTTATAAGAGGGGTTTGTACCACAGGCATTCCAGCCTTCAACCTTCATTTTATATAGTTCATTAGAGAACCTGGTGATTTGTGGGTGCAAAGCAGGGGAGGGCTACTTTTGGGCTGGTTTCTCAGGGGTGTCTATCAGCAGTTGTTTGTAATGTAACACCAGGGCTTTAATGCCTTTATTGAGCTGGAGTATAAAAATGCATATGATAATAAAACAATATTAACATGAGAACATTTCTCTTGTCCAACAGACAAGTTGTATATTTTATTTCTCGAAGGGGAAATTACACACTCCCTACATCATTGGCCTCATAAAGATGATCTCATATCTAACTGTCATCTTCATTCAAGCCATCCACTGGGAAAGGAATTGGCATATGTCACCTGGGTTCAGTCCATGTTTTGGAAGGAAGCTAGTGTGCTGTTGTCCTTTATGTCATCTGGTAAGGGTGAAAACCATGAATCAGACTGGATTTCTCCAATGAATTGCTAGCCAGCGTCTTTGAATAAATATGTACTTTTGCATCATACCAGCTGTTGCCCTTTCTGCCAGTTCCTGACTCTCACTGTTATCGGTTTGGCTTTAAGCCATACTGCCACCCATTATAAACAAATCCCACCCATGTTGTTATACTTCTGAGATGAAAGCGAAGGTCCATGAACCAAACATCAAAGAGGAGCTGGAGGAAGTGGGATGCATGTTGGATAGTGTTGCTTAGCAATATGTTAGGGCATAGTGATTGCATCCAAGGTGAGATCCACACCCACGTGGAAATTGCACTATTCATAATATCACACTCACACTTTTAATAAGTGTGTTACCAAAGAATGATCTGAGCTTTGTTAACTTTGAGCAGCTGATGGTTGAAGTCAGGTTGCAAAATATTTTTTTGGCATAACAGCAGAAGAAAATATGTATGATTTCATCTCTTGTTTTCATAGGGAAGGAAAACTTTGTCCCTCAAAGGGAAAGGGGTGTGTGTGTGTGTGTATATATATATATATCTATATATCTCCCTGTTCACATACCAAGCGTAATTATCTTGACTGAAAAGAAAGGGGTGTAAAGAGGACACTGATTGTCATATGTCTTGTGTATTTGAGGTCCTAGATGCTTGACAGAAATCTCTTTCCCTTGTTGAGATAGGTAAGTAATTAGTGCTCTGAGTAATAGCTGCTCCAAGGAGAGAGTCTGGATTGAAAAGTATAAGACATTGAAAGGTGAGAGAGTGGTGAGTGAATCAGGAAATGTCAAGATGGCTATAGAACAAATGACTGAACATTTCTCCTGCTGTCAGACGAAACTGGGTCAAGGATCTGTGGTGAGAGGAACTGCGTAGTGATTAATAATGGCCTCTCTCTGTCTTCTCTGGGATCAGCAGTGATGGAAGAATTCTCTTCAACTGTGTTTCTGCTCATATTTTAATGATCGTAAATGAATATTTGTACATGGTTTTGCCTCTTTTCTTCCCAACCTGCTCAGTTTTTTCACCTTAAAGAAACTTTCAGTGGATTAAGTAAAAAAAATAAAAAAGAGAGGAAATATCTCCATTGGAATGCATCCTTTAGTATTATGTTGGTGCTAACAACCATATAAATTATCCATCTTTGATTTCAGTGTGTCTGTCTTCAGTGCTCATGAAGCTGATGTCACTGGACACTCAAGTCACTTATTTTTCTTAAGGATCTGATTTGCAAGCCTCTCCTTTTACTATACGGGACTTCTCTAGGTTTGGGAGGATTGTTTGATCTTTGTGGTGCATTCAATTAGGGTGACCAGATTCCCGATTTTATAGGGACAGTCCCAATATTTGAGGCTTTTTTTTAATATGGGCTCCTGTTACCCCCCATTCTCTGTCTCGATTTTTCATACTTGCTGTCTGGTCACCCTACATTCAATCCTTGGCTCATCCGCTGAAATTTCCAGCAAAGGTGCCAATAACTGGCACTCCTGATGGTGCTGTATTTGTGTATTTGCCTGTTCCCTGGCACCAGGTCTGAGAGCCTTTCCATTTTAACTCCCTTTTTAAAAAGCCTTTGTGTCTGAAACAGAACAATCCTGAACATCAGATCGTGTTGGCCAGTTTGCCACAACGATTAGTTGCCATGGAGAAACTCATGATGTTATCAGCCGCTGATTCGGACCTCAGATGAGCAATAAAATCTTAAGAAATAAAAATGGCAATTTCCAGGAAGTGTCCCTAGTAATTAAAAATAAGGGAAAAGAAAATCTCAAACACACATACAAAAAATTGGCCCTAAATACAATTTTTTAAAGGCTGTCTGCATTTGAGTTCTGATTTTCAGCCTGCTGTGGATTCTCCAGTGAGATTCACACCAGATACATCTTAATATTCTATTGACTTGAAGAAATGCTATGTTAAAAGTATGGCTGGTACAGAAGCATAGGATTGCCTCTGTGGGTTGAACACTTCATGACTGCCTGACCAAGGGAGGTACAGCCCATGCGATATAAACCTTCAGTGAGGCTGTACAGACTAGGTTCACCTGAGCTTTCCACTCATTTGAAGATTTGTTCTCTGAAAACTGTGGCTGATACAGAAGTGCAGATTGGCTGCAGTTAGTAGCATAAAGTATAATGGTTGCAAAACAGCTGTTTAGTTCGTGTGTGTGAGAAAGAGAGAGAGAGAGTTACATACACACACACACTACAAGCCATTCAAAGAAGAGTAAGAGGCTTTTTAAAATTACTTAACCCTTGAACTGTAGTAGTTATCCTTCTCCTATTTCAACAAAAGTTAGCAATAGCCAACAAGTTTGTACTGTTAAATGCTGAGATGATTCACCTAGTAGCAGTATTCCCTTTGGATCAAAAAGCTATGGATTCAAACGCAGGACATGAGACTGTTATAGGTGCTATCCTTTGGGAAAGGCAATCAACTGACCACATTTATGACCATCCTTTGTGCTTGTCCAGATGGCAGCTCTTGAACTCAGGAAGCTCTGTGAAGAAACTAGGCAAAACCTTGAAGTCCTGAATGACTTTCCCTCTCTGAGTAAAAACTAGTTTTAATATCCAAAGTTGTGAAAGCTTTGGCAAGCATGTAATGGCTGTCATGTTTGCCTACACTGTCAATGCATTCTCTGTATTTAAATGGTCTCCTTATCCAAAAGTTCTTTGAGATACCATGGATATACCATGGATATGACAACTATTGTCAGATACCAAATTCCAAAGAAGGTCAATTTAATCTAACTACTGTGCTAACCACTGTGCTGAGGGCCTTCTGATCAGCCTGAATTTGGCACCCATTTCTGGGCTTTTCATTTCAGTTTGGCAGTTCCCTTATAGCAGAGTCAGAATCACAGAACGCCCATTAATAAATATGATTGCATGCAAACGCATATCCTCCCATGTACCGCTTAGGCTAGATAGAATTTCTTTAATATCCTAAAGTGTTAATTTTGTCTCCTATTATTTATTTTTTAAGAGACATGATGTACTTTTTTGTACCTGCTGAGATACGATGAGTCTCACCTTTTTCCCCACTCTCTCATTTGTTTCATTTAGTGCTGTCACTAACTTTTCTCAGCTATCCTTTCCAAACAGTTAATCTTTGAACAATGTCTACCACTAGTTGGGAGAATGATCCTTTCAAAGAATCATTGACCTAAATTGCACTTTAATGCACATACCATGCTGTCCACACCACCTACGTGTCTCCAGGAATACTGGTAAATAACAAGCACTAAATGTTTAGTCATTTCCTGCAGCACGTTTGCAGGAGTCAGTAGCTTTATGCTATTAGCATATGTAAGTGCATTGCACTTCAAACAGTTGGTTTTCATATCAGCAGCTTCTTGGTTTTATCTCCTTTTGGGAAAGTGCCACAGGGAGCATTTCAGTGAACCTCAGGTTAATATTTCAGCTTGTTTTCCTCAACGTAGGGGTGCAGTGACAGTATCACTGAAAAGTCACATCTGGAAAATGTCTGTCTTCTGTTTCTTTGGAATTTTTTTAACGCTGTTGTGGGGAAATCCAACTATAAAATATAAGGGACTTTTGCATCTGAAATGTTATAAGAAATGTTGTTAACAACACAACTTCTAATTAATGTTATTTATTTATATTGTTTTTATAAAATGCTGGCAGTTTATGGATTGGATAGTAATCGTTCTAGGCAGTAATCTACTCTATCAACAAACCTTAATTCTGAGATTCAGTAACCCCAGCAGTTGCAGTCCTGGGTTTCTGCAGAAACTCAGACCAATTGCACAGAGCTTTATGCAGTTGCATATAGGGCAGTCCAACCACGTCATTCTCACTCCTTTCCTAGGTTAGGAATTAAATTCTCGTTCTCCAGAAGTGAACGGGTCGTGCAGAGAACCAGCCTTTGTTTATTTCCCTGTGTATCTATATCACTGGATATGTGACCAGGAATACATGGAATTCTGCAACCAGTGGGCCGAACTCTGCTTCCACTTACATGAGGTTAAAAGAGGAGTTTGCAGCACAAGTATAAGCCAATAAGGACAGAATTGGGCCAGATTTCTATCAAGTTACTGCCACCAAAATGGTGTCTGCTTTTTGTTTAATGCAAGATGGCTAGATTTAAGAGAAAATACATAAATTCCATAGGACATTCATAACAATATAATTGTTTTGTTTATTACCCGCTTCCAAAGGACTACTACAGATATAAGAGCTCTTGAACATGAAGGGTTAGATTCTCCAGTCTAAGTCCTCTTTGTACCATTTATGTGGCAGAAAGTGGCCATTAAATGGCCAGGGGAGAAGTCCCACTGTGTAGTTCAGCCTGAGGGTTGGGGGGATGAAGGGAGAAGGGCAGAGCCAGAGCTAGGACAACCCTCCAATGGTGTAAATCTTCTGCTACACCTCTGCAGCTCTAGCTTGCTCCTGGCCCAGATGGCTCAGGATCAGGGAACACAACCAGCTCCCTGAATTTCCCCCTTTCTAGGTAGGGTGGTAAATCTGCCCTAAAGTATGTTTTAGCTGTGGTATCTGGGAGAACCTTGAATTAATTTATATTTTCAGGACAGAGCGAAGGCTTATTCACAAGTGTGCACCTCCTATACTGCTCCCCACCATCTTCAGTCTCAATTAACAGAGGAAAAAAACCGAAGTCTCAGAATTCTAGTAAGAGCATATGTTCCGGGAGACCTTCCTACATTGCACAAGCATTCCCATTAAAGAGATCTGGCTTTGTGAGCACAGCACATGAGTCAACAGCACAGCTAGACTTATAACGTGGGAGTCACACCTACTCTTGGCTGCAGAATTATCCAGAGAAACAGAAGGTTAACAGGAACACAATAAAGACTAAGAAACCCTTAAAGGTTAGTTACAGGATTTGATTCAGTTGGCAAAGGGGAAAAAAAATCAAAGAACAGGTCATGCCAGGCAAGAGAGAGAATGGTATTGAAAAGCTACCAGTCTGTTCAGATCAGTCAAAATCATGCTCAGGAAACACCTTTTCAGCCTGATTAGCTGGTTCATAAAAGGGCCATTATTGATTAGTAAATGAAAAAGTCAGTTGACTAATGAAAGCATTACGACATGTCTCCACTACAGCGGCACATCAATGGTGCTGCAGCTGCACCGCAGTGGCACTGGCTTGTAGATACCTCCTACATCGCCGGAAGCGGGTTTCCCACCGATGTCATTAATCCATCTCTCTCAGAGGTGGTAGCTACGTCCACGGAATAATTCTGTTGAACTAGCTGTGTGTGTAACGGGAGCTACATCGACCTAACTACAGCACTCAGGGTGCTAAATTTTTCACAACCCTGAGCAACAGAGCTAGGTCATGCTAAGTTTTAAGACCAGAACTTAGTGGTGCAAGCTTCAGGGTGTGTGAGAAACATTAGCTCCATGCGAGTACTGTTCCGAAAGGCAGACAGTCACCCCAAAAGGCTACAAATACAGGCATCCCAGGCAGTTGCCCCAGAGAGGAAAATATTAGGGGCAGCAAAATTCTTAATGATTGCTTCTTTGGTTTTTGGCTCTTTTTAATCTTTAACTTTATTTTAAATTGAAACATCTCAAATGTAAGCCTCAGCAATGAGCACCTCTATCTAAGGTACTAGTGTGGCACTTGTTACACTCATATCTGAGCTCCTTATTTATTTAGTCTCACAACACCTATGTATGGTAGGGAAGTGATAGTTTCTCAGTGCATCAGTTCTTATCAATAAAATGGGATACTAAGTGACTTGACCAAGGTCACACAACGCTGTCTGTGGCCAGTCTATGCATGCAGACCCTGAGTCAAAGCTCACTGTAGTCAATGAAAAGTATCCTAATGAGCTTTTGATCAGTCTTGGAGAGCAGGAACAGCATGAGTGGAAGAGAGGTCATGCACAGGCTTGTCACGTCATAAAGACACACACAATTAATCATTGATACTAACACAAGGAAAGCTAAATCCAAGTCCCATTTACATCAATAGGAAGGCTCCCGATAGCTATAAGTGGAGCTGGATAGGTCTCTTAATAATGTTTTTGCCTTAGAAAGAGAATGAATGCAGGAAGTTGTTTAGTTGCCAGGGAGTTATATATTTTTTTCCCCTAAGAAATTAACAAAAACGGTATATGATGACATAGCCCCCAGTCTTTCTCAGTATGTAAGTTTCCTATTTATTGTTTATTGCATGCCTGATTTCATGCTTTGGGAGTCTGGAATTATGAACACCATGGTGGTAAAAACCTTAGTGGAGCATGTTTGATCAGTATTGTTAAGCTGTGACTTTGATCTGGCTCTTACATCAGTTATATCATTTCTTTGGCGTCACTGGTGTCAGTGGAGCATTCCTGTTCTGCTAGGTGTTTGAGGACATAAGTTTCAAGATGGTCTTGTCATGAAGGCACTGGGCTAGAAGTCAGAAGATCTGGTTGTTGTAAGGTTTAATTCCCCAATGTCAATGATGCATTCTGAGATCATAGGCAAAAGGCACTAGAATGGGTTACTTAGGGAGGTGGTGGAATCTCTTTCCGTAGAGGTCACGCTTGACAAAGCCCTGGCTGGGATGATTTAGTTGGGGATTGGTCCTGCTTTGAGCAGGGGGTTGGACTTGATGACCTCCTGAGGTCCCTTCCAACCCTGATATTCTATGAAGAGCAAAGACTGTCTTCTGTCAGACTCTTAGCATTTGCACTGTTGCTGTAGCCATGTTCGTCCCAGGATACGAGAGAGGCAATTGTGGGTAAGGTAATATCTTTTATTGGACCAATGCTTGTCTCTGTCACCAGTAAAAGATATTTACTCATCCACCTTGTCTCTCTTACACCCTTAGCATGTTTTTTATACAATTCTTGTTCAATGAATGGGTTAGTGAAATAATCTACAGGTGAAAAACCCAAATGCGGTTGACTTATAGTTGGAATATAAAATATGGGCAATAGATTAGGGGTGATAATGCTACCTCTCTCACTGTGTTTGTGCAGGGTTCTGATGCTAATTAGATATTGTGATGACACAATGGAATAAGACTGGCTTTGGTTTAAGATTTTTTTTTAAAGGTGTGTTTTTGCCTCTTGTTAAGTAACTAACTGCCCAGTGTCTTTGTGACTTTGATGTTTTGCTGGTGTTTCACAGAAAATAAAAACTTTTTTTCAAAAAATTGCAATTTGGGAGGTAAAAGCTTTAATTTTCCAATAAAAAACTGTTATTTTTTAAATGAGAAACCAAAATTTGTCAGTTTCAAACTTTGTTCCCTCTGTACTTTCTGTGCCTCCCTCTTCCGTAGTGGCAAAAAGGGAAAAACAGCAGAAGGTGGGGGAATACTCAAACTGAAAAAGCATTTTCCATTTCCATTGTTTTAGTTGAAAAACTGGAACATTTTGAAAAAAAATTGCAGTAAATTTTTGTTTTTAAAGAAAAGGCCATTTTCAGTCAAATAAAAACTCAAGTGAAAAGTTTCAGCCATCTTGATGTGTAAGATTTGTGTAGCCAATTGCAACTGTCATATTTTTCTTCAGCTTTGGGCATAATTTTACACAGGCCTTCCAGTACAGACCGATATAGAGCCTGCCAGTTTTTCTTGTTGCATTACAGAAATCCTCCTCATTCCTCTGCTGACTTCATTGCTTTGAATAGTATTTTTGCTTTAGGGGCATTTGTCATTCTGCCCATCTGAAAAACATAGTCTCATGGGGTTTTGCGGGGGTGGGGGGTTGGTTTTTTTTTTTTTTTTAATTTCAGCCCTGTGATTTTCACTTTCACAGTTTCTGTTTATTTTCCTGAGGCAGTTTGGGAGGTTGGTGAGCTGCACTGACTTTGTATTGCTGTGTTGTTTAGGGCATTACCAGCCATAATCAAACATTTAATTGATGAACCATCGCAGGCTGGTGAAAATAAATCAGATTTTATGAGGCATGCTGGGAAATGTAGTCTTCCTAAATCTGTACTTTCAATAAAACTAATAGCTACTTACTGCATTTTTTTCTTTCTCTCTTTCCAAATACTGAACATCAATCAATCAACTGCAGTTCAACAGCAATAAAAATTATAGCATTGTATTCACTTGAGGGCGGTTGTTCAGACATTTTGGTGGAGTGCAAGAATGTACTTGAACAATGACAGGAAAAAATTAAACCCTGTGCCATGCTGAGCTTTCACAACTGAAGGGATTACGTTATCTCTGTGTTAATTTTAATGTCACTGAGAGGATAATGATCTTAAACTTACATTGTGTCTTTCCTCATTAAAAAATCTCAGAGCACTTTACCAACTGAAGCCAATGTAAAAAACTAAATACAGGATGAAACAAGACAGCTGATTGACAGTACCAAGCAATAGGAAGTGAAGAAGAATCACATATCCAGTTGAAACACTGGGATTCAGTTAGATGGGCATTATATAATTACCCAAATTGGAATTTGGCCAGGACATCAGTGCCAATACCGCTCCTCCTGCCAAGAAGGGTATGGGAACAAGAGCTTGTCTTTATGTCTCATCTCAGAATAAGCACATAAATTACTCCACCCCACTTTTCTGACCTTATAATCACATCGTCCTCTGCCAGTTGACTCTACTTCCCTAATTTTCACTTCCTCTCTTTGCTACTCCCTGCAGTTGGGGTGAAGAGTTTGCTCTTTCACTCATCCTGCCCTGATGGCCAGGAACTCTCCTCCACCCAAGCCAGTGAGTCATTTCCTCTCATTAAACGGTCACCTGCTAGCCTTCCTCTGTGAGACTCTCACATTCAGAGTGACTGGTGTTCAGGAGAAAGATAAGGGTCCTGGTAGCACGACACTAAAAGGTGAAGGTCATATCCCTACTGCATATGTATATCCTTTACCATTACCACTACCTACAACCTCACAGCAGCCTCTGAGGCAGTAAAGAAAGGTTATCTCCCCTGAGAGGCGCCTACAATTAATACCCAACAACTGTATGTTGTGAGAGTTTCTACTGTCCTTCCCTGTGCTCACAATGCTAGCTTTTTTCTCATTTTTCTTTCCTCCCTTCGTCACGCTCCAAGGGCCCAAAGCTGCTGGGAGTCATGAGTGCTCAGTACCTGTCAGGATTGGCAAACAAGCTGCTCAGGAATAGGACACCAATAGCTTATAGCACTAACCAGCCATGGCTGTTTGCTTCTCTCTGAATATCTGGCTGACTGTAAGAATCAAAATATTTTTAAAGAAGGTAATTAGCAAGTGTTGAAATAATTCTGCTCAGTCTGGGTTTGTTTGTGGAGAATGTTGGTAATATGATTCAAGGCTTTTTTTCCTGAGTGGGTTTTAGTAATTGTGGTACAAATGTAGCACTCAAACAAACATGCAGTGTCTGAATAGCCAGCGGTGGACACCTTAATTCTGAATGACAACTCAGAAATGAGATATTGAATATGTTGGTGTGGTTATGTGTTAGCAACCTTCTTTTGGTACTAGGTTTTGCAGTGTTACGAAGTGATCAGAAAACCCCATGCAGCAGTTGAAACTAGCCGACTAGTTTTCAGTGTTATCGTGATGCAAATTGCATTTAGCAGACTGCAAATGAGGCTGCCAGAATGGGGTTCTTGAAATCAGTTTTGACAGGCTGAAATATCTGTGGTCAGAGGGAGAGCCCTGGACAGGGGCCAGGGAAGCTGGGTGTGGGCATGCCTCAGCCATGTTCCCTGTGTACAGGAGGGTGCTAGGTGCAAGATAAGCTGTTTGGAGGAAATCTGTGTACATCAGTACAAAGCTGTTAAGAAGCCTCTCAGGCCTCCTGGGCTGCAGGCCTCAGCTGAGAGATCAGATGATAGAACCACTGCTAAACTTGCCCTAGGGGAATGAACTTTGTTCTGCTTCAGAGCTGGTGCTTAGATGGGGCCTATCCTGCTTGTTTTCACTCATTTCTTTCTTGCTTTGGAGGTGCAGTTGGAGCCTCAGACTGACCAGGGCTTCTCCTTCTGGGCTTGAGGAGTATTGTACAGGCTCGCGCTGACCGTGGTGGATGAGACCAGGTTGGGCAACCAAGGTGCTGTCCCACCAGATGTGAGTTTTGCCCCAGGTTGGCAACAGAGAATCTAGAATGGAGGGTCCTCTTGCTCTCTGTCTCAGGCTTGCTCTTCTGCAACCTGAGACAAGCCAGGAGATGGGAAAGCATTGACTTGGTGAGAGGGTTGTCATCTGCTGCTTCCCTTTTAGACTGCTCGGCTGGGGGGTATGTGTCTCTTTGGCCCTTGTCAAAAACAAGACCCTTGTGTTGCTGGAGAGTAGGAGCTTCTCCCACCATCCACAAACCAGGAAATGGCAGAGACTCAGTAAAAAGAGCTTGTGTAGTGCCCATTATCCTATGTTACTAGGACAAAAGACTGCATCAGCATTATCATTCAAGCCATCAATATAATATTATTCATTTTAATTAGACAATAACTGGACCAATCAGGAATAAACAGCTGGAAAAGGTCATCACCATCATCTTGGGTTTAACGTTTGCTGAGGTTAGATGCTAAGAACGGGGGCAGGCTTAATGTCTTACCTGTATAATTTAGGGACTAGTCCAGCACTTCCTCGTATAATAAAGCAGGATGTGCAGCTGCTTTCATGAAACTTCCTCTGACACTTTTCTGATTTAAACACTAAACAGAAACACAAGCCCCTGCCAAGGAATTTCCCTCACAAATTGTGAATTTTTGAGTATCGTGAGTGAAATGTTCGAAGTTTTCATATAAAACCTTTTTTTCTGCATAGACAGCTGTGTGTGATTTTGGGTAATGAGCGTGGTAACCTCTGGTGCTGTGGAACATCGTACTTTTAGCTGTTGCTACATGATGAACAAACTGACAACTCAAGATGCTTCTGAGACAGATGTACAAATTATTCTGATGGAAAATGCAAATATTACTTCAAAATCATGGTGGTGTTGTTTCTTCACTTTTTGCTGCAAAGCAAATAATGTTTTTAAAACATCCTCTAAGGTACAATCATGTTCTGGTTCTGAATATGGTTTTGCATTGAAAACATGCAAGAATGTATGTGTTTTGAAGGAGCAAATAGCCATGGAGATTAGCTAGGTAATAGAGATTTCACATAGAGTAAAATCTTAGATGCGTGACATTGTGCCAAACAGAACAGCATGCATTTTTCACACCCCCCAAAAAAGGGGGAGAGGAATCTCTAAAGCACAAATTTTGAATTTTGCACAATTTTACTGAGGCTTTTTCAACATCTCTAATTCAGAATAAAAAATCATAATGTAAGAGCAGGTCATGTGACAACTGCAGCTAAATAGCAATGAAGGGGTCATCGGGATCAACTGAACTGGCTCCATTAGTCAGCAGTCTGACATATGCCGTGACAGTGGTTGTGCTGGAAATCTGGAGGAGGTTTCATGAGGGAAGATCAGGCTAAATAAAGGTCTCCCACCTCCATAGTTCCGGCAGCTGAATTTCAACAGTGTATCTAGTCACAATGTGACATCCTTATAAAAAAAAACAACACACACAAGCTATCCTCGAACCACTCTAATTTTGGTGTTGATATGGAGTATTACTAGGTGGCAGCCCAAATGACTAATGGAGTAATCTCTGCTGAGGTGAGGTGTTCCTAGGATAGTCTGTGGTATAGACAAATACCAGTGAAGATAATCTGTAGAACAGCTCCTTCTTTAGTTGGTAGTGCTGCTGAAGTTCATCCGTGGACTGGACTCCAGGAGTTGCTTTTATTTCTATTCACCTCGAGGGGGAAAAAACCTTGTAGCAAGGCCATAGCTCCACAGAATATCAAGCGTGGCAGTGGTTAGTATCAGCAAAACTGGGTTAGTAAAACTTTGAACATCCTGGTCAAACCAAACTCCAGGCCGTTATAGCAAAAGTTGCCCCTCCTGAATAGCTAATAAAGTCAGTGAACTTTTCTCTTCCCTCTGAAGATTGTAAGGGGCACGCCTTAAAAATGAAAGACATTAACTTAAAATATGTATGGAGCTAACAGAAATTATTATTAATATTATTTATTTGTATTGCCATTATGCCTAGAAACCCTAGTCCTGAACCAGCACCCCATTGTGTTAGGGGTTGTACAAACACAGAACAACAAGACAGTGCCTGCCCCAAAGAGTTCACAATCTGAGGGCTTGGCTACACCTGCGAGTTACAGCGCACTAAAGCCACCCAGTGCACACTAATTCACTCCCCGTCCACACTGGCAAGGCATGTAGAGCACTCTGACTCCATGGCTAGAGTGCTCCTGGTACACCACCTCGGCGAGAGGAAAAACGTCTGAGATGTCCCAGCATCAGTGTGAAGGAGGTGTTGCATTACTGCGCTCTGATTGACCTCCAGAAAAAAAACATAATCCCTTTAAGTCAAGTGGCCACTCTTGTCATTGTTTTGGAATCGGCTGTAGGAATCCAGATATGCCCTTTCAAAGCTTCATTTCTGACAGCATGCTTATCTGCTCAGAGACAAAGCAAACATTTCTGAGGAATGCTGCTTGGTTTCAGTGAGTGAGAGACTGGGACGAGGGGGGTCTGAATTTACAAGACAGCATCCCGACACACTCTCAGCACCCCAAAACCGCAATCTGTCTCCCCCCGCATACACACAACACACTCCCTGTCACACTCCACCCCACCCCCTGCATTTGAAAAGTACATTGCAGCTACTTGACCACTGGGATAGCTGCCCATAATGCACCTCTCCAATGCTGCTGCAAGTGCAGCAAATGTGGCCACGCCAGTGCGCTTGCAGCTGTCAATGTGGACAGACTGCAGCGCTTTCCCTACTGTGCTCTCCGAAGGCTGCTTTAACTCAAAGTGCTCTACATCTGCAAGTGTAGCCAAGCCCTAAGTCTAGGACGAGAGATTAAAGAAAAAGGATACAGACAAACAGATTGAGGAATATAAGAAAACAAGGAGGCCATATTGGTTAGCAACAGGGCAGAGGAGAGTTGTAAGGAGGATAATAAGGTAGCTTTATCACTGTTCACTGAGAGCGCCTCCCAAATGTGGAGGTTCAGCATGGGAGAAAGCACAAAAACTTTTGTCTGAAAATTAACTAGTGGTCAATGGAGGCTGGCATCATGGGCCTATCGGAGGCAGGAGTTGACATTTTGATACTGAATCAGAGATGATAGGTAGAGGTGGGGATGGGCCCTTAAAAGTGAAGACCAGGAGCTTATATTTGAAGTATTAGAGAAGGGAGAGCCAGTGGGGAGACGTAAAGACGGAGGAGGGAAGGGAGTGACTTGGTTAAAGTGATGGGCTGGGAAAATGATCTTTACAGCATCAGTTTGAATGGATATGAGCAAGGCAAGATCACATTTATCAAGGCCAGAGAAAAGGCTGTTGTGGTAAGCGAGGCGTGAGATGACAAGAGTTTTAGTGGTGTGGATGAAGAGGAAAGGCCCTATCTTAGAGATGTTATGCAGAAAGAATTGGCAAGATTGAGACATAACTGGTATGTGAGGACCAAGAGAGAGATCCGATTAGAAGAATGACCCCCAACGATATGGGCCTGAGAGGCTGCATTGCAGCAGTGGATGAAACAAAGTGGTGTGAATTACCCTTTGAGATTCTTCTGGATGATGGCTTAATTTTTCAAAATAGCGAGTTCCAAAGGTTTTAGGGACTCAAACTGAAGCACTTTATAAGGGCCCACTGAGCACCCACTTTCTGAAAGGCTGGCTCTTCTGAATTGTCTCAAGTTGAGTACCCCCAAAATGAAGACTCCCTAAAAGCATGTCATTTTTGAAAATGTGGGGCTAGGTAATGTAAGCTATTATTTCTCTTTAAAAAAAAAAGGTGCCATAATATTTTTACTATAAATGAAAAATAACGGTTCAAACTTCAGTCCTGTAATTGGATTTGCATGGCCACACGGGTCTGCCATTGTGGATCTCATTTCAGAGTGGGGTCTTTTGTACCATGTTTGTGTAGTTACTGAGTAAACATACATGGCACCTATAGCTTGCAGATCTTTTGGAAACATTGTAGACAATTAAAGTCGATCTAACTAAGTGCTGTATCCTGTACCCATTTTAGTTAGTAAGTTACTGCAAATAAATGTTACATATGTTTAACTGCAGTATAACATATTTTATATATCTTTAATTCCTGCTAACATCATTTAGGTCTGTCTGAGAAGGCATAATTCCTTTCTAAACATGTACTGGGTGTATGCTGGACATATTACCCCTGGAGTATTGTGCACAAAAAATTAAAAATTCTGCACACAATATTTTAAAGTTCTGCATGTTTGTCAAAATAATGCAATATAATCACTATGGTTTCAATTATTTCAGTAATTTATTTAAACTAAAATACAATGTATGGAGAATGGGAGTGGAGAGCACTCTTGCCTAATAGTAATGTAGCTAAGTTTGACCCTTTTTATTTCTAGTTATTTAGTCAACAAATATATGCAAATATATGCTCAGAGTTACATCACAGGCAACTAAAGAAACATATATAGCCATATGCTCAGAGTTACATCATAGGCAACTGAACAGCAAGTTCAGGCTGGAGAATCACTCACAATTTATATTGGCTACTGACCGTCTCCATAAAGGTCAGTAACAAACGGTTTATGGCGGACATTTTGATAGGAAAATTTTCAGTCCAAAAATGTAGACCAGTTTCAATCACCAAAGCACCATAAGCATTCAGAAGGCCATACAGGTGTGTCGCGTCTTGAGCGAGGGTTCCGTTCTGTGGTTACCGCGTAAAGCGGAAACCGCGTATAGCCGAAACCCCATTGACTTCAATGGGAGGCGAAACTGCACCCCCTGCAGGATGTTAAAAAAATGTTTTCTCCTTTCTTTTTTTGTTTTTGCGAACCGCGTAAAGTGGAAATCGCATAAGTTGAATCAGCGTAAGACGCGACATGCCTATACTGTCCTTTTCACCACTCTGGCAATGTAAAGGAGCCTTACACCTTTTACACCTGTTTTATATTCCTGGGGGAGTTCACAAAGACAATGGGAACCATTCACTAAGCAGGCAGGCTGCTATATTCTGCTCTGCCTGAGGGGCCAGAGCCTGCCCCATGCCTACTTCCTCAGAAACAGCCCAAGCCTTGCCCTTCCATACCAAGCATGCAATAGTGAGCGAGAGGGACAGAGTGTCTCTCTCTCTCCCACACACAACTGACCAAACCCCCTCTTCCTCAGTGGTGATTTACATTTCAATTGGTTGTAGGGTGACCAGACAGCAAATATGAAAAATCGCAATGGGGTGAGAGGTAATAGGAGCATTATTAAAAAAAGACCCAAAATTTTGGATT
The DNA here is from genome assembly GCA_007922305.1 of Dermatemys mawii. NCBI lineage: Eukaryota > Metazoa > Chordata > Testudines > Dermatemydidae > Dermatemys > Dermatemys mawii. The sequence continues at coordinate 14,643,184 of ML677372.1, read as the reverse complement.
GCCCTATAAAATCAGGACATCTGGTCACCCTAACTGGCTGCGCCGGGTGCCTGAACCAACCTGCCTGCACTGCCAGGGAGGGATGTGTGACTGCTCTTGCGGCTTCCTTTTGCTTCCTTATCAAAAAGGCATTTTTCTGTGGGGAAATAAAGAAATCTGTGGGGGACATGTATATGCAGTGGCCCAGAATTCCCCCAAGAGTTACATATGCATCACACCCAGGCCTGAATCTAATTAGGTTGGGGCGGGGGAGAGGTTAGATGCAAGTGTGCATGCTTCTATGCACACACACACACACGCTTGCTAAAGGAAGATTTAAAAATAATTTAGTTTCATACTATAGTGGGAGTACTGGTGAAATGAAATCCGCTCCAGTTCAAGCAGGAGTTATGGCCTGTGTTGTGCAGGAGGTCATATTAGATGAACATAATGATCTCTTCTGGACTTAACCATCTATGAAATGTAAGTAAATAGGATGCTGTTTCCATGAGTGAAATCTGAGGGGGCCTATTTCCATGACAATGTATCATAAGGATGTGATTCAGCAGCTTTCTAGAAATGCCACAACCTGAAACAGGCAAAGAAGGGAGTTTTCCTTTTGTCTTCTTGTATGCTAAGAAATTAAATGACTTTGGTTCTCCCTTCAGGGAAAACAGAAACTTAGTTTAAAAGAGAAAACCCCATAGTTCTTACACACTGCATCTCTGCACACCCTAGCCATACATTTCACGTTACACTTGACCTCTTTTGATATAATAAGGTATTTTCCCAAAAAATGCTAGTCACCACTTTGGCTACAGCCAGCAGACTCCTAATCTGTCTCAAAGTAACTTAAAATGGGCAATTTTTATATATATATACATACACTGTGACAAAGTTCCGAGTCTGTATTGGTGGGTCCTGCACTTCCTGGCAGATTTAGGGGCCTCAGAAACTCATCTAGGCCCAGAGTGACCTCCCTTTCTCAGTAACTAATTAAGGGAGGCAGAAAAGGGGGGAGCCCGTGCCCTCCCTCTACTCCGGACTCCAGCCCAGGGACCCTAATAGTATCAGCTAAGATGGCTGACCTTTTATCCACAAAACACAATACAATTCCCTGGGCTACTTCCCCACAGCAGTCCCCGCTTCTTCAAACTCCACTTCACCCTTACCTCAGGGCCTCCTTCCTTCTGGATGATATGTTGTCCAACACTCAGTCTCACCAACAGCATAACTTCCTTCCACAGCTCCTGACACCCACAGCCCACCTGACTAACTGGGAGGTTTTTAATCTGGTTTCAGCCAGTCCCTGATTGGCTTCAGGTGTCCCAATCAGGCTAGCTGTTTCTACTCCTTTCCAGAAGGTTCTTAATTGGCCCCTGGTGTCTTGATTGGCCTGGAGTAGCCTTTGTTTGGCTATCCAGGGAACAGGGACCTGCACATCCTGAGACTAATATACCTGCCTTCCAGCACTCTCCTATATCCTTCTGGTCTGACTCCGTCACAACACATACATATATATTCCTTAACATTCCTTAAAAAAAAAAGTGAATTAATGCAGGAGACAGAAGTACTCTATTTGTGGAATGGGTGTGGCACGGACATTAGCAATGACAGCTTCTCCCATGCTACTCCAAAACCCTGTCCTGGAGCAAATGTCCATCTGGGTAGGCGGATAACTGAGTCTCGATGTTTGTTCAATGGGTAAAGGTACTAAGGCAGTACAACCTGTAATAGTACATTTTGGGTTGTTTTTGCAATTCTTGCCATTAGGAGTTTGGGTACCACAGTGATTAGTATGGTATAAAAAAATACTATAGATACTAGATCCAGACCATTCTTATAGTTCACCAACTTTTATTAATGCTGAATGGTGTCACAGTTAAACTAGTGACTTACAGCTCTGTAGTCCACCACCAACTCCTCAAGCCAGCGATAACAGGCAATTCCATCATGAAGGCAAAATGGGTGCAGTAGCCTTCTTGTTCAGGTGTCTACTCCAGAGCCCTTTTTTGAGAAAAACAGGGACATAACGGTGCTTAGGATAGCTTTAACTGTAAAATATTCTAGGCTTCTAGCAAATGCACAGATGAGTAAGTTTACCGTCACTGTGGGATCCAGGATGAAATGATGCCTGTCACCCATAATGTTTCCTCAAGTAATTAGTACATGCTCTGCACCCTAATAAGAACCTGTTCCATTTTCTAATCACTCCACTCCGCTGCTCCTTCCCTCCTGCCTTCCTCTTCAGTGCTGTTCTTTAGAAGGTTTACCTGACAATGGGGCTGCAGTCTATTGAGGGGGCGGAAACAGCGTGAAGAATGATTTTGGAAACCAGAAATTTAGCTGCGTGTTGTTATGCTTATAATCTTCTAATTCGGTAATGAGCCTCCAATTTCATCCAGGCAGAAGGACAAGCTAGAAATGTGCCCCCTTCCTCCAAGGGTTCCCAGACAGAGCAGTTAGGGCCCGATGGTCTCTTCATTTGTAAAGATGTTGCATAAGAAGCTGCAACTGGAATATGTACTTTCCAGACAGACACAGCAGCAGCAAGCAGCATAATGGGAGTCTCCCTGCTAACATAAATATGAAATCAAATGCAAGGCAGCAGCACTCACGGGAAGCAGGAGCTTCGCTTTTTGAACTTTCTTTCCAGCAGGAGACAAGTCCCTGCACTTCTCCTGAATGGAAAGCAAAGAAAATGTTTAATTGGCTCTTGAAGAAGGAAAGAAATAATGCAATGATTTGGAGCCAAAGCTCAACCTTCGCCTGTGCTTAGGTGTGCAATGAAAAAGTGCTGTCTGGAAGGGGAGCCCTGAAAAGCAACCTTTCTCCTCCTAGCCCACAACACCAGGATGAGAGATTTACACCCAGCAGAATCTCCATGGCTCTGGCTCTCTGGTCAGGGTCTAGTGCCAGGGAAAATGGTCTACAGGTTTCACTTAATTCACCCTCTAAGCCAGCTACCCCACATCTTCCCCAGCCTATTGCAGATAGGTCATGAATGAGGCTCTGTTCGGGAGCCAGCAGGCCCAGATTAAAGAATGTACACAGCGTATTCATCTCAGAGGGACCCCCGACCACTGGATCTGGGAGAGTGGCATTGCAACAGGCCAAACCTGAGTGGTGCTGCAACCCCATGGGCCAGGTAGCAATGCTATACAGTCTAATTTGGCTTGACTTCCTTCCCCTTTCCCCCAGCCCCTGAGCCATGATGGAGGTGTGGCCTGGCCAAATTTGAGTGAGTGGCATTGTCACCCGGTGTGTGGGATTGCAGTGCCAGTCAGGTTTGGCCCAGTGCAGTTGTGGGGGGGGGAGGTTTCGAAATTTGGCCTTTGCTGTGTCAGTGTGGGCTTGGTAATGGGAGTGAACAGAGCTGCTGGGCAGCCTGGGTCAGGAGAAACCACCCTAGCCTGGGATGGGAGCAGAACTCTGAGCCAGGGGGCATTGTCAGTGGCTAGGAAGATCCCGAGAGCAGTGGATGAAGGATTGGGGCAAGTTGGTGAACTCTGGGGTGAGTGGGAAGTGTTGGAAGACTGGGGGGTGTAAGATTCGGGCAAGTGGGGCCACTAGAAGAAAGAGGGGCTGGTGGTGGGAATGTTGAGTGTTGTGGATGGTGAGGCTGAGGGGTTGGGTCTGTGGTGAGCAGGATGTGTGTGGGTCAGGATAAGCAGGGGCCAGTAGGTCATTGAAGTACATGTAGAGTGGAACGGGCATTAGGCGGTCTGTGTGTTGGCTGGAATATGTATGGGGTTGGCGCACTTTGCTGTGTGGCCCCCACTCGTGCCACGCAAGGCTGGCAGCAATTGAAGCACAGCTAGAATCCTGTGCTGCTCAGGTTTGGCCTGGACACTCCTCCATCATGATGGCGGCGGGGTTCTTTAATCCAGCACTGGAGCCAGATCCTCAACTGATGTACATAAGCATATTTCCACCGCTGTTAGTGGAGTTATGCCAATTTACACCAGCTGAGGGCCTGGCCTGGGTCTTATTTACCCTGTCTGTGCACTGAAAGCATTTAAGGTCTGAATTTGGGCGTAAGGGAGTGGGAAGCATCTGATCAGGTATGTGTGCTACACTGCTGACTTCTACCTTATCCCTTAAATGTTGTGCAGCATAGGGCTCTAGCAAAGATCTTCCCCTTCTAGCCAGTACCAAATCCAGTGTACTAAGGATGCATGTGCTTGAAGAGTATGTGAGCATGTGTTTGTAAAAAAAACATAAGTACAAAGGAAAGAAAAAAGGAGGAATTTATTTAAATAGAAAAACTTTCTCAATCATAAAAACCTTAAGGAGACTACAAACATATAAAGTTGCGTGTCACTAGAAATGTTTATACTTCTGTTCTGAAAGCTACACTGAAAATATAGGGCCAGAATCTGAATGGGTGTAAACTGCCATAGCTCTGCTGACTTTAGTACAGCTACACTGATTTACCCCAGCTGAAGATCTGACCTATTGACAATGGTGAAGATTAAGTTGTAGAATTTTAAAAGGCATATTGGGGCAACATTTTTATTAGGGGATGTAAGGGTAGCCTGTCCCAGTATTGGTGTTCAGCATATCTGCCATTTAGTACAAGCGTACACATTCTTAGGGCAAAATATTTTCTATTCGGGGCTATTTTGATAGTTTGTCTTTAATGAAGGTGACTTAGAAGGATGCAGAGGAGACGGGTGCTCTGTCAGAGAGACCCTTCTAGCATGTAACTGCAACATATCATGCGCTGCTCCTCTTTGTTCCGGCCTATCCTGCAGTATGAATTCTTCCATTTTTCCCTACTCACTTTGAATTCTGCAAAGTAGTAAACAAGTGTGAATACAATACTTTGTAAACACAACGTGGGGTACTGAACCACATCTTTAAATATTTTTTTAAAAAAGGGCTCAAAAAACCATGATTAGATTTGAATGATCAAAGTAACTAATTGTCTGAATTCTGCATGAACTAGCTTCCTCAGGCAGGAAAACAGCTGTTTGTCAGCTCTAAAATTTGGTAGCACAGTCAGACAAATGTTAGTTTCCACCCTCAAGTATCCCTATTACAAGGACAGCATTTTTTAAACCATGCTACTGTTACATAATTGTAAGTTGGTGGTTTCAGATGCAGTACTATCAGTGGAGCTTGGCACTGTGAGTAAAAGGAGCCAGTATTCAGAATTGCAGAAATTCGGTTGGAATGCATTGTGCCTAGGTTAGAAATTTCATCTCAGATATTTAAGGCAAACTGTTCAAAGGGCTCCAGTAAAAGTCAATGGAAGCTGGGTGCTTCACTTCCATGTGTGTCTTTGAAAATCTTCTTTCTAATGCAGTGGCCTGATTTGCAGATATGCTGAGCGTTCAGAGTTCCCATTGACTTAAGAAGGACTGATGGCTGCTCAGTAGCTCAAACTTATATTTGGTCCGACTACGATCCCTTAAAGGCACAGCCCTTCCCCTCTGCCATACACCCTGCACTGGGGAACAGGGAGGAGCTTTGGTGTAAGTCCTTCTGACAGCTCTAGCTGGCCAAGGAATCTTCTCACACCAAAGGCAGTCCCTTCTGGGGCTCAATTTCTGCCTTCTGGTTTAAGAGCCCTTTATGCTACCAGAACGACATAAAGGGGCTTAAGCACAACAGAGAATTAGGCCATCTATGCATAGTGCAACATTATTGTATAAATGCAAACATGTTTATTATCTTCTTAATAATGGTAAAAGAAAAAAGAAGGAACATCAGACCTCAATGCCATGTGATCCTGAATTTATGATGTCTCACTCATGGTTATACGGGTAAGCTCCAAGCATGAAAAGCCAGAGAACAGAATCTAAAAGCAGAGTTTAAACAGAGAGAGAGAAAAAGACAAAGTCATCACTAGACAAAGACTATATAACTACAGGACACACACTCAACACCTGGAGATCCATAGGAATAGTACGGTATTTGTTCCAAAACCATGACAGGCTGGGAACATAGAATTACTGACGCAGAGGCTAATTGAATTCATACGTAGAAACCCTGGACACCATATGGCCTCAATTAGATATTGGTCCGTAGCTGTTTCTTACCAGCTGGTTGCCATTGTTACATTCTTAAATCAAACGATCATTTTCATATCTGAGGACCTGAGGCACCTGATGCCATCTTTGCTCAATGCTTGTAAAATGAAACATCTGTTCTCCATTTTGGCATTAGGTGAGAATTCATGTAGGGACTTTTGCTCTGTAGATGGCATATCAATACCATTTGCAGATGCACTAAGATCCTTGGGGCAGGGATTGTTTCACCTTAGGTTCCACTCAAAAAGAGGCTGAAATAATTTAGCTGCTAATATAGTTATGGCCAAACTATTTTAAAACTCCATTACATAAAGCGTGAAGGCATCCTCGGTGGCACTTGTCAACCATGAGTCCTTTTCTTAAGGAACCTGTGTATTAAGTTTTTTTTCTTTTTCTGTTTCAATTGGTTGTAATTTCTGCTTAACTATGGATCTCTTCTCCTGTAGTTGGTAGTTAGATTATTCTCTTACTAGGAAACATGGCTGCAGGATGTTAGCTACAGCTGCATCTCAGTACTATGAATGATATTGTTTCACATCTAAGGAATATAGTGAGCAAAGCTGCATATAATTTTGATTATGCACAAACCCACCATGAATACTGCATACTTCATTTAGGTTCCTTTAATGTGTATTCCAGAGGAATGTATAGAGACAGTTATGCCGTCTCCACATCATGAGACGCATCTGGTTCAGGATAAAGATGGGCCATGCTGAAAATTCAAGGGGGTTCTGATCCAGGGGTTTGGTTTGTTATAGGCAAAATGACTTGTGATGCTGTCTTAGATACAGATCCAAACTACTTCACTGATGCCAGTGTGTTCACATCCAGATTTTTTTTGTTGCTGGAGTGACCAGGAAACATTATAGTTGTGTGTGTAGTTTGTCCGACCTATACGTTTGCAGGAAGGAGGCCTTGCATTACTAAGCACAGACAGATAACAACACACTGCCACACCTTTCTCTGCTGTCTTTTTCTTTCTGCAACAGTTATGCTAAATACCAGCAAATCTTTCTTTCCTCTTCCAGTGCAGACAGCACATAGAAATCAACCACCCATGTGCATGCTTAGAAATAGTTCCCAGCACATCTGAACAATTACAGCCTTCATTTATAAAATGTTTTCTCTCTTTAATATTGATGCTGTCTAAGGGACAGACAGCCCAGAAATCCTCTTATAGAGAGAAAACAGATGCCCCACGTATGCACCTGCAAACAGCATGGAATGTTAAACAAGTCTATATAAATACTATGGGGTTGTTCTACTCTATTATTGCTGAAAGTTAAGGTCATCCTAGAATTCTGTGCCCTATCCTCCAGTAACATCTCAAAAATGTGCCTATTCTTGCAGCACCCCAAATTTCAGTCCAATCAGCTTCATTCACATATCCTCATGCTATATATATTTACACAAGTAGCATATTTTAAAGGCTTGCTTCAATGCTACAACCTAACCAAACTGTTACACAAACTGGGATTGCAATTGTGCTTACATATGTCAAGTGGAAATAACAAAAAACACTCCGAGACAGTATCCATGCCTTGTGGGGCTTCAATCCTGATTAGGGAATTTGGATGCTTCTAAAATAGAAAGGCTAAAAATAGTAAGAAATTATTTATTTTTATCCATAGATCTCAAAGCACTTTGCAAAGTATCATCATTTCTGTTTCAGAGACAGAGAAACTGAAACATGGAGATTTTTAAGTGACTTTGCCTAATATCAAAGAGGGAGTTAGTGGCAGAACCAGGAATGTGATCTAGATCTCCTGACTCCCAGTATATGGCCTACCATTCACTAGACCACTCTGTGTCTCAGTGGAGAAAACAACTCATTCTCCAGAGCAGGACAACATTCAAAGTCACACCTGCCTAAGATTACTGTTCCTCCCACCTACAGTTTTCCTTGCTTGAATACTGAAGAATGACCCAGGTAAATCCGAGCATTCCGTTGCTCTCTTTGAAATATGAATGGGCCCTCACAGCAAGGGTAGTACAGGGAGTAATAATTCTCAGATTCTGGTAATTCTAGTACAGGGATGGCTAAATTTACTGACCCTCCGAGCTGCATACAATAATCTTCAGAAGTTAGAGAGCTGGTGCTTGGGGTTTCTGCCAACCAGGGTTGGGGGAGGGGGGAGGGTGTCTCAGGGCTTCTGCCCTTTGGGGTGCACTGGCTGGGGCGTGAGGTCTTAGCACTGCTCTTGCTGAAGCCCTAAGCCCCGGCAGGTACCTTCTGCAGGGCTGAAGCCTCAAAACCCCCTCCTTGCCAAGCAGAAACTCCTAGCCCCACCACTCCTCCGCAGGGCAGAAGCCCAGAACTCTCCCAAGCAGTCTGGTAGCGGGACAATAGGGGGCCCAGAGAGCTGAACTTTAATTGTGAAAGAGCCACATGTGGCCCATGAGCCATGGTTTGGCCACGCCTATTCTACTACAAGAAGACAGTGGTGCATGAGAAGTTACAGCATGAAGCCAGTTGTTGGAGCACTGCCAATAAAATGTGTGTGTGTGTATGTACTGGATTTACTTCTCACAAGAAGACAGTACAGTCAGCAAAGAAATGGTTAAACAGAGCAAGCTCTGTGGATCGCCATTGTTTCTTTGCTATATGAATTTGCCTTTCTTTTATTTTTTGGCACCAGGCTGGCCATAATGTTTTATTAAACAGTCTCAAAATGGGCAAAAGTCTAGTATTATGACTTAGAGCATCCACAAATTTTGCCAATTCCAAATAATTTCCTCCCATGTCACTTCCCACTAGCACATTCAGTGCTGGCAAACATCTTCAGACAAAGAGAAGAACAACTTTCACTTGATTCCACTTCACGTGTTTTAATAAATGATTTCAGCTTAGCATCTTTCAGCCAATACATCACCAGCAGCAATCCATGCGTCCTTCTGGGTGAAGGATCTTGACCTAGGCCATCAAAGTAGCCACAGATTTAAACCTCGCTGGATTATTTTTTCAGTATTTTATCAAAGAACACAAATATCTCAGTGGTAACAGCTAGAACAATCTCATTGTATCCAAACCACAAATTAGATATGACAGTGATCAGTGCCATGGCAATCCTTATACATAAATAAAATGACTCAAACTTTTTGGATGAACCATTTGATCCTATATTCTGTCACAGTCAGCTGTGCTATTGAGGTGGTGATCCACATACAAATGAATCGAAAGGTGACATACTTGGCTGAGTTAAATCCAAACCTGGGCAAGTGCCTGAAGATGTACCAAGCAGAACTACATGAAGAACTGTATCCAGTGTTCTATGTAGTTAACCCACGCACTGCAACCATTTGCATCCATCTTGTAGACTGATGAATGTGGATTCTCAGACTCATCCATGACAATACTGAGAAATAACATTCCTAGGTCTCGTTCTGAGAGACCAGCTGAGTCACTGATCCTGAACACTCCTAAAATTGACATAATGAATGCTACGTTTACAAGGAGCGTAACTATTGCATACTTTGGTTTCCAGTAAAGCTGTCAGTACCTGATGAATGATGCTGTGCTGTCTAGCTGACAACTCCCTGTTGCCTCCCTTAGCCCTTTAACATTCTTCTCACCGCAAACACTAGAACTGAGATCTGGGACCTGCCTGCCTTGGGAAAAGAACTGCCCCACCTACTGACTAAAGGCCAGCCAGGGAATAAGCCTAGCTTCTGCCACTCTTGTGTAATGCAGACAGGACTACGTGTTATGTTAGAATTAACCAGATCCCATATAAACCCTTACTCCTGCAGAAAGTTATGTATTTTAATTATACAGGCCCTTAGACTAGATCTATCATGTGCTGAGAGCTAGCCACTTCCATTCCCCTCCTCCTAGTCTGGATACCCTTAGCTACCAAAGGGCTTTTGGTATTTGACGTGGCTGTTCTTTAACCTCCGGTGCCAGTAATCTGAAACGAGACTGCTGGAAACGAGAGAGGGAGAGTCAGTTATTTGATTACAGGCCCTGTGCACATGCCTGGACTTCATGGGTATATTAAGTAAGAGACATTTTAAAACAAAACCTCACTCAGTAACCTTATCGCAGGCCTGAATCCACTTCTCATCTGTTAACTCCCTGGACTCCCAACATATTCATAATTCAGATATCAGAGCCAATGATTTGAAGAACTTTTCACCCAAAATTACCATTGCCATAATTATGGGGGGAAATGTTTCGGGGATATAGCTACATTAACTCAATGCTGTTAGCCAGACCTCTGCATACCAGGGAAAACAAAAGCCAAATCCTTTTCTGCTAACATATCTGTAAATAACTATAAATTCCTGTTGGACACAAGTTGTTGTTATCCTGTGATATCAAATGCTCTACAACTACCATTGGAAATGCCAGATTCTCCCTTAATAGCTCTAGAAAATAGTGCCATTACTTTTAAAATTTCATTATAGCTTGAGTCAGGCATTGTAAAAAAATCTGCCATGGAGAAATGGCTCTGCAAACAAAATCAAGGTGACAAATTAATGATTGCATCAGCGTGGGAAAGCTGTGCCAGGCACCTCAGGAAAGTGTAATTTAATTCTCCCTCAAACTAACTTGATGGCCAAGAATGTAGTAACTTCACTGGAACTCTCTTTTTATGGGGGAATCCAAAATCCTTGGCAACCACCCTTAAGGTCATCAGTGAAATCTGACATGGAGCATTGTTTGGCAAATATACCAACAGTAAAAGGGCTAAATAATGGGGATTACCTCTGATGCTGATTTCTAACTCACCATCCATTGCAGGAATGTACAGTCTTAAAGAACATGCAAGAGTCAACCAACCAGTGGGCATGAACTTGTCCACATATATTTTTACTTAAAACTTAGATAAGGTGAAAAGTATCTGGCCCTGAAGCAGGCTAGAATTTTCCATTAGCAATCCCCTACCATAACCCTAATTATTTCTATTGTTTGATAAAGAGAAGCATGGAAGGGGGAATAAATGAAAGTATGCTAGCAGCTAAAAATTATATAGCTATATATACATATGATTTTTAAATGCTCTTAACTATGGTACAAATAACAGCTTAGAGCTTCAAACCAAAGAATTTTAAATGCTTAATTTATTTTTCCACTATTTATGCTATTTGTTTGCTTTACAATCTCTGCTTTAGCAATTAACAACAGAGTTAGTTTCACTTTTGTAATAATTGTTACTGAATTTATTCAAGTACCACTGTAGTTAACATTAATAAAAACAATTCCTGCTCTGAAGAGCTTTTGATCTAAGGCCCCAATCCTGCAAATGCTTATGCACATGCTTTACTATTAAGGCATGTGAGTAGTCCCTTTGAAATGACTGGGACTACTCATATACGTAAGTTTGCAGGATCATGGCTGAAGAGTCCAACCTTGCAGACACTTGAATTCAGTGGCTTGATCTTGACAGTGAATGCTATGCTTGGTAGAAACTGCAGGGTTGGGTTGTAAAACCCAGATGAGAGAATACTCAGTGAGAGAAGAGTTAGCTTCATTTTGTGGTTCTCGGTCAGTAGCTCTACTGTACTGTTTAGGCTGCAGACACCGCAGGGGAATTTTTCTTTCTTACAACTAAGATTTTTACAAAACCTCTGTTCTGGGCCTACGTTGTCCTGATAGAGTTTCGTTAACTGAGTCACCTTCTAGTATAACAAGTCTACAACTCTAAACCCTTTTAGCACTTCTGCTACCACACATGCATTCAAATGACAGCGTATCCGGAAATGAACATGCCATCTTCTCTAGCATAAACGCCGTCTCCAGTCTCCAGCAAAGTACTTGCTTACCTCAGGCTCCTAGCCACAGTTACTGTCACAGGACTCTCATAGGGGATAGGGAAATCTTTGAGAAACCCTGGGTGCTAAAGTTCTGTTGTTATCTTATCTAGGTAAATACACCTTCGATTTGGTGCTCTGGCCTCTCCTTGTTCGGATGTAGAAGGAGAAATGACCACATACCCCCAAAACAAAAGGTTTGCTTTGCTATAAAAGGTTACACTTCACTATAATGATCCTTTACCTTTGCAGAACAGCTGGCAACCAAAAATCTCAACTGCTTAACAAAGATCAAAGAATTTAACGTCCCCAGACACCTACAAGATAGGTAAGAGTGTAACTGTTTCATAGCTGGTTCTAGTTCCCAGTTATTCTGTTCCTGCTCTTGGGCAATTCAGAGGCTGCACAGGGCATTCCTGGTTCCCCATTTACAGTCTCATCTATACATAAAATGTTGCTGCTTTAACTATGCTTATTCTGATTCAGCAAAGTGAAATCAGCTACATGGGTAAGTGCCTTACAATGGATCCACACTAGGGCTTTTACTGGCATAAATATGTCTGTACGCAAATCATACATAGTTATGCTGGTAAAACTTTTTAAATGTAGAGCAAGCCTAAATTACAGCAGACTCAGCCCTGTCATTTACACTCTGCTTCCCTGCCCTCTCCCCCCAGACCCTGTCCCCTCTCACATTACCAGTTGTCTTACATCAGCCATTGACCTCGACAACTGCCCCAATGGGGCACACGACTAAATCTGGTTGTTGGCTACTCTGCCTCTTCCCTTGGCTCAGCTGCAGTCCCCTCAGAACCACATCATGCTACTCTGCGCACAGCTACAGTTCACACAAAGCCCTGCACTCCTAATACCAGTTACTCTCACTGGCATTCCCAAGCCTTGGCATTTGGGCTGGGTATCCCCCACTGAATGCAGAAACACACATGGAAGATGGATTCTGACAAACGGCATTACTGTCTGCTGCATTTTATCAAGCCATTAGCCACTTGATTACTACAAAATATACACTTTAAAACAAACCAGCTAAGTTACCTGATGATAGATGTGGCATGTTCTGGCTATTCCTACTGGAAAGCTGCCATTATTATGTAATGGCTCAGCTGCCTCGCCAGCCTCTTGCAGGGGGTGGAGATGCATTTGCCTGTGGTGGCATCAGGGGCCCTCTGCCTGTCACCCCCCTGCTGCTTGCGGGGATTTTCAGTCAAAAGCCCCCAGCAGCAGCATTTTTGGCATTTCATCTTAGGAATGCCTCCCCCGTGTTACCCCTCTGAACATGGAGAATCAGCCGGACACGCTGCAGTCAGGTGCAGCGGGCATGGCAGACTCTGACCCTGGAGTGCTGGGCTAGGAAGAGCACCGCTCCAGAGGGCGTTTACACGTACCAGCTCATTAATCCGAACTAGCCCTGGGACGTAGGTAAATTGGGGTTACCGTTACCTCACCGCCCCTTTTTTCGGAGGGGGGAAGCAGTGAAGTGACGCGCCTGCTGAATAGGGCAAGACACTGGGGGGGACGGGGGGAGCCCGGTTCGCATCAGCCCCCGAGCCCGGCCACGGCAGCCTCCTCCGTGAGCCCCCCGCAGTTCTGCACCCAGGTGCAACCAGCCGCGCCACCCCGGCACCCCCCTTGTGTCCCTCACGCCCTCTGGGAGAGACGCGACCCCGCTCCCGGTGAAATCCTCCGTGGGGGGGGGCAGCACCTGCCTGACTCCTCTGCCCGGGTCCCTCAGGAGCGGAGCCTGGCCGGGGGAACAGGGGAGCGAGCGAGAGGAGAGGCAGGGTCCCTGCTGGGGGGGGGAGAAGGGTGACCCGCCCCGCCGGACCGACACCCCCCCCCACACACACACATCCCCCCGCAGAGCCGGGCAGGAGCGCGCGGCGGCGCGCGAGCCCCTTGGCCCGCTGCTCCGGGGCATCCCGGGCCAGGTCCGCGCGCGCGCGCGCCGCTGGGGATGGCGCAGAGTCCGGGCGCGCGTGAGGGGAGACCCCCGCCCCCCTCTCTCCGCCGCCATCTCGCGCGCGGGCGCTCTCGTCCGGGCACACGCGCCAGCCGCGGCGGGAGAGCCCGGCCGGGCGGGAGGGCGGAGCCAGGTGTCGCGTCCCCTCCCCCAGCCCCGTCACGTTCCGGCTGCAGCCGCCGCCGCCGTCGCCTGCCGTGCGGGGCCCTGGGAGGGGGCGGCCGGAGCGTTGTCCGACACGTGAGGCTCATGTGACGGGGGGAAGAAGGCAGGGCGCTCCCGCCCCGGCACCGCCAGACGTGCCGGGAGTCACAGGGTAGGACACGTAGCGCCCGCCCGCCCGCCACCCACTCGCTCCCATTTAACCCAGCCGGGCCGCCTCCCGGCCACTCCTCGTCGGCTCGCGCCCTGCCCCGCTGTGTCGCCGCGCGGGGATGAGCAGCGCGCCCTGAGCCCCTCGCCAGCCCCGACGCCAGCGGCTCTTGCAGGGTGGCCCCGAGCTCGCCGCGGGCTGAGTTCGCTGCTTTCGGCGAGAATTAAGCTCCGGCAGCGCCCTCCCCCGCCCCCCGAGCTGACATGGAAATGATCCCCAGCGCCCAGCCCCCTCCCGCCTGCCTGGGCAAGCTGCCTGCGCTGGAGAGCAACGAGATGCCCGGGTAAGACGCCTCCCGAGCGGTGCCTGTCGTGGGGCCGGTGCCCTCCCCGGCCAAGCCCGTCTGGCCGCTGGATTTGGCTTGAGCCTCAGATCCTTCGCCCTGGCCGGGGGTGGGTGGGGGGGTGGGTGGGGATCGGTGTCCTGCGTGTGTGTCTCGCGCCCGCGGTGCAGGAGATAATCCTAACCCCATCGCGCTTTTGTGTCGTTTGTGCAGGCTGGCCTTTTCGCACATGTATCAAGTGTACAAGCCCCGGAGGGGGTTAAAAAGAAGTGAAGACAATAAGGTAAGCGGAAGAATTGCGGGACCTTGGCATGCTTAGTTAGCACCTGTCCGTTTAAAAAAAGTTGCAGGCATTGGCGTCTGTTCCGACTTGTTTCAAATCTCCTTTTGCATGAAGCTCAGCTAAGATTTAACCTTTATACAGTTTGCTGTGGGGTTTAGGAGGAGTTGTTTTAACATCCGACACTTTGACTCAAAGTTGTTGGGGTTTTTTTTGCTCTGATTGTTGCACTTGTACCTCTTTTTCCTGAATCTGAGACTCAGAAGGTGGGAGGGGAATATATTTTTGCATTAATTTAATAATTCTTATGCCAGAAAATCATTCAGTTAGTAGCTGTTACACATAATACTTTCTGGGTACCCAGAAGCTTGAGATCTAGTTCTCCGTTTACCTGTGTGTCTATCCATGGTGCTACAATGTCATCTTGTGTCTCGTCTGATTTGCTCCTTTCCTTTGGCTTCCAGGAGACCTATAAATTGCCGCACAGACTGATAGAGAAGAAGAGACGTGATAGGATTAATGAGTGCATTGCCCAGCTGAAAGATCTCTTACCAGAACATCTCAAACTTACAGTAAGTGAAAATCTGGCTAATATCCAAACTCCTCTTCCTTTTGGGGATGTGTGTTGGTTAATGGATTTCTGTGCAGGTAGATGTGCCATCTAGAGGTTTCCTCTGAGCACTGCAGATCAAAGTGGAAAAGGCTGCTATTTGGGCAGGTTTGCCACTTTGATCAGTCTATTACTACTGGATTTCCTTCCTTATACTGTGAATTTCTGAACAGTGGTTGTGGTGGGGTGGTATGAATTGAACTGCTGCAATGTTAAAATAAAATGTCACGTAAAAGCGATTATTGTGGCTTGATTTGAAAGTGAGGGATTTGGGGTTTTCCATTTGAGCCATTGAAAAAGTTCCATGTTGCTCTTTGTGAAGTTTTACTGAATTCCATGTATAAGTTGACCCCTAACTTATCTGAGAGTCAAGTCCTTTTAGAAGTTTGTTTCTATGCTACCTGTTCTTGGTATTTGAAAGGATTCTCTGCATTCTTGTTTTGTGACAGATGTTAAGGACAGCAACTTCTGTTTCTCTAGTGTGTGTGAGGTGCCTTGTTTTAAAAGAATAAAGGCTTAGGTGTTTGATTAAAATTAAAAGAAAAGAAAAAAAATCCCTGCAGAAGTTTACTGGGAAAGCCACTTTGGCTGACATCCTACAGGACTCCCCTCTTCTGTCACCGTTCAAAAGAAACCCTTTAACTGGATTCCCCTGTGTTAAGGTCAGAATGCCAGCAGGGGCAGCAGAACAGATGAAATACTTGTCTGAGAGCTATGCAGTTGGTCCTAAAATACCCACAGGATGTAACTGTATCCTTCTCTGTAACCTTCCCTTTAAAATTTTTTTTTTAGTTTACATAATATGTGGATCAGACTCCAAATGTTAAAATTTTTGCTCACAATCAGAGCAATTTCATTGAATAAAAACACCGTTTTTAACTCTGTCCCCAAATTGCAACTGCTTTTCTTTTTACATTTCACGAGGAATTAGAAAACTTTTAAGATTCCTTGAAGCATGGCCGACTCTAGGATAAGTACTAACCTGCCCATTTGTTTCCAGACTTTAGGTCACTTGGAGAAGGCAGTGGTTCTTGAACTTACCTTAAAGCATGTGAAAGCACTAACTAATCTCATTGAGCAGCAGCAACAGAAAATAATTGCTTTACAGAATGGTTTACAAGCTGGTGAGTATTCAAGTCATGCTTGTATCATGTGAGAACCCTAGAATGTCTCATGATCTTACTTTCAGTATCTTTGAAATACTGGCTACTTATGACACTTAGTTTGGGAGGTGGGAGGAGTAAGTGCGTCTTTTTTCATTTTTAGTTAGCATGCACACCTGCTTTATATGCATGTGGATTTGTGGAAAAGATGCCTTTCATCCCTCTGGTCAGTTAATCTATAACTAGCTGTTAATTTAATATAGTTTTAAATTCAACCTAATTTTAGCTATTTTATTTTATAATACAGTTTTGCTGTAAGGGCCTGATTCAGAGCCAATGAGAGTCTTTCCATTGACTTCCTTGGGGTTTGGATCAGGCCCTGAGTTTTTCACCCCTTAAAATATGAAAACATCTCTCTTACATGCTCTTTTTGGTTTCTCCATAAGCCAGTTAGCACACGCTTTGCAGCCTGGGTAGAGACTGTCTAAGGGCCCACAGTGTTTTACACCCGTTTCCTCCTTCCCCTCTCTTTGTGACACTTACTTGAGTCTGGCAGGCTAAACCCAGCTTTTCAAAAAAAGGCTGCGACTGCTTTAGCAGCCACTAGATAGGCAGTAGAATTACACAGCCATTCTCAATGTCACTTTATAAATTTTAGACTAGTGGTTCTCAAACTTTTGTACTAGTGACTCCTTTAACATAGCAAGCCTCTGAGTGTGACCCCCACCCTTGTAAATTAAAAACACTTGTTTATATTTTTAACACCATTATAAGTGCTGGAGGCAAAGCGGGGTTTGGGGTGGAGGCTGACAACTCGCGCCCCCCCTCATGTAATAACCTCATGACCTGCTGAGGGGTCCCAACCCCCAGTTTGAGAGCCCCTGGTTTAGACCAAATACCCCTTGGTGTATGCAGTTAATGAGGGATAAATTGGGCCCTGGTACCCAATTTTTATTAGCTGCAGAGAAGCCAGATTTGCAAGACGACTTTGGAACTGATGTCTTTCTGATGAGATAACAGGGTTGATTCACTTTGCTACCTTTTGTTATTTCTCCCTAAACTCTAGTGCCTGCTGTGATTGCCACATAGAATGAGTATGAAAATGTGTTTAAAGACTCACTGTTAGAGGGAGGTTGTAAAAATGGATGTTTAACGTGACCATATTGTACAGTAGAATTCACTTGTCTAGATGTTTTGTAACAGATACTTAATATGGAGATAAAATTTCTTCCTCTCCCCAGGCACCTTAATGATATTCATGAAACTATTTAGCTCTCTGTTAATTTTTAATTTCTTTCTGTTAATGTTTCCTCAGGTGACTTGTCATCGAGAAACCTTGATACCAGCCAGGAAATGTTTCGATCTGGTTTCCAGATGTGTGCCAAGGAAATGCTGCAATACCTGGGAAAGCATGAAAACACCAGGGAGCTGAAATCTTCCCAGCTGGTCAGTCATCTGCACCGAATGGCCTCTGAGGTCCTCCAGGGCGGAGCCAGCCGAAAATCTGGAGATGCACCCCCAAAAACAGTGGACTTGAAGGAGACGCCCGGCTCTTTGCCCAAAATTGCTGAGGGTTATGGCAAGAACTGTGTGCCTGTTATACAGAGGACTTTTGCACACTCCAGTGGAGAGCAGAGCGGGAGTGACACAGACACAGACAGTGGGTATGGAGGAGAGCTGGAGAAAAGTGACTCAAACACCGATCAACAGTATTTTCAAAAGGACACGGGACTCAACTATACCATGCAAGAGAGAATAAGTGCTATTAAGCAAGAGACTGAGGACCCACCAGCCAAAAGGACCAGGATGGAAACTTCAGAAGACGAAGGCCATTTTAGCAGTGATCTGATTGGCTCTTCAAGTAGTTTTTTGGGCCCTCACCCTCACCAGCCTCCTTTGTGCCTGCCTTTTTATTTGATCCCACCCTCCGCAACTGCCTATCTGCCTATGCTAGAGAAGTGCTGGTACCCGGCTTCCATGCCCGTCTTGTACCCAAGTCTCCCAGCCTCTGCTGCAGCACTTTCAGGGATAATGAGCCCAGATAAAATCTCTCCATCTCTTCTGATGCCTCAGAGACTTCCTTCTCCACTACCAGTCCATTCCCCTATCGACTCCTCAGCTCTGCTTCAAGCTTTGAAGCAGATTCCTCCTTTGAACTTGGAAACCAAAGACTAAGCATAGTGTGACTGTTTTCTTTTTCTTTTTTTTAAGTTTGAGGCTCTTTCAGTTTTCTGTACTGACTGGACTGAGGTGTGGGGATAAGGTTCACTGAGAGAGTAGAAAGCAAAATCCACTTTTCTCTGACTTGTCAGATAACGTGGGAAAGGATGAAGGAAGAGCCCACATTAGCCATTCAGGGGAGTTTAAAAGGAAAAAAACAAGTGCTTTACCCTTTGCCCTCCCCATCTACAGAGCAACAGCTGACTTAGTCAGTGAGGATTATGTTTCAAAGCTGTGAAAAATATTCCATTAGGCGGATTTAGGCTTTAGGGTCTGTGAATATAAAAATATGGTACTTCTTCTGAGGGCTTTTCAAAGCAATGGCCCACTGCCAGATTTGTTGCCCCACCCAGTTGCCAGTATTTGAAATGATACGCGCATGCACAACAGTTGAAGCATTGGTGTTAGTCCCACTAAAAAGATTCAGAGTAGCAATCACTGTAGCCAGTGGTTCAAGGAGATTGAAGACAAGTTTCTCTCCACACTTCTGTTGAATGTTTAAAAAACAAAATAAATAAAATGTAGATGCTGCTTAGAAACTTTACATGGTGTACTTCTAATTAATAAATTAACATGCCTCCCTTTCTATAACTCAAGCTGCTAGTTGGGGAAGAGAAAATATCCCCATGGATCCCTTTGCTTGTTGCACCTAACTCTAGACCTCTCTTCTACTGCTACTGTACAGGTGTCTCTGGGTCTAGTGTATCTGAAAGCAAAATGGTTAAAAAGCCACATTAATGGGGGAATAGCCAGCAACTGACCGTTTCACTCCTGGGCCAAATCCAGAGTTCTTGTAACAGGGTGAAATTCAATTGGAGTCAACAGAGTTACACCCTCTGAATTGGTCCCCTTGAGTGCCTTTGATAACTCAAAACTTTTTTTCCAAAGGAGCCTAATCCCAGTGGGATCTGGGTGTCCAAATCTCTTAGGATCCTATGAAAACCCTAGTCCAAATTGCTATTTTAAAGTTAGAATCTGTGAAAATTTCCCTGTTAACAAATCCTAGAACTGCTTGGGCCTGTGGACCACAGTCAGCAGTTGCTTCAGTGATGAATACTGTGTCCAATTAGGCTTTAAAAGAAACTGCAAAAAGCAGTGGGTTTTTTTCCATATTAATTTTTATAAATTGTTTCCAGAGTAAATGTTATAGATTTTCATTTCATTCTACCATTGCACCGGTTATTAAGATGCACTGTGCTTGATTGCAGATTGTGTTCTCATGTTTATTTTATTGTTGTTTTTTTTGTATACAGTTGTTGCCTTTATTTGTAAAATCTTGTTATAAATATATATGTATATATAAAATATATATATATTATATAAATATATTAAAAAGTTAAAATGTTTCAGAAGTCTATTATTTGTATAACTACTTGATCTTAAAGAAGTGAGAAATATGAATGTATTCCTGATTTGGGGTTTTTGTTTTTTGAAGAGGTTTTGTTTTGTTCTCTAGGGAGGGATACAGTGTTTATATTTTGGAGGCTTCTCAAAGGTGGGATATTGTAAATATTTTTATCTGGAGTAAATGTTAAGTAGTTGTTTTTATAATACTTAATAAAATAATTATTTTCCTGTGGAAGATAAGGCCTTGCCTCTTGTTCTTTGAAATATTTGATCAATGTTGTTCCATGTGACCTGATCCCGCAATCAAAATGATGTGTCTTGTGGGCTTAGCACTCTGCCTGCGGGGAAGAAGTTGCAGAATCAGGGTCTTAATTATCTCTGGTACAACCTTGCTGGCATCAATGCCGAAAGTCAGCTAAGGAAAAAATTTGGTATCTTTACTTCAGTTAGGTTTGTTTCTTTGTGATGTATCTAGA
Source organism: Dermatemys mawii (assembly GCA_007922305.1). NCBI lineage: Eukaryota > Metazoa > Chordata > Testudines > Dermatemydidae > Dermatemys > Dermatemys mawii. The sequence continues at coordinate 14,622,743 of ML677372.1, read as the reverse complement.
AAGTCTGAAAAGCTTTGGGTTTTATATATTAGAAAAAAAAAAGTGGGGGAAGAGAGAGGATTCCTGTATTTGTTATTCCATTAGAAATTAGTCTAGTCTACTCTAGGAAGATTCTATGGCAGCTAGAGAGCTATTGTAATCACAAGAGCCAGAGCATGAAAACTGAGCATTTGAGAAGGGATATTTTGTCGGACTGCTTTAAAACTCTTTGTTCCTCTTTTCTCAACACCATAGTGCAAAGGGCCACGTTTTCACTGAAGATCCAGGCAAAGAGGGGATCTTCTGTGCATGAATCTCCCCCTTCCGTGTGAAACACGCCCTCAGCCACCTCCATAGCCTTTGGCCCCTCTCCTGGATACCGTGTAGGAATCTCTCCAGTTTGCGTTGAAGGAAAGACTGCGTCAATCCTTCGGTGAGGACTGGCTGAGACAGGAGTGTGGGCAGAGGATGGGTATAGATTTCCCTACTCTAGCCCAATGGACATAATTCAGTCTGGGGCTTTATTTTCTATTCTCTGTCTTCTGGGATCCCAGGAGTTGCTGAACTCAGTGAGACACTCAATGGAGCTGCATGGCCAGAGAATTGCTGGGTGGGGTCCTACTGGGGGATGGGCTAATGCCACTGTCGAGGCACTAAGCCTACGTGCAGATGACTCTAGGCTGCTGCAGATCCCTGGGGAATTCATCAGGTTGGGGAGCAGGCCCTGTGGTCTCTTCCGCAGGAGACAAACCCCACTTTCTCAATGGGATGATACAGTGCAGAATCTCTGCAAGGGGATCCTTGAGGAGATTTCTCACCTCAAGTCCCCACACCTGTGTTTTTCCTGTGGGAAAGGGGTGCTCTAGGCCTTGACAACCACATGAGAGAAGGGTGATCCTATTAAAGATTCAACACCTGCTTCAGTTAGTGTGTGGAATATCACAACAAACCTCTCAGAGACATACCAGAAGTTCTCCAGCAAAACCAGGGCAGGCCAGACTTGACACGTGTGATATTTCTAAGCTAAACGACACAAAAACCCCACTGCTCCTTAGACCTTATTGATTGTCAAGAAGCCAAAAAAGGAGCATAGTCCCAGTTTTAAACGACTCATTGTAGGGGACCGTAAGCCTCTCATTACACCATAGCAAGCTACTGAGTTTACCATCCCACAGCCTACCTCCTGAGAAGAAAGAGACACACTCTGGTGTTTGTACTTCACCAGGAGTTTTGTTGCTGGGATTTCCCGTGCTGGCCAAGCTAATACTCCAAGGGACTCCTATGTTAAAAACGAAAGTGCTCTGTAGTGTTGGTGTGAGCCACTCTAGCTTTTAGTGTCTGGGCTATTCACATAGCATATATGGCAGGCAGCTGTTCTTTTCGGTAAGTGCTAGTTGCTCACTTGCGGACAGATCCTGCTGCTGTTGGATGTCAATAGCAAAATTCCCTTTGACTTAAATGAGTGTAGGGTTGGTCCCTTGATCATGCTAAGGGCTGTATACACATGTGCTGGCTTGGGAGCTAGCCCTGCCCATTTTCCATGCCTCTCCTTCAGGTTGTGATGCAGGCCCTAGCATATTAGTTGGGTGTATCTGCTGGTGTGCTATGGAGGGATTCTGAGTGGCTGCTTCCATCTCACAAGGCTGCCTATGCTTGGTTTGTGTCTGTTACACCCAAACCCCGGCCCTCCTTCACCTAGGGCCCAGGCTGGCTCTGAACCCCAAAAGGAGGAGGAACCCACTTAATTCTGCCAAGAGTTTCATTGCTGTTTGAACTAGCTTTGTAGCTAACGCTGAAAAATCTGATGAGTATTTTCTAATGCCACTAAGTAAGTCTTGGCAGTCGACTTTATTTATTTAAAACCTGCACCTTTTGTTTATATCTCCTAGCAGATCAGCCACAGGTCATAATAGACAAGCTTTGGGGTTTTTTGCAAAATGAAGATGACACCAAACCGTTTCCAAGGGCAAACGGTTGAAGAAAACAGATGGGCTTTGCACTAAAGGTTTGTTCGGGGGGCAGGTGGGGGGGAGGTAGGAGTGGCTGAAAGGAGGTAAGTACATGTACTAATGTGGAGTATGGGACCCTGGGACAGATCATTTATTCTCTGCCCTTAATTACTTTGTGAACACTGGAAACAGTAGCCTAGCCCACCAGCTGGCATGATCAACGGTGCTACGTCAATTTATTCTGGCAGATGAGCTGGTCTAATTTCTCCAATGGATTTGTGGCATGCCATGCCATTCACTGTTGCAGGAAACCTTTAATTATTGACTCTGAAATGAATGTGTGTGTGTGTAAGTGGTGAACTGGCACATTGACATTCATGACTGACTGACAAATGTGTTGTATTTTTAAGGAGCTTACCATGCAGGAGACCCGGGAAGGCTGGTTAGAAGGTGGATTTGTGAAGGCCCCAACCTGGGGTAGTGTGTGGCAACCCTAACTCGCAGCATCCCCCACTGGGCGCCAATGGCACAGGCCCCAAAGGTCAACAGTCAGGTATATTATGGCGGTGCCTCTTTATTTATCTGTGGAATTCACACTCTCCACCATGTTTGTTTATTTTAATTAGAGGCAAATCCTGCTCTATTGTAGTTACTGGCAAAATTCCTACTGATTTCAATGGGACCCAGGTTTGACCCTCAATACACTAAATTCTCAACACTTCAAGTTGTTGATAGCCTTGAAAATAAACTGTGAATCTATCACTTTGAGCTTAGCCTTTTCCATCTTCTTTACCCTTTGCTGGAAGCAGTACTTTCTCTGCAGCAAATGGGCACACAATGCGTATAAGTACAGGTGCAGGATATGCCCTTTGATAGCAAGGACATGGCTGTTGTGGGGAAGTTTCCCTCCTGGTATGGGTCAAAGCCAAAAGAACAAAACTGAGGGGGTAACTTTCCATTGGTGGTAAAAGGTGCAAGTATGGCCTAGTGGATAGTCCTTAGACTGTAAGCACTTCAGGGACAGGATTATGTCTGCCTCTATGGAAGTAAACCATCTGACAATAATAACAACGATGACTTAGAGTTAGGTCTCCTGACCTCAGTTCCTGTCCCTGCCACTGATTTTCTGTACGATCTTGAGCAAATCATTTCAGCTATGCCCATTCCTCTGTCTGTAAAATGGAGGTGATAATACAGACCTCCCTCAGAAAGGTAGTGTTGAGTGTGGCTGATGTTTATCAAGTGCTTGGAGACCCTGCGAATGTGAAAAGCGTTATGTAACTTATAATTCAAAGGCATAAATTAGATTGCCTTGGAGATCCTGTAGGTGCTGCATCCTTCACTTTGCTGCATCATTCATCCAAGACGCCCCGAGGATAGGAGCAGACATTTAATCGTGTTTCATTTCCATTTAAAAAAAAAACCCCAAGCCCTGCAACATTAAATTTTAATGGAAGAAAATCCTAGACTAGAGCAATCAAGGGGATACTGCAGCTGAGGCTACCAGACTGTGATGGGGTCCTTTGCTCAAGTCTCTGCCCTCACACTGTTCAGACAGGGTGTGTTGAGTTCCCCTGACTTGTTTTCATGGTCTCACCCAGCTCTGACCTGCCTCAAATGTTGACACAATGTCACGTTTCCGACTGCAGTCTTTCATGTGCAGCCTGAAGCTAAATACGGCTGCTGGTTCCTGGAAACAGACGTGCCTGGCACCCTTTCAGTAGAAACTCGATCCTCATGCAGGCTTGGCACAACAGCTGAATAACACAGCAATAACTCTTTCAGCAGCATTTCAACCCATAAATAGGGCTTCCCAAGCAAAGTCCTCGAAGTGCAGCAAGTCATGAACAAGGATTTAAAAAATAAATCAAATAAAATCAGAGTGCATGAAAAGTGAATGCAGGGAAGAGCCAGGATTCAAGTGTTAGAAGGAACTTGCAGAGCTACAGAACCTGGTTTGACAAATGTAACTGTAGGATTATCTCTTTAGTGTTAAAAAGGAAGCAAATGGCACAGAATTTGATAATGTCCTGGTAACGTTTTATCCTAACACTTTTGTAAAGGTAAATCAGTAGTCTTCCTGAAAAGGAGATGTATTCCAATCCAAAGTGAGCTGGGGTAATTGAGAGACACTCATAATTTTAGCTTTTCACCACCTGTTTGGAAAGCTACTATAACTGAATGCTATGGGACTGGCTGGTTTTTAGAGGCATGTACTCTGGGAGCTGCTTATACTTTGCATTGTGAATGGGCCGCAGCCTAAAATAATCCGCAACGATGCACATTTTTTTGCTGCGATTTCTTAGCATTCCAGTTTTTTTAAAATCTGCTGTGACTTTTCAGGAATATGCATGTTCAATAGTAAACAAGCCCCTTGGCCCCAGAATCAGCATCTCTGTCCCTCTCTTACATTGGGGTGGGGTGATTTCTCTTCCCCCACAGGCTGTGGTATGGACGCTGCAGTGCCCTTCTGCTTTGTCCTCTCTTTCATCCGTAAAGCGTGTCGCTGCATGTGTTTACAAATGCAAGGCATTGCAAGATCCCTTGAACTGTGTCCTAGTACAAAAGAGGCTTTGAAACAAGGAGCACGTTGTCATGGCATGTTCCAGGCCAGCAGCACTAGACTGAACCAGATAATTGCTGTTTCTGCTTTAGCTGTTTCATTGTGGAAAGAATGATAGGTCGTGCAGCAAGCCTTTTTCACCTTAAAACCCTAACTTTAACCGCCTTGGCGGGAGAGGAATGCCCTGGAAATAGGTATGGGTGTGGGCAAGACCTTTTATTATATACTGCCTGTTCAAATCTAGTCCTGATCAGTTGTGACAGAAAACTGTCACCATCTCCAAGCTGTTGAGTGACTTATGTGAAATTAGTTTGCTGGTCCCAGGCCATGTAACAGTAGCTGTTGGATCCAGTGGACCCCAGCCACGTGACACAGGATATTAATTTTTTGTAACCCTGACTCATGTCATGTGATTGGAGCCAAGAAAGCTCTCTCTGACCAGCCCACCTGTGTTTTATACGTTCATCACAGGCCAGCTTTAGCGAGCTAATCTCACTCTGTAGTCGTTTTAATCACACTTCTTACCATAGTGCCTGAGTAATTCTCAGTGACAGGCAACTGCCTGAGTAACACCACCAACGGGGGTAAAGACTGACCCACCCTCCTCAGGGTTGAAGCACTAGAGCAGAGAGAGAAAGCTGTACTGCAACTGTCTACCCAAAACCTGTTCTGTGGGTTAATTCAACCTTTCAGTCTTTATGGCTGTCAAGCCAGCACTTTTTAGGGGCACTACATTCCTGTTTACCTTTGAAGAAAACAGAGTACTATTCCTTTTCTTTTCTTTTCTTTTCTTTTCTTTTCTTTTCTTTTCTTTTCTTTTGTGCATTTTGCTTCCTGTCACTCCACAGAGCCAGTTAGTACACATAGACACAATACGTTTGGAAAGTCTGACACATAACAGTGTGTCTGGAAAGTACTTGCAGATATCGGCTTTATTAAAAAAGGAATTGCAAAAAAAGGAGGCAAGCTAATAAGGACTTTGCAGCACAGGATGCTTGATGGAAAAGCAAGGCCTTTAGGGCTAGTTTGCCATAAGAAACTACAAGAGTTTTCCTAAAAAAATATACTGCAGCCTTTTGAATTTATAACCAAAGCAGAATAACCTTTAATCAGCTTGGTGAACTAACATTCTGTCCAGGATCTAGGCTGCCAAAAGTCTTACGATATGGCCTTTATTAAAGTTAGAGCTGGTCTGTCTATCTTTTCCTCCAGAATCCATTGAATTTCTGGATCATTTGGATCAGTCTGAAGACTCTTTGTTTGCCCTGGACCTTTTGAAATCACACACACCTCTGCAAAATGGGCGTAGCAAGCTACCACTTCAGAATCCACTCACTTTGCACTGATAAAAATGACTGCTTCTGCTGGAAAACACTGAAGACTCAGGCCCTAAATTTGGTTTGCTGGGAAAGATTTAATACCATGAATTTTATCAACCTTCCCTGACCTTCACTTCCCATTTTATTATTCAGTAAATGATGCATAACCTGGCATTTTATCATACCAAACAACAGAGCCGTGCAAAGATGGTGACAAAAAGAATGCCTGGTATTTATGGCCTTTGACCTCTTATTAACTTCAGTGAATTAATACTGTTCCCTGAGTGATCCAATTTTGCCTTTCCTCTAGGAATGGGCCTCAGCATATGAAGATCTTGCAACCGTCTACTTTACTAACTTCAAGGGTTTAAACTTAATTATCACTGGCTTTGGTAGAGTGCCAAATATAGACAAAGAAAGATTTGTTCTTGTTTGAAAATGACTAATGATGGTGAGAGCTGAAATATTATGCATCCTTGTTAAGGAGAATCCAGATGTGCTTAGGTTACGTTGTCATGTCAGTGACTGCTATATGCACTTTGGTCTGAGAATGTACGTGATGCTAACATGTAGCTGAGAATCTTTTAAAAGATTTAGTTCTTCTGTTCTAGACATCTAATCCTAAATTAGGTTGTGTTTATATTAACAGTGTTTTCAAATGGATACATCTAGAGTTTAGAAACGGGACAGACCACTTTTACTTAAGATATTGATTTAGAGTTCTATAAACGGTACACAATGACACTCATCATAGGTGATTATTGTACAGAGTATATAAGTAATAGTGAAATCAGTGTCATTTGTTATGAGATGTGATCCACAAGCATATGTAACAGCACTTTGACAGCTCCTAGATGGATAAATAAGTAGGCAGATTCCCAAAAGTGCTGAGCATCTGTCCAGCAAGACCCACTGACTTCAGCACATTTGAAATCCAAGTCACTTATTTAAGACCCTAAATATAAATGTAGGAGCCTAATTTGAAGTTCCTAAGTGCTGAAAATCTTGACCAGAATTCACAGTCTAGGAGAATCTTCAAGGGGGAACAAAAGGGGGAAGATTTGTGATTTTCCTAAAGTTGGAGTTGAATTCACCCATAATCCAACAAGCATTCAAACCACAGTCCAAGTAGAATGATTTCAGTGCAGTCTCAACGTGTGGAGTATTTAGTACACAGGAGGCTGCTAGAAAAAGTCACGTCTAGCCTGAACTGGCTGGATTCTTCCTTTCATGTTAGCGAGATCTCTTGATTACCTCAGCCGGCAGGCCTGCTCTCATTGTTTGTCTCCAGGGCGTCTGACTGTAACCCTTCATCTGGCTGAAGCCAGGATGACTCAAGGACTTCTTTCAGGAAGTACGGTGAAGAGAGAAGGCGGTGACCCCTCTGGCTTCTGCTCGGGAACTGAAACAATCTCTCATGGAAAAACTGGTCTTTGTGGTAAATCAAATGGAAACTTATCAAGATGACTGTTTCCAAGATTTCCCCTTGAATCACTGGGACTCCGAAGAGCAGCTTTCTAAGATAATGCCCGTGGAAGAGCTTTCATGGGCCTGAGCCATGCTGCTGTGTCCTTCCTTCTGGGATACAATAAGCCTGATTCTCCTATCACACCAACGTGATAACAGCAAACATTCATTTACTTCAGAGGAGTTACTCCTGATTTTCACTAGTATGTGAGATGAGCCCTATCAGGCCCGGGGAAGCTGTGATCCCTGAAGGCCCGTCTCTCTGTTACCTTGCATCCTGTGCCAGAGTCTCTGGCCTAACAAATGTAGTAGATGGAGATTTCCCCAAAAGGGACATGGAGAACCTCTAGTTGCATAAAGCTGGCAGAGGCAGCTCCTAGGCTTCCTCCCATGCCAGAATTGCACTGTCTGATGTCAAAGGCTAAAACAAAGGGGTAGAGCAGAACAAGGCTCCACTGCAGCCAGTTGCCTACTGATCCAAAGTCCCTGAGGGCCCTTATATTAGGGCCAGGCAGCTGAGAATCAAAGAGCAGTGTGTGTGTGTCGGTCTCTCTCTCTCTCTCTCACACACACACACACTCACTCTTTCTCTCTGCACCTGTGCTCAGCACAGTGGCGGATCTAGTCTCTTGTGTAAATAGTTGCACCTGTGCTAAGGATCACATCAGAATGGTAGCGTTTTGCCCCTCACTTTTCACTCCTTGCCTAAAGGCCCTGGGGAATCAGGTTCCTGCCCTACGTCTTGTACCAGAGCAAAGTGGGTATAAAATGTTACTAAACGCCTGAGTCAAACCACTGCAGAAAAAATTTGAAGATCTCCCAGCTCGGTGCCTATGACAACTGCTGGCAGCACTTTGGGGAATCTGGACCCATTAGGAGACAACTGCCACCCTGAAAGTCAAAACTACTTAACCCCTAAAATCATGTCTGAATCTAATTACAACAATGGGTACCTTATTAGCTGCAAAATGTTGTTTCATTAGGACGACAAGAGAAGAAGTGACTATTGGGCATTGGTACAGCGGCACTGAAAAGAGCTTAACTGTGTCAGGGGAGGTTTGATGGTAATTTGAGCAAGGAGCCCCGTCAGACAGTCTAGTATTACACTGTTCCTGTCCCTAGGGAGCCGAGAGCGCTCTTGAAATGAATCTCTGAGACAGAGTGTGGCATGCGCTGCTCAGAGAGGTAAGGGAATTCCACCTCGTGTATTACTTACTCAGACTGTGATTCCCCCTGCGAACCCTTTCAAACAAATGCAGCTGCTGGGTACTCAGCTTCCATAACCAATGTAACTGCTAGTGCTTCTGAGGGCCTATACTGGGCTATGCTGCCTTGCGCTTCATAGTCTCACCCGTGCAAAGTGCTACCAGCTCCGGATGGTAGCATTTCACATCCACTTTGCACAGAGCTTGAAGGCAATAGAGACTCAGACCAAGTCTACTCTATAGACTTATATTGGTATAACTATGTCATTCGGGGGCGTGAAAAATCCACACCCCTGAATGATGCAATTATACCAGCCTAATCCCCTGTGCACAGTGCTATGCTGATGGGGGAGCTTCTCCCTCTGACATAGCTACTGCCTAGGGTGACCAGACAGCAAATGAGAAAAATTGGGATGGGGGTGGGAGGGTAATAGGAGGCTATATAAGAAAAAGACCCCAAAATTGGGACTGTCCCTGTAAAATCAGGACATCTGGTCACCCTACTATTACCTCTCAGGGAGGTGGATGAACTACGCCAATGAGAGAAGCTCTCTCATCAGTGCAGGAGTGTCCTCAATAAAGCACTACAGCGCCACTGTAATGCTGTTCATGGAGCCCTCAGGCTTCCACCCACTACCTCCCAGGTGATGTGTGAACTCAAAACTATCAGTGCAATTCCACACGCAGTCAATCAGAGCTTTAGGAGCTCAGCACATCACACTGGGCATCTAGAAAACGGAGCCAGCCAGTATGAGCCACTCAGTTACTATGGTGAGGAGCGCCATGGGAATCCCCAGAAGTGAAATAAACAAATACATTTGTTTAGCTAAATGGAGAGCCTCACAAATGAACCTCAGCCTCAAAATTATTATCAGCCTTTTGCAGATAGAGAAGCTGAGGCCAACGGTTTCAGTGGTCACTCCTGCTGGGGAGGGCGGGGTACTCTATTTTTTGGATGCCGAATTTGAGACGTGATTTTCAGATGTGCTGCGCACCTGACACGCTCACGGACTCAGAGGAGAATTGCAGGTACTCAGCAGCTCTGAAAAGCACGCCGGGCTGTGTGTCTTATTTTAGGCATCACAAAAATAAACATACCCAGAATTAATGATGACTGTTTAACATGTATGCCTAAGTGGTCCTAAAGGAAGTCTGGCAGAACCAAAACCCGTCTCTCCTGACTCCCGACCCTGGGCTTTAATTACAAATCCAATCCTATAGCTGGGCTTCGACCTGCGTTTACACACTCAGTGTGCTTGCTGAGAGACACACCTAATGGCATTTATATCTTTGGAGAGGTCTGGAAATGTTCTCTACGTTACAGGAAGGAGAATAGTCACTTTGGGGAAAATTCCCCCCGCCCCCTGAAAACCCACAGGAAGCGGGGTGAGTACATCACACTTTGCATCAGCCTGCTGGGATCATGGGGGTCTGTATTGTCTCCTGTCTCCCCACTCCTTATGGAACGGATTGGCAGTGGTCTAGCAAGAGCAGAGGGTTAGGTCAGGTCCACCTGCGTGGAGCCCAGAGATCCACAGGAAATGTAGCCCCAAACCTATGCATCGGGGTACTTCTGTGTGGAGACCCTGCCCAGTCTTGTGGCACCACAGATGGTTCACAGCAGTGCTGCTATTAGCTTCCCACTCAGGTCAGTGCTTTGCTTCCTTCTCTCAGGGTGGGAAAAGCCACTGAGAAAGAGAGAGAGCGTTAATGCTACAGTGAGCAGTGTTAACCTAAGCAGAAGTTTGCCTCAGGGTTATGAATAGCTGCTGTGCCGAGTGACTGCTCCCTACCACCACCCTGCTTCTGCATGGCCGCCTCCCCGCCCAATGCACACATTCGAACGTGGGTGTGGCTGGCACGGAGGGACAGATGGCAGCTGGGCTGCAGGGCCGCGTCTTTCTCCTTCCTGCGCACTGTGCTCTGCCCTGCCATCTGCGAGGCAAGCTGGAGTCCTAGAGCCTGCTGCTTCGCTCACACTGGTGTAAGTCACAAAAAAAGTCAGTGGAGCTACGCTGAGGTACACAGGGTGAGGACAGCCCACTGGGGTAAGTGAGAGGAGAATCTTATTCCTGGCCCAGAGAGTGCTGTGGACTCAGCACACCCAGTCCCTGAGGAGGAGGAGGAAGGCATGCCTAATCTTGCTCAACAATGAGGCCCCAAATGGAGGCCCGCCTATTCCTCCCCGGTGGGGAGGATGTGGTCTACACCATGGGCCTCCCTGAGTGGGCAGAGTTAATCACAGGGTGGGACAAGACTGACTCCCTTGGGAAAGGGAGAGGGGGAAACAAAACCTCAGGCCTGGAGTTGCAAAAGGTCTTTTAGTGGTCAGCAGTGCGTTTGTTCATACTGAACCCAAAGACTACTTTGCATGTGACAATTACAAGCCAGGGTTGTTATTTGCTGGTGAGGCATTAACCACAGAGGGGTTTTCCAGCTAGAGCAACGCTCTAGAGAACAACCAACCATACCTGCAGTATACAAAGAAGCTGAACCTAGGTCTGCCTAAGCCAAAGACCTGAAGGTGAGTTGGCTCTTTTTGCAGATTCAGAAGTAGGTTAGAAGGAAGGAAGATGACTATAAACTCCTAAGATTACTACAGCCAGGAGCCAACAGGCAATACCAACCAGTCCATAATCAGTAAAATCATTTGGCTGCCTGATACCTCTTGCAGTCTAATACCTCACACAGGGAAATTTCTAACAGAAAAATATTTTACTGAAATTGTTATATAGAGATAGAGATATTTTTTCTTCCATGCAAACCAACTTGTAAGATTTCCATTGTGGAAACCTTTTGCATAGGATTATGCCACTGAAAGTCAACCTAAACCCAAACCTAATCCTACTACAAACCTTCTAGTTCTGACCTAACAGGGCATTTTCAGTGTATTCGCTGAAGTCTCTCCTGTGACATTGCACTACCTCTAATGCTTAAATGATGCGGAGGGAGCATTTTGGTGTCATGTGCTTCTTAACCAGCCTTCCCCAGCAGTCAGACCTGAGTGAAAAGTGCGTACGAAGCCAGCAGAGGCCAGTAAGACACAGGCCCTTGCAAGAGGCCGTTTGGAGCTGCACAACAGTAGTGCTAGGGCACAGTAGGAGCTCCACATTACGCCGCTCTTGGAAGGGCGTAGCCTGAGTTCTACTCTGCCATTAGCCTGCTCCAGAGTGGGGCGCACAGCTGTGATCAAGACCACCTGTGCCCTCTTCCTCTTCTCCACCAGCACCCTGGGCAAGACAGGGCAGGATTTCCCCCTGTGTGGTTTCCCCATTAGGCACAGGAAGAATGACTATAGAGTCAGGGTCAGACCAAAGGATTTTGTTCACTCGTTCTCCTCTGCTCTGACCACTAAACCACATCCTTGTCGCCTAACAGTCTGAGACCAGAGCAATGAAACCAAAACTAGGTCACGGCTTCTCAGCCTTTATCCATGCACCCCTGAATTCTTTGCGGCAAGGGGTGGCAATGTATAGGAGGTGCGGGGGAGGGGCCCTCAGCACTTCAAAAGAGTGTCTACAGGAACAGGCACAGTGGTTTATGGGATACTCGTGGCACCTAAGTAAGATCAGTTGTAAGCGGTTGAGCAAAAGCCCCTCAGCGGAAAATTAGAAAGAGGAAAGGAAGGCATGATCATGGCATCTTCCCCATCTGTAACCAATGAACTGCTTTTGCAGGGGCTGCCAACCACCAGTCAGGAGCTACTACTGAATTAGGTGGTCTTATTCAGGTGTTATTGCATGAGCTTGGAAGAACAGAGGTTTTCAGCCTTCTTACCCCCAGACCTTCTTACCCCAGACCTCCCAAGGTTTCCGTCAATGGATGACTGGCCACTGGTGAATAAGTGGCAACACCACTGGAAATTCTGGTAACTAAATTACATGTGCCAAGCAAAACATCAGTGCTTAGCAAATACAAGTAATAATAAATAGTGACTGCATGGCAACTCATGCTGCCAACGTGGTGTAAGCAACAAAGTGGGAAGTGTGGTTGCTTTAGTTCTCACTCTACCCAAATAAGTCACCAAGTGCTTAGCAGTGTGAGCTGAAAATCAGAAAGGAAACACTCAGCAATCACTTAGATGGCTTGGAGGGTGACCCCCGTCCACTCTTAGCATCGGAGACAGCTTACAGCAGCTGTGCTCGCCCTACAGGAAGCTTCTCACGTGTAAGGAACACACAGCAGCTTTATTGTTTTGTTTTGCAAATCAAAGCCATCAGGGAGTTTCTGGAGTGTCTGCCATCTCCACACAAAGCTGGTTAGTCATGCCGTGTGTGTGCATGTGAGACGGGGGTAAGGGAGGGAGTCTTTAGGGCTTTGAAAAGATTAAAAACTTATGCCAACCCCTGAATCTGATCCAAGACTGCCAATCTTCCCCTGCACCTATCTTACACCGAGGGTGGATCCATTTCACTTTCCTTTACAACACTCCTGACTCATTTTCCACCCCCATTCCAGGCAAGCCCGGTAGGAATGGGGAGGACTAACGAGCTTCTTGTTTGGGTGTGCATCTACGCTCTGGACCTGCCGTGGGTGCAGCCTATAAGGGAAGCCAGCGTGGCTAAGATATGGGTGAGCTGAATGCTTGGAAACCACTCCCAGCACAAGTTGAAGCAGTTTTAAATCAAGGTGGAGTGACATACACAGGGCTGAGGGCTTGGCAGTTACACCCAGAATGAAGAAAGAGATTTAAATTCAAGGTGGTGCTGTAGGCAGAGCATCATGCATAATACGTTGGAAACATATAGGTCAGTGGTTTGCCAATTCTTGTATTCTGTGGATCACTTCTTAAGAGAGAACCAAGTAGGGATTATTCAATCTCCACACACTCCCATCATCTGCACAGCATTTTCTCTCTGTCCTGGGGCTCACAAGATAGAACATGGGAGGTCTTGGGGCCATTTATTGAGAAGCACTGACAGGGGTCATGCCCACATCACTAGTTCTGCTCTGCCTTCTAGTTCTGAAGACATCTATCCTCCTCTCCACTCACACACCATCTGTGACCACCCTGACATTTTCTTGATAGTAAGTGTTTTGTTTTGTTTTTCTAAAAAGAGAAGAAAAATAAAGAGCATAGGAAAACCCTCAAATAACAGCCCTGGAGCCAGAATTCATCTTCTCTATCCCCAGAATTAATTCCCCTCTACACAGCAGGAGCTGAGGCAGGTGTTTCCTCAACCATTCTTCAGCAACGTGTCTCAGACTTGTTCTGGAGGCACTTCTGAGAATGAAAGAGTAGTTCAAGTCCTCATGGCAGTTCAGTCATTGACCCGTCTAGAACGGATTGCATTGATGGTGACTGCACAAGCAGCTTTGGTGATAAAGACACCTGTTCACCAGGAACTGAACTGAGGCCACCTGCTGAGGGCATACAGGCCATCGAACAGACAAACACAGAATGATAGAACTGGACGGCATCTCGAGCGGTCATCTAGTCCAGTTCCCAGCACTCACGGCAGGACTATGTATTATTTAGACCATCCCTGACACGTGTTTGTCCAACCTGCTCTTAAAAATCCCCAATGATGGAGATTCCACAACCTCCCTAGGCAATTTATTCCAGAGCTTAACCACCCTGACAGTTAGGAAGTTTTTCCTAATGTCCATCCTAAACCGCCCTTGTTTCAATTTAAACCCATTGCTTCTTGTTCTACACTCAGAGATTAAAAAGAACATTTTTTCTCTCTCCTCCTTGTAACAACCATTTATGTACTTGAAAATTGTTATCATGTCCCCTCTCAGTCTTCTCTTCTCCAGACTAAACAAACCCATTTTTTTCAATCTTCCCTCCTAGGTTATGTTTTCTAGACCTTTAATCATTTTTGTTGCTCTTCTCTGGACTTTCTCCAGTTTGTCCACATTTTTCCTGAAATGTGGCGCCCTGAACTGGACACAATACTCCATTTGAGGCCTAATCAGCATGGAGTAGAGCAGAAGACTTACTTCTCACGTCTTGCTTAAAATACTCCTGCTAATACATACCAGAATGTTTGATTTTTTTGCAACAGCATTACACTGTTGACTCATATTTAGCTTGTGGTCCACTATGATCCGCAGATCCCTTTCCACAGTACTCCTTCTTAGGTGGTCGTTTCCCATTTTATATGTGTACAACTGATTGTTCCTCCCTAAGTGGAGTACTTTGCATTTGTCCTTATTGAATTTCATTCTATTTACTTCAGACCATTTCTCCAGTTTGTCCAGATCATTTTGAATTTTAATCCTATCCTCCAAAGCACTTGCAACCCTTCCCAGCTTGGTATCGTCCTCAAACTTTATAAGTGTATTCTCTATGCCATTATCTAAATCATTTATGAAGATACTGAACAGCACTAGATCCAGAACCGATACCTGAGGGACCCTTTTTGTTATTTCCTTCCAACATATTCAGTCACCATGGACCTGAGCCACATCTAAACTAGTGATCAAGGGCTGAAAGGCTCAGTGAATCCTCTTTCAAATCTCCTGGCAAGTCCAGTTGCCCTGATAACACACTAATATGCAGAGTTGTTGTAGCTCTGTTGGTCCCAGAATATTAGAGATCCATAGGAGGGCATCTTTTATTGGACCAGCTGTTGTTGTTGACAGAAACAAGCTTACAGAGTGTTCTTCTTTGTCCCCCACCCCCAGATCTGAAGAAGAGCTCTGTGAAAGAAGCTCACCCACCTTGTCTCTCTAACACATTGAGATGTAAATATAGCAATGGCAGAGCCAAGTGCTTTTCTGCAGTGCCTCTCTGCATACAAAAAGGAGGCTAAAATGGTGAAATTTTGTTAGAAACACCCCTCTGCAATAGTTAAAGAGGCATCTCAGCTTATTTTTGATCTAAAATCGCAGTTCCTGTTAGTAAGGTCAGAAGGGTTACAGGAAAAGTATGGGTCATTTATTTCTGTTTTTGTCTTTATCTGTGCCTCCTTCCTTCTTCCCTCTGGAGAAATAGGATATAGCACATGGTTACTCCAGTCGGTAATATTTGTGAACAGTAGAGCTGGGCTTGTTTTGATCCCATCAAACAGTTGCATTATGTCTTGAGTAACAAAACCTGCCAGTCTCCTTACTTACGTCAATTACTCTTGATTTCTAGTTACTACATGCTCTGAAAGGAAGGTGCTTATCTCCTGCAAATTAAATGTTGTCTTAACACTGCCTCTTACTTCCTTTCTCTTTCATCAGACTTCTGGACTGCCCCCTGCTATGCTGGGGTGAAAGGTGGGTCAGGCTAGAGACTTCAGCTGAAGAAGCTATGAGAATGGTTTAGAGCTGCTTACTTCCCCTTTTCCCTTATAGCCAATCAAATGTCACAAGGATAGGGTAGACTGCACAGACATTTATTTGATTGGAGCAGGTCAGCCAAATGAACCTTCCTAACTAGTAACGCTAAATTCTAATCCCTCTGCTGTTTAATTTGTTGACACAGGTTCCAGACCATATATATTCCTCCTGTAAGATGGGGTCACTACACGTTGTGGAAGGAGAGTTATAGAGACAAATTCTGGCAGGTGTCTAGAAACTCACCCCTCACCATTCCCCAAAAGGAAGAGATAATTACAAGCTGGCAAGAAGGAAATCAGGAACTGCTGATGGAAGTTGTTAGCCAAGGCACTGGGAAGTGGCTCTGGTATAGGGATTAGAAATGCTGCTGCTAAGGATGATTTTTACTTTGTACCGCCTATGTGCTTGTGGTTTAAAATGTATGTTTAGGGCATTCAGAGCTCTGGATGGACCCCCTTTGGGATGGAATTTGTTTAAGTAGGGTATGGTATGTTTAAGATTGCAATCTAAATAAATAAATATTTACACAAAATAATGTGGCCCAGGTGTTTTCAAAACTACCATTCTACTTTGCAGGCCACATCTTAGTAGTTGCATGTGCAGGCAACCAACTCAATGAATAACTAGCCCATGGAGTGTGCCAATACTGTGACTGCATGTGCCACCACAGTAATTAGATAGTAACTATGGACCCATGTGAGGTATACACAGGTGCATGTGCAGTTCTGATGAAGGGGGTCTACCTTGCAACCTGTGATAACAAGGCATAATGGATCAAACTGTGCTCTTGTTTACAACCCCATTATTTGCAACCCAAGTGATTGAAATGCACAGGTTCAATTCCCACTTCTGTTACAGGCTTCCTGTGTGACCTTGGATAAGTACTTTATGTACCCTGTTCCTTATCTGTAAAATGGAGATAGCATTTTGCTATCTCATGGGAGCCTGGGGAAGAATGAAAACTAGTAATGAGTGAGAGGGGCTCAGATATTGTGGCAGTTAGGGCCATGTAAGTACCTTGGTGGATAAAATTTGTGAGGAGAGGTGATGCAGACTGGTGTAAAGCCGGTACACGCCCTGCTGTCTCAGAGACTTTACTTTTGTTCTTTCTTCTTGTATTGTTTTTATTAATCTAGAATAAAAATTAATCAGACTGAACGTATATGGCTGTTCTTTGTATATGTAAGTACAACGCAAGATCCAATGTCGCTGTGCTGACACAGCATACGCAGCAAGAAGAACCAGAATGTCACTGAGATGGCCTCTATTCTCAGTTGATTTTGCCAAAGAGAAGAGAGTTGTGTAAATGGAGGAATAATCATGTGCCATGAAAGCAGATTTTAATGTTTAAGGTGCAATTCTCCAACAAAAAAAAGGATTATTCAAAATGGTGTGGTGGGGCTCCTTGCTTCCTGGGAAGACCACCTGCTGTAAAAGAAGAACTAGGAACACAAAGGTATTGAGAACCTGCTGGTAGTTTACACGCCACAAAGAATCAGAGACTGGAACCTTCCTCCTAAGGATAGTTCCACAGAGGGGACGGTTTCATGGGCAGCCTCAGATATTAGGCATGTTCCTACAAGAACACTGTTCACACTGTGGGGTTCAGGTTGGGTTTGAGACAGTGGTCCAGAGCTTTGATTGGTGCAAATTAGTGTCGCTCCATTGCCTTCACTACCATGACTGCAGTGCAGTGAGGCAGATTTACACAGCTGAGGCTTTTGGTCCAGAATGTTCATAGCCATAATGTAGGCTGTGGT
Organism: Dermatemys mawii; assembly: GCA_007922305.1. Lineage (NCBI taxonomy): Eukaryota > Metazoa > Chordata > Testudines > Dermatemydidae > Dermatemys > Dermatemys mawii. The sequence goes on along the minus strand of ML677372.1, from coordinate 14,605,226 downwards.
ACAAGATGGAGAGGTGCAGCATCAGTGAGCTGGTCACTAGCCCTACCCTCAGTTAAGCGATCTCTGCTCAGGGAAGGATTGTTGGAGTACAAGTGAACTCTATCACCCCCTCTTACGCATACAGTGGTGGCTGGTACAGTAACTGCCTCTGCTTGGTTTATGCCAATGGAGAGTTCCTCTCCACAAGGCAAATTATGTGCTGGACATTTATGGCCAGACTCCAGGTCCTTTGTGCATCATCACAGTAGAAAATCTGGTCCAGGTATGGATCCATTAGTCCATTGTCTACTTTGAATAGTCCCATGTGCTTTTCCCTTGAGAAGCTAGTGCAGAAAGTAATACATCTCATGGCCAGGAAGTTTCCCCTGATGTTCAGCCTATATTTCCCCCTTATTAATTTAATTCCCAAACTATGTACAGGTGGGATCACCTGAGCCTTAGGCCTCACACACAAAGCAAGGCTCATACCTGTAATAAACAGTATATTTATATTGGGGTTATAGGCCAACAATCTACCTTTGGCTTTGCATGCGACGACGTTATAAATATCTCGACACGCAGACAGACCTTTCCTCTGTGACAGCTGATCAATGAGTGACATTTCCTTTGCATTCCGAGTTGTGTAACACCTTATCTTGTGGTCTAGCAGCTAGAGCAATGGGCCACGAATCAGAAGGGCTGCTCTGCTGCTAGACTGCCGAGTGACCTCGGGCAAGTCTCCGAGCCTTATTTTCCTCCTCTGTAAAATGAAGATAATGAAGCCTCCATTGTAAAGCATTGTGAGGCCTGCTGAGGAAAAGCGCTGTACAAGAGCTGAATATCAACCCTAAATCTAGTGGTGTGTGGAACAAATGTCCCTCTGTTTTTTTCTCTTGTGTCAAAGCAACAATTGTTTTCTCGAGTGACCTCCCCACCTGCTTGTACACCACCTTTTAAAAAAAAAAGTCAGGTTGAGGAGGATGCAAGTGACACGTAGACGAAATGTCATCGTTGTATTCATCCCTCGTTTGCAACCAACAGATCATATCATTTGCTTTGCATTTATTATATGCATTAAAAGATAAGATATGCTCAAGCACATGCTGGCTCATCATCACGCAGCAGTACATTGCACGGGTAGCCCAGGAGACCCACAGTCACGAGTGAACCACGTTTCCGGATGAGATGAGGCGGTTTGTTTATAAGCTTCGGGGGTGGGGGGAGAGGAGAGGAGAGGAGGGAAGGTGGACATGTGGGATGGGATTGCAGCCCCCTCTGCTGGACAAGCCGTGCAGAAACAGAAAACCACTCGAGTGAGTAACAGAGTAAAGAGCCAAAGAAAAGAAAGTGGGGAAGGAGTAAAGAGAACAAATCAAAACTGTTTCCCTATAGTCTATAGGAAAGTATGAATACTGGAGAAATCAGCCTCATGAAAATAATCTTTTTTCAATGTGCGGTTTATATATTATATAGTCTCATTCCCCAATAGTGGTTAATTAGTGAACTCGACCTTAAACACCGTCACATGGTGAGCTGGCCCTTTAAGGGTGCTGGGACTCAGTTTCACCTGTGCCGGGCTTAGTCCTCCTGCCCAGGTGGAGATCGAATGAATAGATTGGTCATGTGACAGGAGCCAGCTGACTACCAGGCCTGCTGAGAGACAAAAGAGAAGCCTGTGCCCATTAGAGGGGAGGTATTACGGTGAGGAGTTGGGGGTTTCTGGGTAGGATATGTAAACTGGTGTTCTGGGATTATTTAGATTGGAAGCTGTGTAGAACAAAGGCTTTTTTTTTGCTCTGTGTTTGTAAGTGCCCAGCGCAATGGGGTCCTGGTCTGTGACTGGGGCTCCTAGGTGCTATGATAAGATAAGTAACTAGTAATAAATGAGGGTGGTTTGGTACAGGACAAACAGCCTGATTGTTTATGGTTCTAGGGCAGGGAAATTACAGTAAAAAGTAAGTGTGAGATTCTCCCTCTCTGTTGTTGCCTGAAAAGTTGTCCAAATATCCCTGTTCCTGTGAGGGAAGAAGGAACTGATTCAGGGGTTCTCAATCTACGGGGCTGCTTGCGGCCCATTCAGCATATAGTTGTGGCTTCCTCAGGGCCATGCAGGTAGCATGTCTATTGTGTGGCTCTGGCCCACATAGAGAGATGCATTTGTGGCCCACAATGGAAAATAGGTTGAGAACCACTGAACTGGTCAGAGCACAAGGTTCAGCTTGCAAAGCAAAGGATTAAACTCTGTGGAGGAAGAGAACAAACCCTGGGTCTGGTGAAAGTCTGGGGCAGAATAATCAGTTTGTCTCCTTTTGAACTCAGATTAAACTCTACAAGGGGTGGGATTTTGAGACTTAGCTTTAGGACTCTGGTCCCCTGACTTAACTGTTCTGGGGGCTGGAGGATGAGCAGGGGAAGAGGGTGGTTTCCCATCTGACAGGGGAAACTGGGGCATTAGATGGGCTAGAAGCTGCTACAAGTACCAGTGAAGGAAGTGAACTGATCCTGTAATAAATCTGCAAGCCTGGGCTGTTCCCTCTGTTGAGCCCTACCCAAGTACAGAGGGCTGTGCTAGCAGGGCCAGTGCAACCACTAGGTGACTGCTTAAGGCACCAAGTGGTTGGGAGTGCCAAAAAGTGTGCTCAGAGGAGGGAGTGGAGTGGAGGTGAGTTGGGGCAGAGGGGCATGGGCAGGAGGGCACCGCCCACTCTGCTTCTCCTCTCCCAGGCTTGCTGTGCCAAACAGCTGATTGGCACCGCGGGCCTGGGAGGCGGGAGAACTGGAGAGGCGCCAGCGTGCTCAGGAGAGGAGATGGAGCTGAGGTGAGCTGGGGGTGGGGAGCTATTGCAGGGGGGGCTCCCCCAGGAGGAGGGGGGCCTCCCTGGGTGGGAGCGGGGGAACTGCCACAGGGGGGCTCCCTGGGGATGGGGAGCTGCCACAGTGGGGAGGGGGAGACCCTGGGCAGAAGGGGTGGGCAGCTGCTGCAGGGGGAGCGCCTCAGGGTGGGTGGATGGGGGGAGCTGCCACAGGGCTCCCCGGGTTGCCGGGAGGGGAGGTGGCACAAGGTAGAAGTTTCGCCTAGGGCGCGAAATATCCTTCCACTGGCCCTGTGTGCTAGGGAATCCATCTCAGGTTTGGGATGAAGGTGTTTTTATTTATGCTAATAATAGCACCTTTTCTTTACATCATTTTTTTTTGTCTGCTCTGCTGATTCATGTTCCTACTACTTTGCCTTAGGAAGAAAGCAGCAGTGTTGCTGGTGGCCTGTGGGACACTCATCTCCTTCAAGTCACAATGAAAAGTGCTTGTTGAAGGTCTCCTGAACCAAATAGTCAAGAGTTTTTACTGATTTGTATTCTCACTGTCAAGTAGTAGCTCACCTTAATGCTTGCCAAATATAAAAACCTTGTAGCTGACTAGGAGGTGAAGGCCAGGCCCAATATTCTAGGAGAAGTAATTTCACTTAGAGAAGGTCTAGTATGACACTACTTCAATGTCATAATTTGGTGATTCCCAAGTGGGTTACTCTGTGGGAGAGCTATAGTCCCTTACTAGGATTGGAAAACCCACCGTGCAATATGCATCTGACCGCTTCACTAGCCCTTCCTGTGGCTAGGTATACGAACAGTGGCACAATCTCCCAAATCCAGGAGTCCTTGGGTGAATCTCATCTCCATTTTAGAAGAGTACCTAGCTGGGTGCAAATCGTCTCTGAGAGGAGAACTACAGAGTTCTAGTTTTCAAAGCCTGTGTTTCAAGGTCAGAGAAATACATCTTGACAGTAGAGAAATCTCTGCTGAACACAAGAACTTAAGAAAGAATACAACAAAATCCATCTGTCTTTACTGTTAGTGTGTATTTATACTGTGGTAGTGGCTAGCTGCCACTACTGATGGTAGCAGCCCTGTGACACTAAGCTCTGTACAAACTCCTAGGAAGACATGGTCCTTGCCCTGAGCTCTGTTTAGGAAAAGCAGGGTGTTACTGGTGATGTGTTCATTTCAAGTGCCATCCTACCACTTTTTCCGCCCTATCCACCATCACTCCAAGTATCTAAACTCTTTAGATATGATCTCTGGTGATGGGAGGTGGTGTGGGAAAAAAACCAAACTCTGGACTCTTCCCAGCTAAAGGCAGGAGAACAATACCTACCTCTAGTAAATGTGTGTAGAGTGAGGAAGGGAAAGTATATGGTTGGCTTTGTTTTATCTTGTGCCACCAGTGGCAACCTGAATATCATGAAATCAAAGGAGGAAAAAGATTTGGAAACCCGAATTTGGGGCCAGGTAGTAGTTTAAGTCAGCATGGCTTGCCAGGAATTGTAGGTGGAGAAGTGATTTGCCTGATCAGGAATCCCTTATCTGTTGGGCTCAGTTTGGTGCTCTTTTGCGCTGTAATCTAGGGGATAGGCAATCATGAACATCAGACCTTCCCACCACTATTTGAGCATTCCTGTGGAAGTTATAACACTTTATTAGAAAATGTAGTAAAGGAGTTCTCTAGTGTTATGAAAAGGAAGAAGACAGGCCTTTGAGCGCTGGACTGAAATTGCAAATTTGGATAGGGATGCCACCTTCTGGTCATGAGAAGTAACCTTCCTCATCAAGAGACAAATCACACATTCAAATACACCAAACCTTCGCTATAGGCTGGGATTTGGGATCCATGCGTGGTCCTGCGCTAATGCAGAGACCGTGTTAACGTGGGGGCGCGTTGCCATGGATCCTAATTTAAATATTTAAATGTGGGATCCGTGACAATGACCATGCTGTACACAAACCCGCACTATAGCGATGCAGGCTGTTGTGAGGATCTGGTGTACAATTGTTCATTTAGCTTCACAGCATAGGGTGACCAGACAACATATGTGAAAAACTGGGATGGGGGTGGAGGATAATAGGAGCCTATATAAGAAAAAGACCCCAAAATTGGGACTCTCCCTATAAAATCGGGACATCTGGTCACCCTATCACAGTAGGTCATCCCTTTTCTGTTGATGGAGAAGGATGGTGGCCACAAAGACTGCTTAGCCAGGACCTCCCCTGCTCTGCTGGGCCTGCCCGCCAGAATGTCCCAATTTTTAAACAGCACCATAATTTACCTGACACTTTACAAATTTAGGAGCCTATCAAAACCACCCATTAAAGCAGGATTGGAATCACAAATGACACATTCCCTGCCCATCCAGGCCCCGCCACACAGCCCATTTGAAGAGTGCAGTTCAAATAAGAAGCAGCTCTTGGAATAATACTGATGTCCTTGTTCAGTGTTAGAAGAAAGTGACTGTAGGATTTTGTCACTTGGCAGGTTTTAATGAATTATGTCAGTTTCTTTGTCGCTGCATCAGCCTGTGGCAGGAGGCTTTAGCCAATGACAAATCAAAGAACAATCCAGTGAGCAGATATACTGTTCTGAGAAGAGCTGTTATTTCATCCAAGCAGTCAGAAACTTGCACACAGTTAGTATATTAGGGCTAATTGGTGCCAGTCATTTCGGCTTCTTTGATATGGCTTAAGCTTGGGTATGAAATTTTCTGAGTTAATGAACCATACAGTGGATTAAGACTTTCTAAAATCCTCAGTTCATATTATAGCTGTGTTGAAGGGAGGATGTTAGCTTTATTTACTGATACACAGAGATGCCACATTCTAAGATTAAAAATACACTCACTCTTTCCACTGCTGTGGAGTCATGAAAACTCTAATTCCACTACCACCAGGGAGTGTCATTCATAACAGGTGTCTTCCATAACTCATAACATACCACACTGTAACTCAATGCACTGTGACTGCTACAGCAAAGATTTGGGGAAACAGGCATTTTTCCTACATGTAACACCTATAATCCCTTGTGTGTAGAAGGGAACCAAATAATTCAGAACTCCCAGCAAGATCACTGGGACTGCTGGTCTGACTGGGACAATTGATCCAGAGCTATCATGCCTGATGGTGCTTTCACACTGGCTTCACACCAGTGTAATTTCCTGCTTCTTTACACTGATTTGTGAGAGGAATTGGGCCTGTTGTTTATATCTGTAGACTCAGAAAGGCAGCCCTGGATGTGCTCAGACTAAGAAGATTTTATTTACGACTGTAAGAGCTAGTAACTCACAGCCTAACTTTGCATGCTCGCTCTCAGGAGGCAAAATTCAAGCTCCACTGCGTAGTAGGAAGGATGGTTTAAGCAAGCCATGTTTGCGCTTCTCAGATTCTGGGCCCATGGCCCCAATTATGGTGGCTTTGAACAATGCCCTGTGGTCCATCCTGCCAACCTGGAATAGCTGGAATGCAAAGAGTGCTGGCCATATTCCCTCCCTTCTCTGGGACTATGCAGAGGGTAGATGGCAGCACTGACTGGCCATTGCTACCTAGCCTTATGACGCCTGGAGGACTCCCCCTGCCCTCCCGCCCCATTAACTGGGATATTCTGGTGGTCTGACTGAGCAAGATTTGTGGTCCCTTTATGTTGGCTGAACCACAACAAAGTGATGCAAAACAGGGGCTGGTAATTTTTTAAAATAAAAGCCTAGACCAGCGGTTCTCAAACTGTAGGTTGGGACCTCAAAAGCGGGTCATGGCATTAGACTTGCCAGGACCGAAGTCTAAGTCTGAATCCCCCAACCCGGGGCTGAAGCCCCAGGGCTTCGGCTCTGATGGTGGGGCTTAGGTTATAGCCCCACGCCTCAGGGCTGAAGCCTTTGGGCTTTGGCTTCCCCCCTCCCCGACTCAGAGGAGCGGAGCTTGGGCTTTGGCTTTGGGATGCCTTGACCCCCAACTGTGGCAGTAGGATTTGGGCAGGCTTAGGCTTCCATCCCCCCTCTTAGGGTCACACAGTAACTTTTGTTGTCAGAAGGGGATTGGGCTGCAATGATCTTTGAGAACCGCTGGCCTAGACTAACACTAGAGAAGTGTTAGTATGGGGTAAAAGTCAGGATGGGCTGTTTAGAGGCCTGGTGAACAACCACTGCAGATCTTGCTCTAGATGATTAGTGTCACCATCTGTTTACCTGTTGGCCTAGATGCCCACCACTCCCACACTTTTATATGTACTGGTCCTCTGCTGATGATTATAATAATCTAGGGCCCTATAATACTAATTTTAGCCTTCTTTGTTACCTGAGCTAGTGATGTCAATGGGTATTCCCCAGAGCAAGCACAGCATAAAGACCTCAGATGTTGGCCCTTAATAAGGACTTTCTACTGTCTCCAAATGCTATATGGACTTGTATGTTCAAGCTGAGAATATTACAGTAATATCCTGTGCCATATTATTACTGGGATTTAGCAATACAATGGGCTTAATAGAGTTAAATCAAATCTAAATGTTCTAGACCAGTGGTTCTCAACCAGGGGTCCAAGGCCCCCTGGAGAGGATGGGCCACGAGCAGGTTTCGGGCGTTCTCCAAGCATGGCCAGTGTTAGACTCGCTCAGGCCCAGTGCAGAAAACCAAAGCCCCATCGTGCAGGATTGCAGCCAAGGCCCCCGAGCCTCACCACCTGGGACTGAAGCTGAAATCTGAGGAACTTCACTTCACAGGGCCTCCTGTGGTGTGGAGCCCGGGGTAGTTGCCCTATTTGCTACCCTTTAATGCTAGCCCTGGATTTTATATGAAGAAAAACAGTTGTGGCATAACTGGGCTGTGGAGTTTTTATAGCATATTGGGGGAGGGGAGCTTAGAAAGAAATAGTTGAGAACCACTGTTCTAGACCTTGTTAGTATTATTATATTAGTCTAGTGGTTCTCAGCTTGCATTTTGTGACCTCCCAAGGAATTTGCAGCAAATGTCTGGGGATGAAGGGCAGTGACCCTATTCCTATTCTTTATTTCCTGTCTTCTTTTAAAGCAGCTGTAGTTAGCCACCTGGAAACAGGTCCTTCTCAGATGCTTGAAGCATCCTGTCAACCACTGTACCAGTGCCACCTCTGCCATGCCATGGTAACCAATGGTTGGGATTTCAGGGTGTTTCTGTGGAGGGCTGAGATTGCAAAGTGCTGAAGGTGGGGTCAAGGTTCGAGAAGCTAAAAACTACTGTTAGTCTCTTGAAAAGTCAATTAAATTTTTTATCCAGGTTGTTGTCCAGGTCTGCCTTTTCTACTGCAGTCACAGGACTTTTGGATACACTATAAAATAAGAGCAATACCTAGCATGTACTATTAAGGTGACATAATGAGCTTTAATAGTCGAGTTAAATCAATCCTGCTATGTTGGCCATCAGATAAAGCTTTACAACAGCAGTTTAAGAGAAATATTCCCAATGTTCAAACATGGACATTGCAGAAGCTTTTAAAGTCTGTGGTACTCTTTTGCAGTATTAAGCATAAGAGAGAAGTTGTATCATCCCCATCACATATACTGGAAGCAGCTTATAGTCAATCCCCAAGCCTATTGCCTGGAAATCATGGAACAGTGAAGAGCCTTTGTGAAGCTTTTACAATTCCAAGACAGATTAGGGGAATTTTGTGTTCTTCCAAGTACTAATGTGGTTGTTTTTCAGTACAAAATACCCTGTACCTCTGAATCTTTTTTAGCTTGAGTGGTAAAGTTAGCAAATTTTATTTGCTCCCAGAAACAAAATGTCCATTAGTGATTTTGGGGGAAAATATGTGCCATGGTGTGTATTCTTGTCTATTTTCAGCTTGTACAAAGATATATCTCTTAGGAGATTGTTTATCAATCCAGTAATGATCTATAGCAACAGAGGGAAATGACCACTGAGATCAGCTCCCCCATGTCATAAAATGTGAGTTTCTGCGTGCACAGGCTGTACTGTTGCTTTTGGCTCTTGTGAAGTCTTGTTCAGTGTCCATACACAAATCACAAAGCAGAAGAGTATTGCTGTATATATTCCTCTGAGATCCAGGTCAGAATGCCAGTCAATAAATAACGAAGTTACTACGTTATTTGCTTCAAGAGCCTTGGATGAAGAGTACAATATCAGAACATGAAGCATCATTTGCCTGATCCTGAGCATTCTCAATTCACATTGACTGCAGTAGGAGCTGCAGGTGGCTATTGCTTCTTAAGATCAGACCTATTCATTATTATTAGGAATATGCTGAACGTTACAGAAATAAATAAAATCATGTATCTCTGTCAGATTTGTAAAGTGTCTTGTGATACACAGGTATGAAAATGCTCCATCAAGTACTGCTATGGGATTTAGTTAGCGATGCAGGAGAAACGGGGCCAGCAATGCAAGAGTGACAGAAGCCCAAACAAAAGGGTGAGAGGCTGCAAACCTTGGAGGAAGATTTACAGAAATTGAAACCCAGAGAATCAATGTGTCTGTAAAGGAAGAGTGTGGGGCTGAAATATATGATACAGTATTCTCATTGTATGTTTGTGGTTAACACGTGTCATTTAGTCACTGGTAGGAGCAGTGGAGAGTGTGGGAAGCTGGCCTGGGAAACTCAGGATGTGGATTCTGTACGATGGCTTGCACCTACGGTAATCACAGAACGTCTTTGCCTTTGTGACTTCATCTGTGCAATGGATATACAGCCTACATGACAGCAATGTTAATGAATTATGAGGCTTCATGTGACTGGCTTAGGATAACAAACAAAAAGGGTAAAGAACCCTTCCTCTCTCTACAGTGGAAACCCCTGCATAAGGATCTGCCCAGGCAAGACCATTGTGTCGATCCTGCTGCTGTTGAAGTTCCCACTGATTTTGATGGGAGCAGGGCAGGCTCTACGCTAGCAAAGCTAGTAGCTTCCCCATAAAGAGTGGAAAGGCAAGAAGTGAGCACAGGGCTATCAGCCTGTTCCATTCCACACAGAGCTGACCCAGTGCAATGGGGAATGCATGCTTTACTCTTTCAAAGGATGCCAGAGCTCCTCTTTCTATGGGCTGCCCTGAGGAATTCTGCCTTAGTCAGGGGGCTTCTGGTGCTGTGAGGCTTATTCACAGCTTTTCATCCCCATTGTGACTGGTTCCCTCGGAAATTGGATCCTCTTTTTCCCGTTGCACTCCTCAAACTACCGTGGCTCAGGCTCCAAATATTTATAAAATATAAAGTCTGGTGAGATCCTCTGCAAACAAGGATAAGAACAAAATATTATTTTCAAATCACCACATTGCATATAACTAACAAATGATATGGGCATCTGTTAGTCTATACACATTTTTTAAGCTACATCCTCAGTTGTTCAGCTAATGGCTCTCCTCTCTGGGTCTGGCACAGCAAATTTCACAGTTTAAGCACAAGGAGGGCTAGTTCCAGATGATTTTAGGGATAGAAAAATGCATTGGGCTCCTAAAAGATGTCTCCCCGAAGAAAAGATAAGTTGTTTAAAGAAAGAGTGTAACTTATTGTGTAATTGGCACTGCGACTGGGGCTTGGGAATCTCTGGCAATCAGTCATGTCATTTCTGGCTTTTAATCAAATATTATGGTCTGCTTCTTTTTCTGCTATTCTTTTAAGGTAGGGGCCTACCCTGACCCTATCTGCTTCATCAGTGTCTTTGCTTGTGGGAACTTAAAAACTCTATGGGCCACATACATCCCTGGTGTAACTCCACTAATGTCAGTGGGGTGATATCAAGGATGAAATTGGGCCTATTTCCCTTGAGCATGGGGAAAGAGCAGATTGTAATATGCAACTGTCTCCTATTCATCGCATTGTACTAATACCTAAATCAATAAAATACTGTACATCTTTTAGGAATAGGAGTTCTGACTCACGTTCATTTCAAGTTGCAGTGGGGTAGGCTTAGGTCGGATATTAAGAAAGACTTTTTCACTAGGAGGGTGGTAAAGCACTGGAAAATGTTATTTAGGGAGGTGGTAAAATCTCCTTCCTTAGAGGTTTTTAAGATCAGGCTTGACAAAGCCCTGGCTGGGATGACTTAGTTGGGGATTGGTCCTGCTTTGAGCAGGGGGTTGGAGTAGATACCTCCTGAGATCCTTTCCAACCCTGATATTCTGTGATTCTAATTAGGACTAATGTGAAGGCAGTGGAGGTAGCGTGGTGCCAACGAGAGGAGAACCAGTCCCAATCTGTTACAAGACTGGCACAACAACAGGCAGGTCTAGTCTAACCTCCCTTCTAGGGGAAATACACTTGGATTATCAGAACAACATTATAGAGACTGATTGTACTCAAGAACCTTTGCATTCTTTTTTTTTAAATGGCTTTAGGGCACACTTTATCTGTGTGAAATCTCCAAAATTAGTAGTACGTTAGAGGTGTGTTTTATGTAATATTTTACTGCAGAATAGCATATAGTATATACCACATGAACATATTATTATTATTACTTAAACCCCAGTCCTGCAATTACATTTATGGAGGCAGGCCCCTGGGATGCACTTGTATGGAGATAGTTGCAGGATGGGGCTTAACTCCAGGATGGGGATGGGAGATGGGAAAGTGGCAGTATAGGGAGCAATGTGGGAGAGCAGTGGGGAGTGGAGGTATTGGGAGAGTGTGGGACCCACAGCTATGCACAGGGCTAATGGTGCAGCAGGTTTAAGAGGGGTCGTCACAGGGCAATGGGTTAGCAGTGAAGGTGTCAGGGTAACAGTGGACAGTAGACAGGATATCAGAAGGTGATGAGGTGTCAGAGGCAGTGGAAGTATTGGGTATATACAGGACAGTACGGGGGAAAGCAGGATAGATATTGAGTGAGCTGTGTGGCATAGCAAGTGGTGGCCAGTGTTGCCAACTCTCATGATTTATCAAAAATCTTGTAAGATTTTATGCGTAAAGCCCTGGCTCCTGGAGGCAAGTGACCATGTGAAAATGTTAATTATCATTTGAAAAAAAAAAAGAGGTTTTAACCCTAATGATTCTGGAAAAAAGCTGGAAAATGTGACCCAAGTGCACCCTAAAGGCACAGAAAGCAGAACCCCTTTCTGTGTACCAGCCCCAGACGCTATCCCTGCCCCAGACCCTTCCTCAGCCCCTAACGCCCTATCCCTGCCCAAGCTCCTTCCTCAGCCCCTAACCCCCATCCCTGCCCCAGCCCCTTCCTCAATCCCTATCCCCCATCCCTGCCCCAGCCCCTTCCT